>CM051235.1:626820145-627217824 GCA_027917425.1 Gastrophryne carolinensis
CCTCACTCCCTTTCCTTTCCCTCACTCCCCTTCCTTTCCCTCACTTCCCTTCCTTTCCTCACTCCCCTTCCTTTCCCTCACTTCCCTTCCTTTCCCTCACTTCCCTTCCTTTCCCTCACTTCCCTTCTTCCCTTCCTTTCCCTCACTTCCCTTCCTTTCCCTCACTCTCCCTTCCTTTCCCTCACTCCCTTCCTTTCCACTCACACCCCTTCATCCATCCTTTCCCTCACTCCCTTCCTTCCCTCTCCACTTCCCTTCCTTTCCCTCACTTCCCCTTCTTCCCATCCTTTCCCTCACTCCCTTCCTTTCCCTCACTTCCCCTTCCTTCCCCTCACTTCCCTTCTTTCCCTCACTTCCCCTTCCTTTCCCTCACTCCCTCTTCCTTTCCCTCACTTCCCTTCCTTTCCTCACTCCCCTTCTTCCCTTCCTTTCCCTCACTCCCCTTCCTTTCCCTCACTCCCCCTTCCTTTCCCTCCCCTCTTCCTCACTTCCCTCACTCCCCTTCCTTTCCCTCACTTCCCTTCCTTTCCACTTCCCTTCCTTTCCCTCACTCCCCTTCTTCCCTTCCCTTTCCTCACTTCCCTTCCTTTCCCTCACTCCCCTTCCTTTCCCTCACTCCTTCCTTTCCCTCACTTCCCTTCCTTTCCCTCACTCCCCTTCTTCCCTTCCTTTCCCTCACTCCCCTTCTCCTTCCTTTCCCTCACTTCCCCTTCCTTTCCCTCACTTGCCCCTTCCCTCCTTCCTCTTCCCTCACTCCCTCTTCCTTTCCCTCACTCCCCTTCTTCCCTTCCTTTCCTCACTCCCCTTCTTCCCTTCCTTTCCCTCACTCCCTTCTTCCCTTCCTTTCCCTCACTCCCCTTCTTCCCTTCCTTTCCCTCTCTCCCCTTCCTTTCTCCTCACTTCCCTTCCTTTCCCTCACTTCCCTTCCTTTCCCTCACTCCCCTTCTTCCCTTCCTTTCCCTCACTCCCCTTCTTCCCTTCCTTTCCCTCACTCCCCTTCTTCCCTTCCTTTCCCTCTCTCCCCTTCCTTTCCCTCACTTCCCTTCCTTTCCCTCACTCCCCTTCCTTTCCCTCACTCCCCTTCTTCCCTTCCTTTCCCTTACTTCCCTTCCTTTCCCTCACTCCCCTTCTTCCCTTCCTTTCCCTCACTCCCTTTCCTTTCCCTCACTCCCCTTCCTTTCCCTCACTCCCCTTCCTTTCCCTCACTTCCCTTCCTTTCCCTCACTCCCCTTCCTTTCCCTCACTTCCCTTCCTTTCCTTTCCCTCACTTCCCTTCCTTTCCCTCACTTCCCTCACTCCCCTTCCTTTCCCTCACTCCCCTTCCTTTCCCTCACTCCCCTTCCTTTCCCTCACTCCCCTTTCTTTCCCTCACTCCCCTTTCTTTCCCCTCACTCCCCTTCCTTTCCCTCACTTCCCCTTCCTTTCCTTTCCCTCACTTCCCTTCCTTTCCCTCACTTCCCTCACTCCCCTTTCTTTCCCTCACTCCCCTTTCTTTCCCTCACTCCCTTTCCTTTCCCTCACTCCCTTTCCTTTCCCTCACTCCCTTTCCTTTCCCTCACTCCCTTTCCTTTCCCTCACTCCCTTTCCTTTCCCTCACTCCCCTTCCTTTCCCTCACTCCCCTTCCTTTCCCCTCACTTCCTCAGTCCCCTTCCTTTCCCTCACTTCCCTTCCTTTCCCTCACTTCCCTCAGTCCCCTTCCTTTCCCTCACTTCCCTTCCTTTCCCTCACTTCCCTTCCTTTCCCTCACTCCCCTTCCTTTCCCTCACTTCCCTCAGTCCCCTTCCTTTCCCTCACTCCCCTTCCTTTCCCTCACTTCCCTTCCTTTCCTTCACTTCAAGGTATTTTTGCACGATTTTTTAAATAGTCAATATTTTTATATTAATATTCTTTCAGCACTTGTAGACTGGATTTTTTTAGATATGTATGAACTCATGCACATATGAATTAGAGCCACATATCTTAGGTCCCGCCTCCATGGTATATTTTAAAGTGGTCCTTCGCTCTGAACAAGAGCCTATCTTATATGTTTCCCACACCCTGCACATACAGATTGCCCACATTAATCCGGACCCTCACCCTGAATAAGAGCCTATCTTATATGTTCCCCCCTCTGTACATACAGATTGCCCACATTAATCCGGACCCTCACCCTGAATAAGAGCCTATCTTATATGTTTCCCACACCCTGTACATACAGGATTGCCCACATTAATCCGGACCCTCACCCTGAATAAGAGCCTATCTTATATGTCCCCCCCCCACCCCTTTACATACAGATTGCTCACATTAAAAATCATCCTTACTGCATGTTACGAGCCTTTAAACATCCAAGATGGCGGCTTATGGAACATGAGGAAGCCTGCAAACAGGAAGTGCCTTCTGACTGTGCTGCTCTGCATTCTGGAATTGCTCTTTTCCTGACCCCAGCTCTGCTCTGTCTGAGCAAAGCACAGCTATAACCGCCCCCTGCTCTTTACCCCCCTCTCCTCTCCTCAGCATGTGTGATGTTTTTGAGCCAAGAGGGCGGCGCCCGTATCCTAAAGTCCTGAACAGATTTGCAGCCCAGTGGGGGAAAGAATAATAAGTAAGTGACTAAAAACTTAAAATATATTAATTTTAGATGCTGGGGAAACCGTTGTTTAAGGTTTTGGGCTTTTTCTATAAATCATGGTGAAGGTCCGGTGTAATTTATTGTTTTTAATTGTCCTGTGTTCTTAATGTTTTCATGTTGATGTTTCCTCAATAAA
Source organism: Gastrophryne carolinensis (assembly GCA_027917425.1). Lineage (NCBI taxonomy): Eukaryota > Metazoa > Chordata > Amphibia > Anura > Microhylidae > Gastrophryne > Gastrophryne carolinensis. The sequence goes on from CM051235.1 coordinate 626,822,894, forward strand.
AGCTAATCACATTTTATACAATGTATATGTAGTGCGGCTTATTTTGAATAGAGGTGGCTGTCCAATATATATATTATTTTGTTCTTGTTAAGCCCTAGTTATAGTTAATTCAAAAAGTCCATTAAATAGTGTCCAGACAGCGTGTGAAAATTCAAATCAATTAGCAATAGAGTGCAGAGGGCCACAGAGACCAAGAAAACAAGAGCCTCCCCAAGAGACCCAAATCAATATGGGTTCCGGGCTCTCAGATCGGGCATGTCCCACCCCCAAGGATATACTGGAGCGCTGTTGCAGCTTCCGGACACCAGGGGGAGCACACCGCTACACTTGTATTGCAGTAGAACACAGAGACCTGACAGCGTGTAACATGGATTGATGTTTATTGAAAAATAAGACCTAACACTTCTTTGGAGCAAAAAGTTAAAATGAGCCTGTCCTATTCTGGGGGGGGGGGGACGGTGTATATTTCTATGGAGAGTCCACTAATAGGCGGGAACACACACACACTGTGTCGCAAGAGCATTCACCACTAGCTGAGGACACCAGACATTCCATAACCAAGCGGGTGGTGCGTGACATCATCACCAGGTGCGGACAGCAGCAATCACCAGGTGCCAGGGGACTGACCGCGGAGGGAGAGGAAAAGAAGGAGAGGAATGTGGGAAAGAGAGAAAGATGGAGGGAATGTGGAAAGAGAGAAAGATGGAGGGAATGTGGGAAGAGAGAAAGATGGAGGGAATGTGGAAGAGAGAGAAGATGGAGGGAAGTGGGAAGAGAGAAAGATGGAGGGAATGGGAAGAGAGAAAGATGAGGGAATGTGGAAAGAGAGAAAGATGGGGATGTGGAATAGGAGAAGAGAGGAAAAGAGAAAGAGGGGAAGAGAGAGAAAGGAGAGGAATGTGGAATAGAGAGAAGATGGGGAATGTGGAATAGAGAGAAAGATGGAGGGAATGTGGGAAAGAGAGAAGATGGAGGGAATGTGGAATAGAGAGAAAGATGGAGGGAATGTGGGAGAAAAGAGAGAAAGATGGAGGGAATTGAGAGAAAGATGGAGTGAATGAGAGAAAAGAGAGAAAGATGGAGGGAATGTGGGAAAGAGAGAAAGATGGAGGGAATGTGGGAGAGAGAGAAAGATGGAGGGAATGTTGGGAAAGAGAGAAAGATGGAGGGAATGTGGGAGAGAGAGAAAGATGGAGGGAATGTGGAATAGAGAGAAAGATGGAGGGAATGTGGGAAAGAGAGAAAGATGGAGGGAATGTGGAATAGAGAGAAAGATGAGGGAATGTGAAATAGAGAGAAAGATGGAGGGAATGTGGAAAGAGAGAAGATGGGGAATGTGGAATGAGAGAAAGAGAGAGGAGAAGTGGAAGGAGTTGGAAGAGAGAGAAAGAGGCGGGAATGTGGGAAAGAGAGAAAGATGGAGGGAATGTGGGAAAGAGAGAAAGATGGAGGGAATGTGGGAAAGAGAGAAAGATGGAGGGAATGTGGATAGAGAGAAAGATGGAGGGAATGTGGAATAGAGAGAAAGATGGAGGGAATGTGGAAGAGAAAGATGAGGATGGAGGGAATGATGGAGAATAGAGAGAAAGATGGAGGGATGTGGAACTGTGGGAAAGGAAGAGAGAAGATGGAGGGAATGTGGAATAGAGAGAAGATGGAGGGAATGTGGGAAAGAGAGAAAGATGGAGGGAATGTGGAAAGAGAGAAAGATGGAGGAATGGGAAAGAGAGAAAGATGGAGGGAATGTGGAATAGAGAGAAAGATGGAGGGAATGTGGAAAGAGAGAAAGATGGAGGGAATGTGGAATAAAGAGAGAAGATGGAGGGAATGGTGGAATGAGAGAAGTGGGGAATGTGGGAAAGAGAGAGAAAGATGGAGGGAATGTGGAAAGAGAGAAAGATGGAGGGAATGTGGATAGAGAGAAAGATGGAGGGAATGTGGGAGAGGGAGAAGATGGAGGGATGTGGGAAAGAGAGAAAGATGGAGGGAATGTGGGAAAGAGAGAAAGATGGAGGGAATGTGGAATAGAGAGAAAGATGGAGGGAATGTGGGAAAGAGAGAAAGATGGAGGGAATGTGGAAAAGAGAGAAAGATGGAGGGAATGTGGAATAGAGAGAAAGATGGAGGAATGTGGGAAGAGAGAAAGATGGAGGGAATGTGGAAAAGAGAGAAAGATGGAGGGAATGTGGGAAAGAGAGAAAGATGGAGGGAATGTGGAATAGAGAGAAAGATGGAGGGAATGTGGGAAAGAGAGAAAGATGGAGGGAATGTGGGAAAGAGAGAAAGATGGAGGGAATGTGGAAAGAGATAAAGATGGAGGGAATGTGGGAAAGAGAGAAAGATGGAGGGAATGTGGGAAAGAGAGAAAGATGGAGGAATGTGGAAAGAGAGAAAGATGGAGGGAATGTGGAAAGAGAGAAAGATGGAGGGAATGTGGAAAGAGAGAAAGATGGAGGGAATGTGGGAAAGAGAGAAAGATGGAGGGAATGTGGGAGAGAGAGAAAGATGGAGGGAATGTGGAAAAGAGAGAAAGATGGAGGGAATGTGGGAAAGAGAGAAAAGATGGAGGGAATGTGGAAAAGAGATAAAGATGGAGGGAATGTGGGAAGAGAGAGAAAGATGGAGGGAATGTGGAAAGAGAGAAAGATGGAGGGAATGTGGGAAAGAGAGAAAGATGGAGGGAATGTGGAAAGAGAGAAAGATGGAGGGAATGTGGAAAGAGAGAAAGATGGAGGGAATGTGGGAAAAGAGAGAAAGATGGAGGGAATGTGGAAAAGAGAGAGAAAGATGGAGGGAATGTGGGAAAGAGAGAAAGATGGAGGGAATGTGGGAAAGAGAGAAAGATGGAGGGAATGTGGAAAAGAGATAAAGATGGAGGGAATGTGGAAAGAGAGAAAGATGGAGGGAATGTGGAAAGAGAGAGAAAGATGGAGGGAATGTGGGAAAGAGAGAAAGATGGGGGAATGTGGGAGAGAGAGAAAGATGGAGGGAATGTGGAAAGAGAGAAAGATGGGGGAATGTGGGAGAGAGAGAAAGATGGGGGAATGTGGGAGAGAGAGAAACGATGGAGGGAATGTGGGAAAGAGAGAAAGATGGGGGAATGTGGAGAGAGAGAAAGATGGAGGGAATGTGGGAAAGAGAGAGAAAGATGGAGGGAATGTGGAAAGAGAGAGAAAGATGGAGGGAATGTGGGAAAGAGAGAAAGTTGGAGGGAATGTCGGGAAAGAGAGAGAAAGATGGAGGGAATGTGGGAAAGAGAGAGAAAGATGGAGGGAATGTGGAAAGAGAGAAAGATGGAGGGAATGTGGGAAGAGAGAAAGATGGAGGGAATGAAGAAAGAGAGAAAGATGGAGGGAATGTGGGAGAGAGAGAAAGATGGAGGGAATGTGGAAAAGAGAGCAAAGATGGAGGGAATGTGGCGAAAGAGAGAAAGATGGAGGGAATGTGGGAAAGAGAGAAAGATGGAGGAATGTGGGAAAGAGAGAGAAAGATGGAGGGAATGTGGAAAAGAGAGAAAGATGGAGGGAATGTGGAAAAGAGATAAAGATGGAGGGAATGTGGAAAGAGAGAAAGATGGAGGGAACGTGGAAAGAGAGGAAAGATGGGAGGGAATGTGGGAAAGAGATAAAGATGGAGGGAATGTGGAAAGAGAGAAAGATGGAGGGAATGTGGGAAAGAGAGAAAGATGGAGGGAATGTGGGAAAGAGAGAAAGATGGAGGGAATGTGGAAAAGAGAGAAAGATGGAGGGAAGGTGGGAAAGAGAGAAAGATGGAGGGAATGTGGAAGAGAGAAAGATGGAGGGAATGTGGAAAAGAGATAAAGATGGAGGGAATGTGGAAAAGAGATAAAGATGGAGGGAATGTGGAAAAGAGAGGAAAGATGGAGGGAACTGTGGAAAAGAGAGAAAGATGGAAGGAATGTCGGAAAGAGAGAAAGATGGAGGGAATGTGGAAAGAGATAAGATGGAGGGAATGTGGAAGAGAAATGGAGGGAATGTGAGAGAGGAAGTTGGTGGGATTGTGGTTAGTGTGTTTGTGGTGGGTTGTGGAAGTGAGAAAATGGAGGGTATGTGTATAGAGAGAAGATGGAGGGAATGTGGAAAAGAGAGAAAGATGGAGGGAATGTGGAATAGAGAGAAAGATGGGAATGTGGAAAAGAGAGAAAGATGGAGGGAATGTGGGAAGAGAGAGCAAGATGGAGGGAATATGGGAAAGAGAGAAAGATGGAGGGAATGTGGAAAGAGAGAAAGATGGGAATGTGGAAAGAGAGAAGATGGAAGGAATGTGGGAAAGAGAGAAAGATGGAGGGAATGTGGAAAAGAGAGAAAGATGGAGGGAATGTGGGAAGAGAGAAAGATGGAGGGAATGTGGGAAAGAGAGAAAGATGGAAGGAATGTGGAATAGAGAGAAAGATGGAGGAATGTGAATAGAGAGAAAGATGGAGGGAATGTGGGAAGAGAGAAGATGGAGGGAATGTGGAATAGAGAGAAAGATGGAGGGAATGTGGGGAAAGAGAGAAAGATGGAGGGAATGTGGAATAGAGAGAAAGATGGAGGGAATGTGGGAAAGAGTGAGAAGATGGAGGGAATGTGGAAAAGAGAGAAAGATGGAGGGAATGTGGAAAAGAGATAAAGATGGAGGGAATGTGGAAAAGAGAGAAGATGGAGGGAACGTGGGAAAGAGAGAGAAAGATGGAGGGAATGTGGAAAAGAGATAAAGATGGAGGGAATGTGGAAAAGAGAGAAAGATGGAGGGAATGTGGAAAAGAGAGAAAGATGGAGGGAATGTGGGAAAGAGAGAAAGATGGAGGAATGTGGGAAAGAGAGAGAAGATGGAGGGAATATGGGAAAGAGAGAAAGATGGAGGGAATGTGGAAAGAGAGAAAGATGGGAATGTGGAAAAGAGAGAAAGATGGAAGGAATGTGGGAAAGAGAGAAAGATGGAGGGAATGTGGAAAAGAGAGAAAGATGGAGGGAATGTGGGAAAGAGAGAAAGATGGAGGGAATGTGGGAAAGAGAGAAAGATGGAGGGAATGTGGAATATAGAGAAAGATGGAGGGAATGTGGAATAGAGAGAAAGATGGAGGGAATGTGGGAAAGAGAGAAAGATGGAGGGAATGTGTAATACAGAGAAAGATGGGGGAATGTGTGAAAGAGAGAAAGATGGAGGAATGTGGAGGAGAGAGAAAGATGGAGGGAATGTGTAATACAGAGAAGATGAAGGAATGTGGAAAGAGAGAAAGATGGAGGGAATGTGGGAAAGAGAGAAAGATGGAGGGAATGTGAGAAAGAGAGAAAGATGGAGGGAATGTGGAATATAGAGAAAGATGGGGAATGTGTAATACAGAGAAGATGGGGGAATGTGTGAAAGAGATAAAAGATGGAGGGAATGTGGAATAGAGAGGAAAGATGGAGGGAATGTGTGAAAGAGAGAAAGAATGGAGGGAATGTGTGAAAGAGAGAAAGATGGAGGGAATGTGTGAAAGAGAGAAAGATGGGGGATTGTGGAATAGAGAGAAAGATGGGGGGAATGTGTGAAAGAGAGAAGATGGAGGGAATGTGGAATAGAGAGAAAGATGGAGGGAATGTGAGAAAGAGAGAAAGATGGAGGGAATGTGAGAAAGAGAGAAAGATGGAGGGGAATGTGGAATATAGAGAAAGATGGGGGAATGTGTAATACAGAGAAGATGGGGGAATGTGTGAAGGATAAGATGGAGGAATGTGGAATAGAGAGAAAGATGGAGGGAATGTGTGTTTGTGGAAGTTGGGGGTTTGTGTGAAGTGTGATTGTTGGAGGGGAATGTGTGAAGAGAGAAAGATGGAGGGAATGTGGAATGAGAGTGAAGTTGGGGGAATGTGTGAAGAGTGAAGTTGGGGGATTGTGGGAAGTGTGGAAAGTTGGTGGGAATGTGGGAAGAGAGAGAAAGATGGTGGAATGTGGATTGAGAGAAGTTGGGGGGTGTGTGAGTGAGAAGTTGGTGGGATGTGGGAAGTGGAAGTTGGAGGAATGTGGATATAGAGAAGATGGGGTGGGGAATGTGGGAAGAGAGAAGTTGGGGGATGTAGTTTAGAACGATGGTGGGTTTGTGGAATATAGAGAAAGATGGAGGGAATGTGGGAAAGAGAGAACGATGGAGGGAATGTAGAATAGAAGGATGGAGGGAATGTGGAATATAGAGAAAGATGGAGGGAATGTGGGAAAGAGAGAAGGATGGAGGGAATGTGGGAAGGAGAGAAAGATGGAGGGAATGTGGGAAGGAGAGAAAGGTGTAGACTGTCTTACTGCTGAGCATGTGCCAGCCGGTGAGTGTTTGGGGGGGGGGGGGGGGGGGCTGATAGGGGTTATATGCACCACTGGTGAGCAGAAACCCAGTTTGCTAAGAGGTGAGTGAACACAAACAGCTATGGTCATGAAAGATGGCGAGCTTGTGACCCAGTTCTGGCCATGAAGGACTTGTTTTCCTGGTGCACACATTCTTCCTCCCCTTTTTACTCATCCATGCAGTGAATGTACACATACTCGGAGCGGTGGGCCGCCATAATTACAGCGCTGGGGAGCAGTTGGGTGGTCAGGTGCTTTGCTCAAACGGCTTGGACACTGCAGTCGTGTCCCATGGCCGGGAATGAAACCTGCAGCCCTCCGGTCTGGCCTTACCTCAGGATGGTGATGGTGCAATGGTGCCTGGACACAGAAACCCAGTTCAGGCAGAGGAAAATGAACAGACGGTTTGGTCATGGAAGATGGTGAGAATGTGGCTACTTGGCCACAGAAACACAATGACATGCCTACCATTTTTTCTGGGTAGGAAAGAGGGACATTTGTCAAATTAGGCCACGCCCCCTCATTAAAGGGATAGATAGGAGACAGGATGTAACAGTTAAAACAATATAAACACTTTAAATAGGCGAATGAGTGTGGACAATTTCTTATCCGATTTATTACCTGTTACTCTGCAACATCTATGCATACCTTTCAACTTTTAAGGGTGGGAAAGAGGGACAATTGTTAAATTAAGCCACGCCCCCTCATTTATTAATGGATAGGAGATAGGATGTAACAGTTACGATAATATAAACACATTGACTAGGCAAATGAATCATTTATTGCTGCAGATCTGCATGTTACACCTCAAAGAGGGACAAATGAGAACGAGGGACAGGGGGGCATGGGCTCAAAAGAGGGACAGTCCCTCCAAATCAGGGACTCTTGGGAGGTATGCCAATGAACGCAGGCAGCAAACAGCTGCTCGGACATAGAAAACCGGTTCATGGGGATGAGAATGAACCTAGAAAGTTTTGGGTGAGCATGAGGCTGCTTGGACAATAAAACCCAGGGACTGTCCCTCTTTGGAGGAACTGTCCCTCTTTGAGTCCATTTCCCCCTATCCCTCGTTGTTCTTCTCTGTCCGTCTTTGAGTTTTAATATGTAGAACTGCATCAAAGAATGAATCATTTGCCTATTCAAGGTGTTGATATTGCTGTAACTGTTACATCCTATCTCCTATCCATTAATAAATGAGGGGGCGTGGCTTCATTTAACAATTGTCCCTCTTTCCCACCCTGAAAAGTTGGAATGTATGCATAGATGTTGCAGAGTAACTGATAATAAATCGCCAACACTCTAAAGGGACAGCTGTAACGATTGGAGATATGAGCAAGCATCCTGGGAGGAGACAGGTCAGAGGAGCACTTGTCTGACCACACAGAAAGTCCCTGGCGGTGAGGTGGTCACTGGTGCACACAATATCCTGTGGCTTCCATTTGCTGGGAGCAGACGTGATCATTACAGGTTTCTTAATGAGCCTTCTCTCGATCAAGGTAAATAAATCACTGTAAAGAAATAAGCACAGCGAGAGGTCATTGAACGATCAGGAAATCTGTCCGCTGGCCGCCATTTTCTCGTAGCCCTTCAGCAGCGGAGAGCGTTGCCCTGGTAACGCGCTGCTCTGACGTACGTTGAGCCTGAAGCCGGAAGTCGCGGGGAGACTGATTGGAGCACGCTGAGGTGAGCGGTTACATCCGGGAAACGCAGAGGTTCTGAGGGGAGATCTCACCAACAGGAAGCTCAGGGAGGGGTGATGGGGGGCTTCCAACATTTCAGGGTGGGAAAGAGGGAACATATTTAAAGTGGGCCAAAACACACCCTGCAGTCTATGAGTCTCCAGGGCAGGCTTATTCCCTCCCCCTGGGGGATCCCAAACTGTGATATTGTGGCATCACTCGTCTCACTTCTGGGCTGTGCACGGCCTCACCAGCCACAACTGAATGGCTAAACGTGGCTGCCCACAGCCGAAGGGAGGAAGTGATGCCGCTTCTGTGGCTGGGGATACCATTCAGCTTCTCTAGTCGCTCATTAAAGAGGACCAAAACCCACCCTGGAGTCTTAGAGACCCCAGGCAGGCATGTTTGCTCCGATTGGGGTGCACGGTGTGTGACACCCTGCAGGTCACCCGAAAACTCACCTTTGTTCCTGGTCCAATGGCACATGTGGGCACGCTCCCTGTTAGAAGGTACCGGGGGTGTGGGCACGCTCCCTGTTAGAAGGTACCGGGGGTGTGGGTACGCTCCCTGTTAGAAGGTACCGGGGGTGTGGGCACGCTCCCTGTTAGAAGGTACCGGGGGTGTGGGCACGCTCCCTGTTAGAAGGTACCTGGGGTGTGGGCATGCTCCCTGTTAGAAGGTACCGGGGGTGTGGGCATGCTCCCTGTTAGAAGGTACCGGGGGTGTGGGCACGCTCCCTGTTAGAAGGTACCGGGGGTGTGGGTACGCTCCCTGTTAGAAGGTACCGGGGGTGTGGGTACGCTCCCTGTTAGAAGGTACCGGGGGTGTGGGCACGCTCCCTGTTAGAAGGTACCGGGGGTGTGGGCACGCTCCCTGTTAGAAGGTACCGGGGGTGTGGGCACGCTCCCTGTTAGAAGGTACCGGGGGTGTGGGCATGCTCCCTGTTAGAAGGTACCGGGGGTGTGGGCATGCTCCCTGTTAGAAGGTACCGGGGGTGTGGGTACGCTCCCTGTTAGAAGGTACCGGGGGTGTGGGTACGCTCCCTGTTAGAAGGTACCGGGGGTGTGGGTACGCTCCCTGTTAGAAGGTACCGGGGGTGTGGGTACGCTCCCTGTTAGAAGGTACCGGGGGTGTGGGCACGCTCCCTGTTAGAAGGTACCGGGGGTGTGGGCATGCTCCCTGTTAGAAGGTACCGGGGGTGTGGGCACGCTCCCTGTTAGAAGGTACCGGGGGTGTGGGCACGCTCCCTGTTAGAAGGTACCGGGGGTGTGGGCATGCTCCCTGTTAGAAGGTACCGGGGGTGTGGGTACGCTCCCTGTTAGAAGGTACCGGGGGTGTGGGTACGCTCCCTGTTAGAAGGTACCGGGGGTGTGGGTACGCTCCCTGTTAGAAGGTACCGGGGGTGTGGGTACGCTCCCTGTTAGAAGGTACCGGGGGTGTGGGCACGCTCCCTGTTAGAAGGTACCGGGGGTGTGGGCATGCTCCCTGTTAGAAGGTACCGGGGGTGTGGGCACGCTCCCTGTTAGAAGGTACCGGGGGTGTGGGTACGCTCCCTGTTAGAAGGTACCGGGGGTGTGGGCACGCTCCCTGTTAGAAGGTACCGGGGGTGTGGGCACGCTCCCTGTTAGAAGGTACCGGGGGTGTGGGCACGCTCCCTGTTAGAAGGTACCGGGGGTGTGGGCACGCTCCCTGTTAGAAGGTACCGGGGGTGTGGGCACGCTCCCTGTTAGAAGGTACCGGGGGTGTGGGCACGCTCCCTGTTAGAAGGTACCGGGGGTGTGGGCACGCTCCTTGTTAGAAGGTACCGGGGGGTGTGGGCACGCTCCCTGTTAGAAGGTACCGGGGGTGTGGGCATGCTCCCTGTTAGAAGGTACCGGGGGTGTGGGCACGCTCCCTGTTAGAAGGTACCGGGGGTGTGGGTACGCTCCCTGTTAGAAGGTACCGGGGGTGTGGGTACGCTCCCTGTTAGAAGGTACCGGGGGTGTGGGCACGCTCCCTGTTAGAAGGTACCGGGGGTGTGGGTACGCTCCCTGTTAGAAGGTACCGGGGGTGTGGGCACGCTCCTTGTTAGAAGGTACCGGGGGTGTGGGCACGCTCCCTGTTAGAAGGTACCGGGGGTGTGGGCACGCTCCCTGTTAGAAGGTACCGGGGGTGTGGGTACGCTCCCTGTTAGAAGGTACCGGGGGTGTGGGCACGCTCCCTGTTAGAAGGTACCGGGGGTGTGGGCACGCTCCCTGTTAGAAGGTACCGGGGGTGTGGGCACGCTCCCTGTTAGAAGGTACCGGGGGTGTGGGCACGCTCCCTGTTAGAAGGTACCGGGGGTGTGGGCACGCTCCCTGTTAGAAGGTACCGGGGGTGTGGGCACGCTCCCTGTTAGAAGGTACCGGGGGTGTGGGCACGCTCCTTGTTAGAAGGTACCGGGGGTGTGGGCACGCTCCCTGTTAGAAGGTACCGGGGGTGTGGGCTTGGATCTGCTCACCTTAGAAGAGCTTCTGGATAAAGGGGCTCCAGCAGATCTGAGCACGCTGATTGGATAAGCGGCCACGCATGCATTGTAGGGCCAGGAAGAGGTGAGTTTGTTCGGACGACCTGGGGGGTTTCACACAGCGGGGCACCCCCGATTGCCCCAGGGGAAAGGTGGAAAAACCCAAGATAGTCAAAATCCTGAGTTTTGGTCCACTTTAATATGTGCAGCGGTTAAGTCTGTGCTGTGAGCTCAGTGTTCTGGGGGGTTTCACACTGTGGGGCATCCCAAACCGCAGATCCCCAGAGGGAAGGATCAAAACCGGGATAGTGAAAATCCTGGATTTTGCTCCACTTTAAAGATGGATGGCGTGAAGTCTAAAAGACTCCAGGGCTGTCCAAGTCCCACCCCGCCGTGTAACCCCCCCCCCCCCCCCCCCCCGATCCATTTACCTCATCAAATTTCAGCACCAGGCCGCACCTTCCACTCACCTCTAGCTGTGCCTTTCTGAATGGGCGACGCGGGCAACCCACAGCTAGAAGCTGAGCGGGGGATGCTGCTTGCAGTGCACTTGGCTCTACTCGGCTGCTTACCTGTCCAGGCGGCTTAGCTGTAAGCAGAGGCGATGGGAACCAAGTGAAATTGAGGGAGCAGATTGGCTGAGCGGACCGCTGCACCATGGGAACGCCAGGAAGCTGAGGCAAACTGTGGGGATTCACACAGAGGGGCATCCTATTTCGGGGTGCCCCTCCTGAGAGGAACAACACATGGGAACGTTACATTTCTGTGTGTTTTTTTTAATACATTTTTATTTATGCTTTTCAGGTTACACAAACATTGTTACCATTACAATTGCAATTACATCTACAATTGTATAAGCAACCAAAAAGGGGGGGGGGGGGGGAACATACATGCGCGTTCACACCACATTCACATTCCCCTCGCCTGTTTTTTTAACAATTATCTTTATGGAAGGTAGATTACTGCCCTGGAGGGTGAGTCACAGGTAAGTTCTTAATCACTAGTGGAGCTAGGGGTGTTAAGCCACGCTCTCAAACTCGCTTGAGTTTGTCCGGACATCCTCTGGCCTGGTAGGTCATCTTATATAAAATCAATTTACCTTTGACTAGACTCTTCCAACCTGAGAGACTCGGTTTGTTCGAGTGCTTCCAGTTTAAAAGAATGCATCTCCTTGTGTAGAACATCAGTAGACGCAGCAGGACATTTCTGTGTGTTTGTACTATCCTGGGTTTAGTCCTTGCCCTCGGGGGCCAGTTGGGGATGCCCTGCTGTGTGAAACCCCTCAGGTCGCCCGAGCCAACTCACCTTTCCCCGCTCCTGCGACACATGCGCAGCCTCCCATCCAATCAGTACACTCGACTGTGCTGATGCGAACTCGGTTAGGCTTGTCTAAGGAGCCGTGTCCAGCCCAGCACGCCAGCGGTCTCATCTCTGCTACCCTCTAATGCGGAGCATACCCACGCCGGCCATTCAGAAATGCCTGGCGCGGGCACATGCCCTGCTAAAGAGAGCTACCTTGCCTTGAAAAAGAGACCTGGAGGTCTCGAAACGCGTAGGCTTTGCTGCGGGGGGCGCTGCCAGCACTTTATGGATATGTAAGAATAGTGGATAGCATTATATGTTCTGTGTGTCTCTCTTACTGCACTTTATTCCTGTATTTGGTCATCATTTTTGCACGTGTTCTATTGGAAACAGATGCACTTTATGAAGCACTAGCACTTTTGATTGTATAATGGTCTTAAAGGAGCCACAGCACTCAAACCAGTTAGCTTGCTGACCAACCTACAGTCTGTCTCTAAACTTGGTTAAAAACAGAGGACTCGGTCACACACATCTGCAGAAGTATGCTTAAACCGGACCTTCAGCGTGATTTAATGAAAAGCCCAAACTCTTAAAAAACGGTTTCCCAGCATCTAGAATGTATATATTTTACGTTTTTAGTCACTAACGTATTATTCTTTCCCCCACTGGGCTGCAACTCTGTTCAGGAACTTAGGATACGGGTGCCGCCATCTTGACTCAGAAGCATCACACTTACTGAGGAGAGGAGAGTGGGATAAGGTACAGGGGGGTGGATTATAGCTGTGCTTTGCTCAGACAGAGCAGAGCTGGGGTCAGGTAACGGTCAGCAGTCCCAGAATGCAGAGCGACACAGTCAGGAGGCACTTCCTGTTTGCAGGCTGCCTGATAAGATGGCGGCTTCCATAAGCCGCCATCTTGGATGTTTAAAGGCTCATAACATGCAGTAGATGCAGGTAGGATGATTTTTAATGTGGACAATCTGTATGTACAGGGTGTGGGAAACATATAAGATAGACTCTTATTCAGAGTGAAGGTCCGCTTTAAGCTGCACCACCCAGCGCCAAGGTGCCCCTGTGAGGTGCAGTCCTAACTCTAATCTCTGAGAGACCCATTTGGGACATACAATGCAATAGATAAATTGGGAGCAGACTTACCTGAGGTTGCCCTAAACCTCAAGTGCAAGCCATTTTTTTTTATTTATATGGCATATGTATTGTATATAATATATTAGAAAGACAGCACCCTCTGGAGGTAAATAACGCTAATGGCATGGCACATGGTTTTAATTGGTTTTAAATGGCTACAATAAAATTCTTTTTGACTTTAGTAATGTGGTGAGCAATTGTTAGTCTCTGTGGGCCCATTTATAGGGGTTTTTAGAGGAAACCCCTGACAAGGATTTATATGATTTGTGGGTAAGGTTCCACAGGGCAGTGCACCACAGTATATATACAGTATAGAGTATACATTGTTACGTTGGTGCCACCCACTTCCCCCCCACCTTCCCTTACCCAAGTATTTGTGCATACAAACTGCTAAAGAGATAGCGGGGATGCGGCGCTGCTCATGCATGCGCTGTTGGACCGGGGCAGAAGGTGAGCATACCAAGCGGCCTGTGGAGTCCCGTTTCTGGATGCTCGGGGGAGGGAATCAAGCGGCCCTGGAATGTTATAGATTCCAGGGTCGTTCTCTGTGAGTTTTGGTCCACTTCAAAGCAGAAAAAAAGGATTTCACATGTCCTTGGGGCATCCCGCTGTGTGATACCCCTGGGGTCACCCAGTGACGGGAGGGTAACAGTGGGACTCGCCTATAGCAGGATGCCCCGCTGTGTGATACCCCTGGGGTCACCCAGGGACGGGAGGGTAACAGTGGGACTCGCCTATAGCAGGATGCCCCGCTGTGTGATACCCCTGGGGTCGCCCAGTGACGGGAGGGTAACAGTGGGACTCGCCTATAGCAGGATGCCCCGCTGTGTGATACCCCTGGGGTCACCCAGGGACGGGAGGGTAACAGTGGGATTCACCTATAGCAGGATGCCCCGCTGTGTGATGCCCCTGGGGTCGCCCAGGGACGGGAGGGTAACAGTGGGACTCTCCTATAGCAGGATGCCCCGCTGTGTGATGCCCCTGGGGTCGCCCAGGGACGGGAGGGTAACAGTGGGACTCTCCTATAGCAGGATGCCCCGCTGTGTGATACCCCTGGGGTCACCCAGGGACGGGAGGGTAACAGTGGGACTCGCCTATAGCAGGATGCCCCGCTGTGTGATACCCCTGGGGTCACCCAGGGACGGGAGGGTAACAGTGGGATTCACCTATAGCAGGATGCCCCGCTGTGTGATGCCCCTGGGGTCGCCCAGGGACGGGAGGGTAACAGTGGGACTCTCCTATAGCAGGATGCCCCGCTGTGTGATGCCCCTGGGGTCGCCCAGGGACGGGAGGGTAACAGTGGGACTCTCCTATAGCAGGATGCCCCGCTGTGTGATACCCCTGGGGTCGCCCAGGGACGGGAGGGTAACAGTGGGACTCTCCTATAGCAGGATGCCCCGCTGTGTGATACCCCTGGGGTCGCCCAGGGACGGGAGGGTAACAGTGGGACTCTCCTATAGCAGGATGCCCCGCTGTGTGATACCCCTGGGGTCGCCCAGTGACGGGAGGGTAACAGTGGGACTCTCCTATAGCAGGATGCCCCGCTGTGTGATACCCCTGGGGTCACCCAGGGACGGGAGGGTAACAGTGGGATTCACCTATAGCAGGATGCCCTGCTGTGTGATGCCCCTGGGGTCACCCAGGGACGGGAGGGTAACAGTGGGACTCTCCTATAGCAGGATGCCCCGCTGTGTGATGCCCCTGGGGTCACCCAGGGACGGGAGGGTAACAGTGGGATTCACCTATAGCAGGATGCCCCGCTGTGTGATACCCCTGGGGTCGCCCAGGGATGGGAGGGTAACAGTGGGATTCACCTATAGCAGGATGCCCCGCTGTGTGATACCCCTGGGGTCGCCCAGGGATGGGAGGGTAACAGTGGGATTCACCTATAGCAGGATGCCCCGCTGTGTGATACCCCTGGGGTCGCCCAGGGACGGGAGGGTAACAGTGGGATTCACCTATAGCAGGATGCCCCGCTGTGTGATACCCCTGGGGTCGCCCAGGGATGGGAGGGTAACAGTGGGATTCACCTATAGCAGGATGCCCCGCTGTGTGATACCCCTGGGGTCGCCCAGGGACGGGAGCGTAACAGTGGGATTCACCTATAGCAGGATGCCCCGCTGTGTGATACCCCTGGGGTCGCCAGTAAACTCGCCTTTACCGGGCCTCTCCTGCAACGCTGCAATTGTCAGTGCCGTGGGGATGTGGCCAGCTGGCTGCACCTCGTCACAGCGGCACCTTTGAGATCATCCAATTGGCAATTTCAAAAGTGCCGCAGGGCGTGGCTTCCGCGATGGAAAAAACCTGGTTTTATTTGAAAACTGGCCACCGATCCAACAACAACAGTAGCGGGGATAAAATAAAATGAC
This sequence comes from Gastrophryne carolinensis, assembly GCA_027917425.1. Classification (NCBI taxonomy): domain Eukaryota; kingdom Metazoa; phylum Chordata; class Amphibia; order Anura; family Microhylidae; genus Gastrophryne; species Gastrophryne carolinensis. The sequence continues at coordinate 626,838,195 of CM051235.1, forward strand.
TTTTGCTCCACTTAAGCATCTTTGTTTTTTCAGATGGAGAAGGAGCAGCGAGCAAAGATCAAGCAAGAGGAGGAGGCGTGTCCAAATACTAATGAAGAGGCGTGGTCAAAGATCAAGCAGGAGGTAGAGGAGTGTCCAATTACCAAGCAGGAGGATGGGACCCGCCCAGAGGCAATCCTGACCGTGACTATAAAGGAGGAGGCGGGACTGAGTGTTAAAGAGGAGGAGCTTCCTATGGAGATCGGTGAGCACTCGAAGCCCTGAATGTTCCCCGAGGCTTATCCAGAAAGTGTATCAGATTTTGTGTTGAGGATGGAAAATATTGATTGGCCTGTTGATACCCTGTGGTGTGTTTTTTACAGGTGGAGCTACTGCGAGAAATCCACCGGAGACATGTCCCCGCCCTCTCTGTTCTAAGGACTCCGCCCTGAAGGATGACCGAGCCGTAAGATTTTATTATTACCAAAAAAAGGGAAGGGTGTAGGCTTTTGACTATTCTGGGTTTTGGTCCTTGCCCCGGGGCACCCCACTGTGTGAAACCCCCCAGAGGGAATCGGTCGGGTCCCGGGCCAATCGCCGTGGGTTTTGGTCCCCTTTAAGAGTTACACAGCTCTTAAGAGTTCATCATAACGTAAAGTCTTTTTAGATCACAACCGATCTTGCTACCTGGTCTGAGCTCACCCCTTTCCCAAGTTTCTAGTCTAAGCTGTTTAAAGAGAAACAAAACCCGGAATTTATTGTATGCCACGGGGGTATCCTCATTTGTGTGAAAGCCCACAGATCACCCATGCTCAGATGTTCTGGGGAGGACACACACCATGGGATGCCCCAAAGGAGGAGGAGAAACAAGGTGAGTGACACTGGGGAGGACACACACCATGGGATGCCCCAAAGGAGGAGGAGAAACAAGGTGAGTGCCACTGGGGAGGACACACACCATGGGATGCCCCAAAGGAGGAGGAGAAACAAGGTGAGTGCCACTGGGGAGGACACACACCATGGGATGCCCCAAAGGAGGAGGAGAAACAAGGTGAGTGACACTGGGGAGGACACACACCATGGGATGCCCCAAAGGAGGAGGAGAAACAAGGTGAGTGACACTGGGGAGGACACACACCATGGGATGCCTCAAAGGAGGAGGAGAAACAAGGTGAGTTACTCTGGGGAGGACACACACCATGGGATGCCTCAAAGGAGGAGGAGAAACAAGGTGAGTGACACTGGGGAGGACACACACCATGGGATGCCTCAAAGGAGGAGGAGAAACAAGGTGAGTGACACTGGGGAGGACACACACCATGGGATGCCTCAAAGGAGGAGGAGAAACAAGGTGAGTGACACTGGGGAGGACACACACCATGGGATGCCTCAAAGGAGGAGGAGAAACAAGGTGAGTGACACTGGGGAGGACACACACCATGGGATGCCTCAAAGGAGGAGGAGAAACAAGGTGAGTGACACTGGGGAGGACACACACCATGGGATGCCTCAAAGGAGGAGGAGAAACAAGGTGAGTTACTCTGGGGAGGACACACACCATGGGATGCCTCAAAGGAGGAGGAGAAACAAGGTGAGTGACACTGGGGAGGACACACACCATGGGATGCCTCAAAGGAGGAGGAGAAACAAGGTGAGTTACTCTGGGGAGGACACACACCATGGGATGCCTCAAAGGAGGAGGAGAAACAAGGTGAGTGACACTGGGGAGGACACACACCATGGGATGCCTCAAAGGAGGAGGAGAAACAAGGTGAGTGACTCTGCGAAGGACACACACCCTCTAGGGTCTAATAGACTGTCTAAGATGCCAGGGGGTATCCCAAACTGTGATCCCCCCTGGGCTGCAATTGGTCATCCGTGGTCAGGTGGTCCATGAGACCATGTAAATGCCGGCTGGTGGGGAGTACTGAAAGCAGAACAAAACCCTGAGCTGTCGGCCCTTGATTCTAAAAGACTCCACGGCCACTGGCCTTCACCTGGAGCATCCCAAATGCTGTGTGAACCCCCCTCGGTCACAAGTAAACTCACCTTTCCCACAACGCTATAAACATAGACGGCTGCATCCCCAGCATACCTGGGCTGAGGCTTGCTTCTGCAGATAGGCTGGATGTGGGGGTGCTCACACTCCGCAGGAAATGAAGCCGATTCCTCTCTCAGTATTGCTGAGCTTTGCATCGGAGTCGTTTGCCGATCATTAATATGCACGATTGTTTATATTACTAATATTCTATTCTATTACTAATTCAAGCACTATGCACTTTAGATATTAGATTAATTCTTATGATTGCTATATATGAAATATCAGTACATTGAACACTTTGTATTAATAATATATATATATATATATATTCATTGTATTTATTAATTTTATTTACTACTGTACACGTTAGGATAGGGGTATTGTTTGTGTTTTCTGCTTCCCTTTTTGTTTTTCCTTGTGGGGGGTTTTTGTGCCGGCACAAAAATTGGATTTATGTGTAAAAAAAATGTTTTTATGTTATTGATCACGGTTTGATTATTGTCTGGTTATATTGGTTTGTGCTTTTTTGTTTGAACACTGATTTTGGTTTCATTTTTTAACAATGAGGAAAGAATCTTAATGAGATTTTGATATTGATTACAGCCCTATATTATATGGGTCATTTTGAGGAAAGAAGGTGACCAGGGCCAGCATGGGGGGGTTTTAATGTGTTTGTAATGTGTGTGTCGTGTTGATTTTAGATGTTGTTGTACACTAAGGAATTTTTGTGAATAAATAAAAATAATTTGTAGATTCTTAAAAAAAAAAAAAAAAAAAAAACACATATATATATATATATATATATATATATATATATATTAATATGCACGACATATGGCGCTGACAGGACCAGAGCCCGCACATGCGCTGTAGGACCATGGAAAGTCGTACCTTGAAAAAGTAGTCGGCGGCCTGACTACGGAACGCGTGGGGGCCCATCCTTGGTCTGTTCATGTGGGGGACATCTCGGGGACTCGCTCTCTTTTAGGTGATGTTTTCTTTTGCTGCTATTGTATATTTTACTATGACCACTTTGCACTTTGCTCCTTTTGCCATTTTTCTATTATAGATTATACTGTATGGGAATTGTTTGGAATATATTTAGCACTTTTTTGCATTTTGGCACTTTAATAGATTGCAAATTGCACTTTATACTTGATTGCTTTTTCTATTGTGATGGATTTAGCACAGATTGTATTAGGATTGCGGGTCAGCATGGGATGCCCTTCATAATGAATGGCCTTGGGCATTTTAGATTATATGTTTGTATGTGAATTTGAAATGGAAAACCCAATAATAAAAATACATTCTTGAGAGATATTTTCATTGATTAATTGTTGTGGAGGGGGTGCTATACCCTTGAGGCTAATTGGGTGATTGCTGGAACCATCATTTGGTGGAGTTTGTAGGACAATGAAAAGATTTTTTATGGGCGATCTGAAGTTTCACATAGTGGGGAATCCCAAACTGAGAACAAAACAAGGGACAGTGAATATTTCAGGTTTTGTTCTGCTTGAAGGGCTTTTCCTGTTTCAACTCTTCATTTATTTGAAATATTGTGTGTCCCTCAGAGGGACGAGCTCCGCGTTGTGGTGGTGGATCCCGTAGCCCAGATCCAGAACAAGGCAGAAGGTCTGACACCGAGCAGTGCAGGTGAGTGATGGGACGTTGTCTTGTAGAGTTCCACTTTAAGATGCTGATTGTTTCGCTGCTGCCAGTGCCGTTGATGACGTCTCTTTAGCACATAGGATTAGACCTATATATGTGGCAACCTTTTACTCTAGCAGAAAAAAAAATCAAGGGCTTATCTAATTCTAAGCAGCTGTAACAGGTCACCAGGGGTTTGCTGACAGTTATTGGGCACCTACCTCAGGGCTGCAGCTATAGGACTGCTGGGTAGGCTGTAGGTCATTTCCAGAGCTAGCGCTTGAGCAGCCATTGCTGTCTGAAACCCCCTAGTGTGACATCAGACTGCGGTGGCAGAAACATAGGCAGGCATTGGTAAGCAACAGGTTTGGCACGTCAAATGTGGTCGGGCAGGCACAGGTCAGCAATGGGCTTACCAGATCAGATGTGGTCAGGCAGGCACAGGTTGGCAATGGGCTTCCAAGATCAGATGTGGTCAGGCAGGCACAGGTCAGCAATGGGCTTCGCAGATCAGATGCGGTCAGACAGGCACAGGTCGGCAATGGGCTTAGCAGATCAGATGTGGTCAGGCAGGCACAGGTCAGCAATGGGCTTCGCAGATCAGATGCGGTCAGACAGGCACAGGTCGGCAATGGGCTTAGCAGATCAGATGTGGTCAGGCAGGCACAGGTCAGCAATGGGCTTAGCAGATCAGATGTGGTCAGGCAGGCACAGGTCAGCAATGGGCTTAGCAGATCAGATGTGGTCAGGCAGGCACAGGTCAGCAATGGGCTTAGCAGATCAGATGTGGTCAGGCAGGCACAGGTCAGCAATGGGCTTAGCAGATCAGATGTGGTCAGGCAGGCACAGGTCAGCAATGGGCTTAGCAGATCAGATGTGGTCAGGCAGGCACAGGTCAGCAATGGGCTTAGCAGATCAGATGGGGTCAGGCAGGCACAGGTCAGCAATGGGCTTAGCAGATCAGATGTGGTCAGGCAGGCACAGGTCAGCAATGGGCTTAGCAGATCAGATGTGGTCAGGCAGGCACAGGTCAACAATGGGCTTCGCAGATCAGATGTAGTCAGGCAGGCACAGGTCAGCAATGGGCTTAGCAGATCAGATGGGGTCAGACAGGCACAGGTCAGCAATGGGCTTAGCAGATCAGATGTAGTCAGGCAGGCACAGGTCAGCAATGGGCTTCGCAGATCAGATGTAGTCAGGCAGGCACAGGTCACCAATGGGCTTACCAGATCAGATGTAGTCAGGCAGGCACAGGTCAGCAATGGGCTTCCAAGATCAGATGTGGTCAGGCAGGCACAGGTCAGCTATGGGCTTAGCACATCAGATGTGGTCAGGCAGGCACAGGTCAGCTATGGGCTTCCAAGATCAGATGTGGTCAGGCAGGCACGGGTCAGCAATGGGCTTAGCAGATCAGATGTGGTCAGACAGGCACAGGTCAGCAATGGGCTTAGCAGATCAGATGTGGTCAGGCAGGCACAGGTCAGCAATGGGCTTCCAAGATCAGATGTGGTCAGGCAGGCACAGGTCAGCTATGGGCTTAGCACATCAGATGTGGTCAGGCAGGCACAGGTCAGCTATGGGCTTCCAAGATCAGATGTGGTCAGGCAGGCACAGGTCAGCAATGGGCTTCCAAGATCAGATGTGGTCAGGCAGGCACAGGTCAGCTATGGGCTTCCAAGATCAGATGTGGTCAGGCAGGCACAGGTCAGCTATGGGCTTAGCACATCAGATGTGGTCAGGCAGGCACAGGTCAGCTATGGGCTTCCAAGATCAGATGTGGTCAGGCAGGCACAGGTCAGCTATGGGCTTCCAAGATCAGATGTGGTCAGGCAGGCACAGGTCAGCAATGGGCTTAGCAGATCAGATGTGGTCAGGCAGGCACAGGTCAGCAATGGGCTTAGCAGATCAGATGTGGTCAGACAGGCACAGGTCAGCAATGGGCTTAGCAGATCAGATGTGGTCAGGCAGGCACGGGTCAGCAATGCTCTTAGCAGATCAGATGGGGTCAGGCAGGCACAGGTCAGCAATGGGCTTAGCAGATCAGATGTGGTCAGGCAGGCACAGGTCAGCAATGGGCTTAGCAGATCAGATGTGGTCAGACAGGCACAGGTCAGCAATGGGCTTCCAAGATCAGATGTAGTCAGGCAGGCACAGGTCAGCAATGGGCTTAGCAGATCAGATGGGGTCAGGCAGACACAGGTCAGCAATGGGCTTAGCAGATCAGATGTGGTCAGGCAGGCACAGGTCAGCAATGGGCTTCCAAGATCAGATGTGGTCAGGCAGGCACAGGTCAGCTATGGGCTTCCAAGATCAGATGTGGTCAGGCAGGCACAGGTCAGCAATGGGCTTAGCAGATCAGATGTGGTCAGGCAGGCACAGGTCAGCAATGGGCTTAGCAGATCAGATGGGGTCAGACAGGCACAGGTCAGCAATGGGCTTCCAAGATCAGATGTAGTCAGGCAGGCACAGGTGTCACGCTCGGGGTAACTCCAGCCCTCTTAATAAGCTCACAACCCCCAATCTCCACAGCCAGCTTCACCTGTAGGAGCCCCCGCTTGCCGGGACGCAGGATACGCCTACCCGGGATCGGTTGCCCCCAGGACTTAATGGCTCAAAGGATGTAAGCTTATATGTGGGAGGACTGGAGAACCAATAGCAAGAGCGTGAGTGACGGAAGTCCAGAGACAGGCAATAGGTCGATAACGGGAAGGCAGAGATCGTAGCGGCACCAGGGGTCAGGCAAGACGTAGTCGGGGTTCAGGCAGAGGTCAGCAACTGGGGATCAGGATCTAGAAGCGTCAGTTCAGGCAAAGGTCGGCAACAAGGATTCAGGATCGAGAGGCGTCAATTCAGGCAGAGGTCGGCAACAAGGATTCAAACGAGCTTCAATGCTTGGTACTAGGCGCTATAACAGGCAATGACACACTGCAGTGGAAATCCCTTTATAGTGGGAAAACCGGCAGGATTGGACAGGGAGACAGTGGCTGGGATTGGTGCACTTAGGATCTGACGGCAGATTGGAGCACTGGCCCTGTAGTCTGATTGGTGAGCTCTGGGCTGATTGCTCCAGCTGAGCTTCCCAGGCAAACTGCTCAGAGCTGCACCTTCTAGACTTTGTTCTCTTAAACAGCCTCCGGTGGCCATTCTGAGTATTGCACCCCCGGAAGACATGAGCTGACTGTAAAGGCCAGCAAGCACAAGCTGAGTGACAATGGGCAAGGGGGGAGGACTTACTCGGCGACACACGCGCCGCTGGGGATGGCATCGGAGGCAGAGGCAGCTGCTGGGCAGGAGAAACCCTGGCCAGTTGCCTAGGGACACCACGGGCACGGACTGAAGGCAAGTCATTCCTGACAACAGGTCAGCAATGGGCTTAGCAGATCAGATGTGGTCAGGCAGGCACAGGTCAGCAATGGGCTTCCAAGATCAGATGTAGTCAGGCAGGCACAGGTCAGCAATGGGCTTAGCAGATCAGATGTGGTCAGGCAGGCACAGGTCAGCAATGGGCTTAGCAGATCAGATGTGGTCAGGCAGGCACAGGTCAGCAATGGGCTTAGCAGATCAGATGTGGTCAGGCAGGCACAGGTCAGCAATGGGCTTCCAAGATCAGATGTAGTCAGGCAGGCACAGGTCAGCAATGGGCTTAGCAGATCAGATGTGGTCAGGCAGGCACAGGTCAGCAATGGGCTTAGCAGATCAGATGTGGTCAGGCAGGCACAGGTCAGCAATGGGCTTAGCAGATCAGATGTGGTCAGGCAGGCACAGGTCAGCAATGGGCTTAGCAGATCAGATGTGGTCAGGCAGGCACAGGTCAGCAATGGGCTTCCAAGATCAGATGTGGTCAGACAGGCACAGGTCAGCAATGGGCTTAGCAGATCAGATGTGGTCAGGCAGGCACAGGTCAGCAATGGGCTTAGCAGATCAGATGTGGTCAGGCAGGCACAGGTCAGCAATGGGCTTAGCAGATCAGATGTGGTCAGGCAGGCACAGGTCAGCAATGGGCTTCCAAGATCAGATGTAGTCAGGCAGGCACAGGTCAGCAATGGGCTTAGCAGATCAGATGTGGTCAGGCAGGCACAGGTCAGCAATGGGCTTAGCAGATCAGATGTGGTCAGGCAGGCACAGGTCAGCAATGGGCTTAGCACATCCGACATAGTCGGGCAGACAGGGGTCAGCATCGGGCTTAGCAGATGGTCAGGCAGGCACAGATCAGCAAATAGACTTAGCACATCACATGTAGTCAGACAGGCGCAGGTCAACAAAGGGCTTGGCGGATCGGACGTGGCGAGGTCGGCAACAGGCATAGCATATCAGACGTGGTGTAGCAGGGACGGGTCGGCAACAGGCATAGCATATCAGACGTGGTGTAGCAGGGACGGGTCGGCAACAGGCTTAGTACATAGGATGTGCTTTGCACAGACAGAGCAGAGTTGGGATCAGGAAAAGGACAACAATCCCAGAGCGGCAGTCAGAAGACACTTCCTGTTTGCAGGTTTAGCCTGAGACTCAATGTGCCGCCATCGGCAATCTGTATGTACAAGGGGGGGGACATGTAAGATAGGCTCTTATTCAGGGTGAAGGTCCGGATTAATGTGGGCAATCTGTATGTACAGGGTGGGGGGAAACATACAAGATAGGCTCTTATTCAGGGTGAAGGTCCGGATTAATGTGGACAATCTGTATGTACAGGGGGGGAAACATACAAGATAGGCTCTTATTCAGGGTGAAGGTCTGGATTAATGTGAGCAATCTGTATATACAGAGGGGAAACATACAAGATAGGCTCTTATTCAGGGTGAGGGTCCGGATTAATGTGAGCAATCTGTATGTACAGGGGGGCTCTTATTCAGGGTGAGGGTCCAGTTTCAGTGTCGCTGTTAGCTTCCGTCCCTGCCTTGGTGGGTGGGCATGGACTATTAAGGCAGTTTATAGGCCACGCCTACCCGCTGAAGCGATGAGGAAGCATGCAATTTATGGTTTGTGTGTGTGTATCGACAGGAGCCGCAGGAGCGCCCTTAATGTATTTTTTTTTAATTCGCCTCATAAGATGCAGAAGCATTTTTCTTGTAAATAATTATTAGTAATTATAATAATAATAATAATATATATATAATTAACCTGTACCAGCCATTGGCTTCTTTCCTTCCCGTTGCAGGGAATGCATGCAGCAGTCCGGCTTCCCAGCCACAGCTGGATATGAGGACGGGGGCGCCGAGCAGTCTTGGCAATCTCATGGTGGCCAACAACCTGGGCAGTGCCATTGCGGTCACCAACCTCTACCTCATGCTTTACAACGGTGCTGTGTGGCCTGTATCTGTCACTTCGGGGCAGTTTCCAAGTACCGCCCCTGTGACACACGTGGCCGCCCTGCCCAGCGACAGTCCAGACGCTACATCTAGCCCCGCCAATCACCAAAAAGCCCAGACGTCATTCATGTGCATGCGGTGCGGGAAAACCTTTTCGACAAAAATCAACCTTTTCATCCACGAGCAGCTGCACAAGGGGGAGCGTCCCTTCGGCTGTCCCATGTGCAGCCGCTGCTTCGCTTCTAAGTCCTCTCTGGAGGGACACTTGCACCTTCACACCAACGCGAAGCCGGTCGTGGCGCCCGTTTCCGCTACGCCAGTTCCGGATGCTGCTCCCGCAACGCAGAATACCAAAGCCAACCTGGCCGAAGAGATTCCCATTGAAGGAGATGACGGAGAGTTTGTGTGCGTGGAATGTGGGAAATGTTTTTACCGAAACTCCGACCTCCTGAGTCACCAAAAAATGCACGTGGGCAAGACCATTGTTTGCAGGCTGTGCGACAAAAGCTTCCCAACCAAACTACACCTCATCAACCACAAGAGCGTACACACGCGGGAGCGGCCCTTTGCCTGTTCCACCTGCGGACGCTGTTTTGCCACCAATTTGGCCCTCGTTGGCCACTTGCAGGTTCATGACACCAAGAAGCATGTCTCCTGCTCTCAGTGTGGGAGGAGCTTCACCAAGCAAGAGGAGCTATCGCAGCATGTCGAAGGCCACCACTGCGGAATATGCGGCAAGACATTCCGGGCGGTGGGCGCTCGTATGAAGCACGAGAGGATGCATGCGTCGAGGAGGTCGTTCCCTTGTAACGAGTGCCATCGCTCTTTTATCAGGAGGGCGGACTTATTAGAACATCAGCCTACACACACACAGAAGCTGAGCCCAGCCGAGCCTCCACCTGGAGGCCTGAGTTACCCATCCCCATCAGCGGACCCGGGCACCACCACTACACCTGATGGTTACACCTTGTAATACATGAGAAAATGTTTATTTGAAACAAAGCTTTGTCTTCTCTTACAGTAGATGTGGTTTTGGGCTTCACAAAATATTTGCAGGCACTGACAAAGGCGGAAAGGAAAAAGGCCCGACGGGTATTCTCCAGATTGTGCAGACTAAACCTATGGAAGTCTGTGGACGGCTAATAAAGGTTACTAGATGGTGGTGTTCTGTCTTAGTACTTCATCCTCCTCCCATGTCTGTTGCGGCCCTAGGAAGTCCACTCACTTATCCCTCTCCAGATCAGAAACTTCTAGATAACGTCAATCTCAACACCATTCTTTACATACCGTCCACCTTAACAAGTCTCCTTCACATAGCATCTCCTTTAATCTCCACCAGAGATAGGTTCTTTAACACTCTTGGCCAGATAGGGTCCTTGTCAACCAACCTTTGTGTGCAGGCTTTGCGACAAAAGCTTCCCGACCAAACTACACCTCATCAACCACAAGAGCTTACACACACGCGAGCGGCCTTTTGCCTGTTCCACCTGTGGACGCTGTATTCTAAGTATGTCACACACCCCGCTTCCACTTTAATAATTACGCTTGGGTAATCCACCTGCAGGTGGCGATGTTGCAGAGAAGTCTTGAAAAAAAAGTGAGCCCCTCCCGGTCTATACATACCTGGGACCTCCCACTTATCTCAGTGTTCTTCTCTGCATTGGCCACTTGCAGGTTCATGACACCAAGAAGCATGTCTCCTGCTCTGTGTGGGAGGAGCTTCATCAAGCAAGAGGAGCTGTCGCAGCACGTCGAAGGCCACCACTGCAGGATATGCGGCAAGACATTCCTAGACGGTGGGCGCTCATCTGAAGCACGAAAGGATGCATGCGACGAGGAGGTCATTCCCGTCTAATGAGTGCCATCACTCTTATGAGGAGGGCGGATTTATTAGAACATCAGCCTACTCACACCGAGAGGGCATGAATTGCCCATCCCCATCAGCGGACCCCGGCACCACCACTACACGTCCTGATGCAACTGCTACGCCTTGTAATACATGAGGAAATGTAGATGTGGTTTAGGGCTTCAATGAGCAAAATATTTGCAGGAACTGCAAAAGGTGGAAAGGAAAAAGGCCCAGAAAGGTATTCTCCAGATTGTGCAGACTAAAACTATGGAAGTCTGTAGAGGGCTAATAAAGGTTAATAGATGGTGGTGTTCTGTCTTAGTACTTCATCCTCCTCCCATGTCTGTTGCGGCCCTAGGAAGTCCACTCACTTATCCCTCTCCAGATACCTGTGGCCTGCCTAAACTTCTAGATAATCTCGCCACATTCTTTACATACCGTCCACCTTAACAAGTCTCCTTCACATAGCATCTGCTTTAACTAATCTCCACCAGAGATAGGTTCTGTCTCAAGCACACTTGGCCAGATAGGGTTTTTCTCAACCAGCCTTTGGCCAGATAGGGTCCGTCCCAACCACCCTTAGGCCAGATAGGGTCCTTCTCAACCACCCTTTGGCCAGATAGGGTCCTTCTCAACCTCCCTTGGCCAGATAGGGTCCTTCTCAACGACCCTTTGGCCAGATAGGGTTTTTCTCAACCTCCCTTTGGCCAGATAGGGTTTTTCTCAACCACCCTTTGGCCAGATAGGGTTGTTCTCAACCACCCTTTGGCCAGATAGGGTCCGTCCTAACCACCCTTTGGCCAGATAGGGTCCGTCCCAACCACCATTTGGCCAGATAGGGTCCGTCCCAACCACCCTTAGGCCAGATAGGGTCCGTCTCAACCACCCTTTGGCCAGATAGGGTCCGTCTCAACCACCCTTTGGCCAGATAGTGTCCGTCTCAACTCCCCTTGGCCAGGTAGGGTCCGTCTCAACTCCCCTTGGCCAGGTAGGGTCCGTCTCAACTCCCCTTGGCCAGGTAGGGTCCGTCTCAACCTCCCTTGGTCAGATAGGGTCAGTCTCAACTGCCCTTGGCCAGATAGGGTCCGTCTCAACTCCCCTTGGCCAGATAGGGTCCGTCTCAACTCCCCTTGGCCAGATAGGGTCCGTCTCAACTCCCCTTGGCCAGATAGGGTCCGTCTCAACTCCCCTTGGCCAGATAGGGTCCGTCTCAACTCCCCTTGGCCAGGTAGGGTCCGTCTCAACTCCCCTTGGCCAGGTAGGGTCCGTCTCAACTCCCCTTGGCCAGGTAGGGTCCGTCTCAACTCCCCTTGGCCAGGTAGGGTCCATCTCAACCTCCCTTGGTCAGATAGGGTCAGTCTCAACTCCCCTTGGCCAGATAGGGTCCGTCTCAACTCCCCTTGGCCAGATAGGGTCCGTCTCAACTCCCCTTGGCCAGATAGGGTCCGTCTCAACTCCCCTTGGCCAGGTAGGGTCCGTCTCAACCTCCCTTGGCCAGATAGGGTCCGTCTCAACTCCCCTTGGCCAGGTAGGGTCAGTCTCAACTCCCCTTGGCCAGGTAGGGTCCGTCTCAACTCCCCTTGGCCAGGTAGGGTCCATCTCAACCTCCCTTGGTCAGATAGGGTCAGTCTCAACTCCCCTTGGCCAGATAGGGTCCGTCTCAACTCCCCTTGGCCAGATAGGGTCCGTCTCAACTCCCCTTGGCCAGGTAGGGTCCGTCTCAACTCCCCTTGGCCCGGTAGGGTCCATCTCAACCTCCCTTGGTCAGATAGGGTTTGTCCCATTCTTGGCCAGATATGGTTTGTCTCAACTGCCTTTCTCCACATAGTGTTCCCTCTCAACCACCCTTCTCCACATAGTGTTCCCTCTCAACCACCCTTCTCCCCATAGTGTCCACTCTCAAACACCCTTCTTCACATAGTGTCCGCTTTATCTACATTCTACAGTCCCCCCTCAACTAAGTTCCTCCAGATATTCACAAATGCCCTCTTCCACATAGAGCTTATTACTATACCCCATAGCCTTCACCATAACTACTTTCCTCCACATAATGTTCACCTCAACCATTCCTCTGCACATAGTCTTCACCCCAACAACCCTATTCCAGGTAACATCCACCTGATGTACCTTCTAGTTAGCGCCAATTCCAACCACTTCTTCAGATCACCACCTGTCGTACATTCCAGGTAATGCCCACCCCAGCTAGCCTTCTCTGGGTTGCATCCACTTCAACTAACCTTCTTCAGATAGCATTCACCTGATGTACCGTACCTTCCAGGTAGCACTCATCCCAACTACTATATTCTAAGTATGCAGCACGTCCTTCTCCAGATAGTATTCATAACAGCTGGGATATAGTCCACAAGAGGGCGCTTTACTGCAGAGATGGCAAAAAAAAGAGGGACCTCCCACTAATTGCCGAAGTTCCTTCTCTGCAGTGGGCTGCGAAGGCCAAGATGATGGCTTCTCTCCTCGCAGGTAAGCTGGGCTTCACAGCCCCTGGCCCTGTGTCCTATTCCCACCCGTTCCACCTTTACTTGTCTCCCAGCCTTGGCTGTGTGGTCGGGTGATGGTAGGCAGCACCTATTAGAGGTACTTTACTGGAGATTGCTCCACCGCAAATCCCCCACCAAAGGGTAGGCGGCACAGGTTTGGTGAGCCTGTATTTGGGATGCCCTCCCTTACATGTCCCAAATGTAATCAAGGGCTTCTACTTCCCCCTTCTTCCATTTGCCCTGTTCGTTGGGGGAGGGGGGGGGGTCAGTGTCCGTGTGTGTGTGAGTGATTGCTTGCACTGTGAACAGGTTATGCTTTTGTGACACTGTAAAAATCGCGCTGGCATTGTGCTCAGCGTTCCTCCACTCCTCCTGTTCTTTCTCGTTTGAAAGGCCCGCGCGCGCAGAGTCCGCAGGGCGGTGTCATCACACCGGGGCCGGCTGCACGCTGATTGGCTGCGGGGCGGCCTGCCTTCGGCCTGTCCCCGCGTTCCTTGAGGGGGCGTGGCCTAGCTCCTGGCGCATTACACAAGCGGGCCACCCCTCCTGAGCCTCTCAGCGCCATCTTGTCCCTGCGGTCTGGTGAAGTACTAGCTCTTCGGCGTCCGTGAGTGCCCTCAGCGGGCCTGTATTTGAATTTAATTTTTTCTTATATTGTGTATATTAGTCTGATTGGGTGTATTGTGTTTGTGTCTTTCATGCGGGACAAACTAATTAGAGGTTTATCCCGGTCCTGTGCCCTCTATAAGCCCTATTGACATTATTAGAGACCTAATTATTAAATCCTCCCACTAGCGGACATTTAAGGGGCATCCCGGGTAGCTGCACTGCGTAATTCCCATTGGTCATAGTGACACCAAAATTCACCATATGGAGGCTTCACAGGATGTTGTGCTCGGGGTCCCATCGGGGCAAGCCCGGCTGTGTGTGGTGTGTTGGGCATCCCATGTGAGCTATGATGTGCGGGTCTGTGTACCCTGCGCCCAGCAGGCGCTTGCGCGGCACTCTGGGCTGCACTTGTCTGGGCCTGCTCCCACCATGTCTTCTCCCACGCCCCCTCGGTTGATCGTGACCCCCAGTGAGATTAACACTAGTGGGGAGTCTCAGCCTGATGTGTCTTCCAGGCTGGCCAACATTGAGAGCTTGATTGCTAGCTCTGTGGCCCGTAAGGCCCCAGCTAAAAGACGGCACTTGGCGCCTGCTGCGCCCGCCTTCCCTATGGAGACGGAAGAATTCCTTGATTTGTCTGACTGTACCCTGCTTGAGGAGGGGGAATTATTCTCAGATTCTGAATTTTCCGATGATCAGCATTCCCCTGGCTCTGATGCCGGCTCAGAGCATTGGAATGCTGATGACACCCATAGACTTTTGACTCAAATCTTTGAAGTACTCTCCATTTCTCTCCCTGCTGCGGCACCCAGGCAACAGGGGGAATTGTTTGGTACTACAAAGCCACGTTTGGAATTCCCAGAACAGGCTCATTTCCATAATCTGGTTCACAAGGAATGGGAGCGGCCTAGCCGGCTCTCTGGTATTCCTAAGGGATGGGGTAAAAGGTACCCTTTTCCCTCGGATGTGGTTAAATGTTGGTCAACTCCACCAGAGGTGGATGCTCCAGTTTTGGGGTTGTCTAATACTTGTCTATGGTGCATTCCCCTGATTCCACTACCTTGAAGGATAGTGAGGACCGACGTATTGACTAGCTGGCTTCCCATGCTTTTGCCTTTGCGGGATTGGCCCTGCGCCCGGTCTGTGCTTCTGCTATTACTGCTGTGGCCATTAGGACTCTGGTCAAGGGCCTGTTAGAAGGCTATCCTGATGATTCTTCTAGTGCCGAATTTAGAGCCTTATCACAATGTGAGATGTTTATTGCTTATATTCTTTCTGCCTTATATGACACCATTAGGATGTGCAGCAGGACCTCGGCTCTGGTTGTCTCTATTCGGCGCTCGGTCTGGCTGCGCCAGTGGGCAGCTAACAATGCTGCTAAGAAGGCTCTCGCAGGGCTACCCTTTAAGGGGCTGCGCCTTTTTGGTGACCGGTTGGACCTTTTTGCAAAAGACAACTGCTGCCCTTTCGGGGTTCAGGGTCCTTTACCCCCTCTTTTTGTGGATCCAGGTCAGGGATTTGGGTACCCTTTGCATGGCACAGGGGGGATTTCTGGGGCAAGGGTAGAGGCCGTGCCCGTCCCGGATCCTCCTGGTGATCTAAGCCCAAATCTGTCATTAAGCCCGCTCAGCCATGAAGGGGTGCCCTCACCCTTACGGGTGGGGGGACGGCTGCGGCCATTCGCTCATGGGCAACAGGTCTCAGACAGGTGGATTCTGGAGGTTGTGTCCTCTGGCTACAAGCTAGAGTTCGCGGCACGGCCCCCTCCAAGATTTCTCAGGTCTCGGATTCCTCTAGACCCCCTGGCCTCTCAAGGTCTATTTCAAGCTGTACAGAACTTATTGGGTTTGGGGGTCATCTGTCCGGTCCCTCCGGGGGAGAGAGGTCAAGGTTATTATTCCAATCCTTTCACAGTACCCAAAAGGGATGGCTGCATCAGGCCCATCCTGGACTTAAAGCTTCTCAACAGGTTCATCAGAACCAGATGCTTTCGCATGAGACCCTGCGCTCTACGATCAGCTCCTTGCGCCCGGGGGACTTCATGACCTCCATAGACATCAAGGATGCTTACCTTCATGTGCCAGTCTTCCCAGGGCATCAGCAGCTCCTCGGGTTCGCCCTGGAGGACCAGCACTACCAATTTGTGGCACTTCCCTTTGGTCTCACCTCAGCCCCCAGAGTGTTCACCAAGGTACTGGTGGAAGTGATGGCCATCCTCAGAGCTGGGGGTATTCGCATCCTCCCTTATCTGGACGACATTCTCATTACATCTCATTCTCTCCAGCAGGCAGAGTTGGATACCCAGATGGTGGTGACGGCCCTGGAAACGTTCGGATGGGTGATCAATTATCCCAAGTCCTCCCTCTCCCCGTCCCGGGTGACCCCCTTCCTGGGCATGAATCTGGATACCATTCAGGACAGGATTTTTCTTCCTCAGCAGAAGGTGGATTCTCTTCAAGCTCTGGTTTATTCCATGCTGTCCAGCCCTCGTCCTTCCATCAGGCAAGGGATGCAATTGGTGGGACAGATGGTGGCCTGCTTCGAAGCAGTTCCTTACGCTCAATTTCACATGAGACCCCTTCAGCTCCTTCTCCTTCAGTCTGGGACAAGAGTCCCCTGTCTTTGGATCAGGCCTTTGTTCTCTCTCCTCTGGTCCGGTGGTCCCTCCTGTGGTGGCTGGACTCGAGGAATCTTCTGGGGGGCAGATCTTTTCTGACTCCATGTTGGGAGACGGTCAGTACGGATGCCAGTCTGTCAGGTTGGGGGGGGGGGGGGCTACAGGAGAGCCCTCCAATTCCAGGGGCTGTGGGGCCCTCAGAAGGCTCACGCTCCGATCAACGTCCTGGAGCTGAGGGCGGTTCGGTTGGTACTGGCACAGTTGACTCCTCACCTTCAGGGTCTGCCGGTACACCTCTTCACCTTAGGAGGAGGTTGGTTGGGAGGATAGCAGCTCGGTACGTCCGGGTGCTGGCGTTCGCTCGCGGCTGCTGGTGACTGGGGCGGCCGGAGCGACGGATTGGAATGGGAATCTGCCATTGGGGGGAAGAAAAAAAATCCATTGTGGGAATAACCTGGTGGCTCAGTATATTCAGGAAGTCAGCTGACCTCATTATTTAGGCGCTGAACCTAAACCTGACCAACAGCAGCGTCCCCAGATGATAGTAGCACAGCGCCCCCCGCAGGCTTGTACAGTAGCCCGCAATAGGCATGATGGGGCCACCATTATTCTGGAACAGGGTAAATCTGGACTCATCAGATCACATGACCTTCCATTGTTTCAGACTATCCTCCCGAGCAAGCTGAAGCCATTTTTGCCTGTTAGCCTCACTGACGGGTGTTTTCTTTTCTGGGCTTTGATCCTTGCCTTGTCCTTGTGAAACCCCCCAGGTTGTCCGAACAAACTCACCTCTTCCTGGTCCTATGACGCATGCGCGGCCACTCGGATCTGCTCAAGCCCCTGCGCCCAGGAGCTTGTATAATGTGAGCAGGCCGCATCCCCCGCTACCCTCTAACAGGCAGAATGCCTGTGCCGGCCATTCACAAATGCCTGGTGCAGGCACGCTCCCTGCTAGAGGGATAGTGGGGATGGACCGGGAAAGAAGGTGAGTTTATGGGTGAACTGGGGGGAGGGCATTCTGGATGCCCCGGTGGGGGGTTTTACCTGGCTGATCGCTGTGGGTTTTGGTCCACTTTACGGACACCGCCAGACTGGAGAAGGAGGAGGCCAACCATCAGAGGAGAGAAGAAAAGATGCTCACCGGTACCGCTAGAGAAATTTTCAATATTACATTTAATTTTTTACATATTTATTTTTGTGTGTTTGTTTTTTGTACCACTTCCAAGGTTAGGTTGACTGCCAACACCAGTGGGTGACACCCCCGCCCAATTTTCTGCACCCCTTCTTGGGGCACCGGTAGGGGCCCTTTGTTTGTCCAGGGGTGCTATAATAGAAATGGACCCACACTGAAGGGCATAGGGGCTGGTATACAGGCAGGGCCTCTGAGCCCAGGCTAATACTGGGTTATCAGCTCCTATGGCCATACTGTAGGCCAAAGGGGCTGGTATATTACCAGTGCCGGCCAGTCGGCCTCTGAGCCCTGGATTACCTGCCCCTATGCCTGGTGGGTGGGCTAATACTGGGTTAGTAGCCCCTACGCCCATAATGAAGGGCACAGGGGCTGGTATACAGGCAGAGCCAGGGGCTGACCGACCTCGGAGCCATGGATTAACAGTCCCCATGGCCATACTGTAGGGTATAGGGGCTGGTATACAGGCAGGGGCGGACTGGCCGGTCAGGCTCTGAGCCCTAGGTTACCACCCCCTTATGTCTGTTGTCCTTGCTAAAACTGTGTTACAAGACCCTATGGCCATACTGTAGGGCATAGAGGCTGGTATAAAGGCAGGGCCGGCCAATCAGCATATAAACCCTGGATTACCAGCCCCTATGCCTGGTGCCTGGGCTAATACTGGGTTACCAGCCCCTAAGCCCATAATGAAGGGCATAGGGGCTTACTGGCCTCTGAGCCATGAGTTACCAACCCCTATGGCGCTACTGTAGGGCATAGGGGCTTGTATACCGGCCAGGCAGGAAATCGTGAGAAAAGAGTAGCATGAAAATTGCAAAGAGAAAAGGGAATATGAGTAGTGAGGAAAGAAGATGATGAATAAGGAGAGAGGTAAGAAGATGAAAAGTAAAGGGAGAAGCTGAGGATGGAGGGAAGAAGTCAACTGAAGAATGACAGGTGGGAGGAAAAAGGATGAAATGTGACACAAGAAGCAGAGATGAGAGATGAAGAAGGCAAAAGAAGAAAGATAACAAGCAAAGAATGACAGGTGAGAAGGAGGACATGTGAATGTAGAAAAAGTAAGAATGACAGAAGAGAGCAGAGAATAGTGTGATAAGGGAATTACGAGAAGATGAGAAGTGAGGGGAGATGAAGAGGAAGGAGGGAAAAAAAAGTGGAAATGTCACACAAGAAACAGAGAAATGAGAGGAAAAGGGCAAGGGAAGAATGATAACTTGGAAATAATGAAATGTGGAGAAGATGAGCGGAGAAGAGATCTGAAGAGGCAGTGAAATAAGAGTAGCATGTAAAAATATGAGGAGTGTGAGAAGTGAGGGAAGATGATGAGGAAGGAGGGGAGACGCCAAGTGAGGAATGACAGCCGAGAAGAACATGGATGGAATAAACAGAAAAAGATGAGAGGAGTTATAAGTAAAAAGTCAGCAATAGATGGGGAAGGAGGGAGAGGAAGAAGGTAAGAGAAGAAAGATAAGTAGTAAAGAATGACAAGGTGACAAGGACGAAATGTGAATGTAGAAATATTAAGGATGAGAGGCGTGGTAAGTTAAAGTGGACCAACACCCAGGATTTTGACTATCCTGGGTTTTGGTCCACTTCGGCTGTGTGAAACCCCCCAGAAACCCCAAAAAACTCACCTCTCAACGCTCCCACGTGAACGCCGCAGCCAATCCCCGCCAACGTCCAGGCGAGGGACAGGAACGTACAAGCCGCTTCCGCCGCCGCCGCCTCCCACGCGTCACTCTCGGCGGGCGCGCGGGAGGCGGCGGAAGCGGCGGCGGATCAGGTAAGGTCTTTTTGGGGGGTTTCACCCCGCGGGACATCCCGATCTCGGATGTCCCGCGGGGTGGGAGGTGATCGGCCCGGGAATCTTATAGATTTCCGGGCCGATCACCCCTGGGTGTTGGTCCACTTTAAAAAGCAAAGATAACAGGAACTAGCGAGATAAGAGAAGTGAGGGAAGAAGATGAGGAAGGAAGAGAGAAGACAAGTGAAGATGTATAGGCGAGAAGAACAAGGATGAAATGGTGAAGGTGGAAATGAATGAGTTAGAAGAGAAGATAATGAATAAGAAGAGATGATGGGGAGTGAGGAGAGAAGATGAGTAAGAAGAGATGATGGGGAGTGAGGAGAGAAGATGATGAGTAAGAAGAGAAGATGGAGAGCGAGGAGAGAAGATGATGAGTAAGAAGAGAAGATGGAGAGCGAGGAGAGAAGATGATGAGTAAGAAGAGAAGATGGAGAGCGAGGAGAGAAGATGATGCATTAGGGGAGAAGATGATGAGTAAGGGAAAGAGCAAGGAGACATGAGGAGAATAGAAGATGCATAAAGGCAGAAGATAAGAGAAAATGAGGAGTGAGGAGAGAATAAAGGGAGAAAATTAGCAAGCAGAGAAAATGAGGAGTGAGAAAATAAGAGGAGCGAAGAGAGAAGATGTGAAGCGAGAAAATATTAGGAGCGTTGAGAAAAGTTGAAAAAGGAGAGAAGAGAAGATAATGAATAAGAAGAGATGATGGGGAGTGAGGAGAGAAGATGATGAGTAAGAAGAGATGATGGGGAATGAGGAGAGAAGATGATGAGTAAGAAGAGAAGATGGAGAGCGAGGAGAGAAGATGATGAGTAAGAAGAGAAGATGGAGAGCGAGGAGAGAAGATGATGAGTAAGAAGAGAAGATGGAGAGCGAGGAGAGAAGATGATGCATTAGGGGAGAAGATGATGAGTAAGGGAAAGAGCAAGGAGACATGAGGAGAATAGAAGATGCATAAAGGCAGAAGATAAGAGAAAATGAGGAGTGAGGAGAGAATAAAGGGAGAAAATTAGCAAGCAGAGAAAATGAGGAGTGAGAAAATAAGAGGAGCGAAGAGAGAAGATGTGAAGCGAGAAAATATTAGGAGCGTTGAGAAAAGTTGAAAAAGGAGAGGAGATGAGCAAGGAGAAGAGATAAGTGAGAAGAGAAGAAGAGAAGATGAAGAGTAAGGAGAAAAATGAGAAAGGAAATAAGATGATTTAAGATGAGTGAGGAGAAAAGATGAAAAACCAAGAAAGAAGATGAGGATTAAGCAGAGAAGATGAGTAAGGGGAGAGGATGTGGAGCGAGCAGAGAAGGAGTACGAACAGAAGATGGGGAGCGAGGAGAGAAGATGAGTAAGTGGAGAAGACCATAAGTAGGGGGAGGAGATAAGTAAAGGGAGAAGATGAGGAGCACTGAGAAAATATAGGGAGAGAAGATGAGAAGCGAGGATAGAAGGTGAGAAGAGAGGAGAGAATGCGGGGAGCGAGGACACAATGAGGAGAAAATAGGAGTGAGGAGAGAAGATGAGGAGCGAGGATAGAAAATGCGGAGTGAAAGGATGAGGAGCAAGGAGAGAATATGAGTAAAGGGAGATGAGGAGGGGGAGAGAAAATGAGAGAGAGAATATGAGAAGAGAGGGGAGAGAATGAGAGAAAGAAGATGAGGAGCGAGGAGAAATTATGAAGAGTGAGGGGAGAAGATTAAAAAGGAGAGAAGATGAGGAGCAAAGAGGGAAGTCGAGGGAGGGAGTACAGAAGATGAGGAGAGAATAGGCGTGAAGAGGTGCGAGAAGATGAGCCATGAGGAGAAAATTTGTAGAGTGAGAAGATTAGGAGGGAGAGAAGTTGAGTGAGGAGAAGATGAGGAACCAGTAGAAAATATGAGGAGAGAAGATGAGAAGCAAATAGTGAAGTTGGGAAGCAAATAGAAATCAAAAATATGAGGAGCAAGAAGAGAAAATGCGGAGTATGAGGATGAGGGGAGAAGATGAGTAAAGGAAGAAGATGAGGAGACAAAATGAGTGAGAGAAGATGAGTAGTGATGAGGAGCAAGGAGAAAACATGAGGAAAGAACTGGAGAATTTCCAGGAGAGGATGAGGCGTGAGGAGAGAAAATGAGCGAGAGAAGATGAGACACAAGGGGAAAATATGTGGAATGAACAGGAGGATTTCCAGGGGAAGATGAGGAGTGAGGAGAGGAAACGAGTGAGAGAAGATGAGGAAGGAACAGGAGGATTTCCAGGAGAAGGTGAGAAGCAGAGACAGAGAAAGATGGGCACCTCCCTGGAGGGCAGAGTAAGGATCATGGGGGCTATTATTGTGGAAGCTGGGCCGTATCTCCTAGTTGCAATAATAAATAGCACTGCCTTTTATAGATGCCCTGAGGTGAGGGTGTGTGTATAATGGCTCCCCTCAGCTTCTCTCACACTAAATAAGCTTCTCTCCCTCATGTGCCGGGGCTCTATATATCAATGGAGGAGAAGGGGCAGATAAGAATCTCCCCTCACGATGGGAGAAGCTGCGCACTCACAGAAAGTCTCTCCCGTACAGTAACAGCTGGGGCGGTCGCCCATGTTGGCGGAGCCCCCTCACCACTGGCAGACCAATGCTGGTCTCCGACAAAATGGCGCCCATAGCGGGGACATGGGGGCAGAATACAGTGTGGGCCCCGGCGCTTACTGTACCGCCGAGTGACATAATAAGGAGCCGACATGTTCCTGGGAGTTTACGGCTCTCCGGCCGCAACCCGGGGCCAGATGTGTCTACTCCTGCGCGGCTGATCCAGCGGTGACCCGGCCGGAGCGGTGAGCCCCCCTCCCCCACCCTGATTATAAAAATATTCCCGGGGACCCCGCCCGACCCTTACCGGGGACCCCGTTACTGCTGCCACCCGCATTACTCGCTGTCTCCCCGCTACTTACCTGCATCACCCTCAGTCCGGCCACTCCCATCATTTCAGGACCGCTCATTCCAGCCACTGGACCGCTCATTCCAGCCACTGGACCGCTCATTCCATTTATTTCTATTCATCTTATAGCGAATATTTCGCATCACAGGAGGAGGGTGACTTTACTATGAAATGAGAAACTCAACAGAAGCTGCATATAATACTAATTACCATTCCTATTATTAATATTATTTCTCTCTTTAGTATCTATTCCCCTCCTCGCCAACCACACCCAACAGTCAAAATATTATTATTATGATTATTATTATTAATATTAATACAAATAACAATATTAAAATAAAAAATCGTATTATTGTAATTACCGTTATAGATTAGTAATATGATGTTATTAATTCATGTAATTAGTACTTATAATTTACTTATAAATATACATGATATATAATAATATAATAAATAGAAGGGGTGGCTCTAAAAGTTTATTAAAAATGCAAACAACTGGGGTCAAACAAACAATATATTCCTAATATTATTATTCTTTTATTTCTCTATTGGATGCCCATATCTCCAATCACCAACCACATCTAGCAGACAAAACAATAATATGATTAATATTGTCATTCTATTAATTTAGTTTGTTTTGAATTTTTTACTACAAATGTTATTTTCTGCTTAATAAATAGCAGGCAAAACTGTAATGAAACGATCAGTAATAGTAATTATTCCTATTATTAAAAACATTATTATTATTTGTATTTGGTGTCAACAACCACACCCAGCAAACACAATAATAAATATATATATATATATATATATATATATATATATCATATTTTATCCACTTAATCAATAACTAGGGCGGGAAATCTAAAAGTTACAAACACTGCAGTGACTGCAATTCTACTAGCAATAACATTTTCTATTTGTTGTCAATGCCATATTCCCCTATTATGATGTTAATGATAATAATAAATAATTTAATTATTATTAAAAAGTATGATGATAATAATATCGTTTTGATTTGATGTTGTTGATTTTGTTGTTTTTAATTGTTATATTACAAATAAAAGTTAGTTTACACTTCATAAATAGCTTTGTCATTATAATTATTTGTTTATTAGTTATTATTTATTTCTCTGTTTGGCCTTAGTGCCATATACCAACCAAACCATATAACCAAACACTCCAAGAAGACAATATTTTAAAAGTAATCATAATATGATTATTGTAATTATGATTATTATAGAAGATGAATGTAGATTGTTATTATGATTACTATTATATTATAATGATTATTAGACTTATTTTTTGTTTTTTTTTACCTATTTGGCAGACCATATAATAATAACAATAATAAAAATAAATATGAATATTATAATCAATATTATTATTAAAAAGATAATAATTATAGAATTTATTAATTATTTAATTAATCAAATACCTGGTTTTTGATCCACTATAAAAACCATCATCTCTTATTGTTAAGTAATATGCAAATAAATATTGGTATTGTAGTTTAATCATGATTATTATATGTATGTGGGAGGTGTTGCAGTGCACAGTTGTTGCTTACAGTGGAATCTTCCTTCGCATTGTATGACTAGTGTCCAGAGGTGCCCACAATATGTCAGCGTGTCAGGTGGTATTTTCTATGCCTGGTCGTACGCCTTCTATCCATAGTGGAGCATGTGTCTAGGGGTGGTCTTTGTTTCTTGAAAGTGTTCCTGGTGAACCTGTGCTTAGGTTTGCGCCCTGGAGGTGTCCATGTTGGAGGCCGTGTCTAGTGGTGGTCTTTGTTGCTTAGAAGTGTCCATGGTTGGCTTAATTGGTGGTTTATGTATTTAGTTCTGCTTGTTGGATTCAGTGGTGGTTCCTGTATTTAGTTCTGCTTGTTGGATTCAGTGGTGGTTCCTGTAGGTAGTTTTGCTTGTTGGGTTCAGCGATGGTTTCTGTAGGTAGTTCTGTTTGTTGGATTCAGTGGTGGTTCCTGTATTTAGTTCCGCTTGTTGGGTTGAGTGGTGGTTCCTGTGGGTAGTTCTGTTTGTTGGATTCAGTGGTGGTTCCTGTAGGGTAGCTTTGCTTCTTGGGTTCAGTGGTGGTTCCTGTAGGTAGCTTTGCTTGTTGGGTTCAGTGGTGGTTCCTGTAGGTAGCTTTGCTTGTTGGGTTCAGTGGTGGTTCCTGTGTGTAGCTTTGCTTGTTGGGTTCAGTGATGGTTTCTGTAGGTAGCTTGTTGGGTTTGGTGGTGGTCATCGTATGTAGTTGTGCTTGTTCTGGTTTGGCAGTGGTTCCTAAATGTAGTTCTGCTAGCTGGGTTCAGTGGTGGTTCCTGTAGGTAGTTATTGCTTGTTGGGTCAGTGGTGGCTCCTGTAGGTAGTTGTGGTTCAGCTTGATGGGTTCAGTGGTGGTTCCTGTAGGTAGTTATTGCTTTTTGGGTTCAGTACTGGTTCCTGTAGGTAGTTCTGCTTGTTGGGTTCAGTGGTGGTTCCTGTAGGTAACTATTGCTTGTTGAGGTCAGTGGTGGGTCCTGTAGGTAATTCTGCTTCTTGGGTTCAGTGGTGGCTCCTGTAGGTAGTAATTGCTTGTTGATTTCAGTGGTGGCTCCTGTTGGTAGCTCTGCTTGATGGGTTAAGTTGTGGTTTCTGTAGGTAGGTATTGCTTGTTGGGTTCAGTAGTGGTTCCTGTCGGTAATTCTGTTTTTTGGGTTCAATAGTGGTTCCTGTAGGTTATTGCTTGTTGGGTTCAGTGGTGGTTCCTAAATGTAGCTCTGCTTGTTGGGTTCACTGCTGGCTCCTGTAGGTAGTAATTGCTTGTTGGGTTCAGTGGTGGTTTCTGTAGGTAGTAGTTGCTTGTTGGGTTCAGTGTTGGTTCCTGTAGGTAGTTTTGCTTGCTGGGTTCAGTGGGGGTTCCTAAATGTATCTCTGCGTTTTGGTTTCAATGGTGGTTCCTGTAGGTAGCGTCGCTTGTTGGGTTTGGTGGTGACCGTCATATGTAGTTCTGCTTGTTCTGGTTTGGCAGTGGTTCCTAACTGTAGTTCTGCTTGCTGGGTTCAGTGGTGGCTCCTTTAGTTAGATCTGCCTTTGGGGTTCAGTGGTGGTTCTTGTAGGTAGCTCTGCGTGTTGGGTTCGGTGGTGGACATAGAATGTAGTTTTGCTTGTTCTGGTTTGGAAATGGTTCCTAAATGTAGTTCTGCTTGCTGGGCTTAGTGGTGGCTCCTGTAAGTAGTTCTGCCTTTTGGGTTCAGTGGTGGTTCCTGTAGGTAGTCTTGATTGTTGGGTTCAGTGGTGGTTCCTGTAGGTAGTTATTGCTTGTTGGGTTCACTGGTGGTTCCTAAATGTAGCTCTGCCTGTTGGGTTCAGTGGTAGTTCATAAATGTAGCTCTGCTTGTTGGGCTTCAGTGGTGGTTCCTAAATATAGTTCTGCCTTTTGGGTTCATTGGTGGTTCATGTAGGTAGTTTTGGTTGTTGGGTTCAGTTGTGGTTCCTGTAAATAGCTATTGCTTGTTGGGTTTAGTGGTGGTTCCTGTAGGTAGTTTTTGCTTGTTGGGTTCACTGGTGGTTCCTAAATGTAGCTCTGCTTGTTGGGTTCAGTGGTGGTTCCTGTAGATAGTTATTGCTTGTTGGGTTCAGTGGTGGCTCCTGTATGTAGTTATTGCTCATTAGGTTTACTGGTGGTTCCTAAATGTAGCTCTGCTTGTTTTGTTCAGTGGTGGTTCATAAATGTAGCTCTGCTTGTTGGGCTTCAGTGGTGGTTTCTAAATGTAGTTCTGCCTTTTCAGTTCAGTGGTGGTTCCTGTAGGTAGTTATTGCTTGTTGGGTTCAGTAGTGGTTCCTGTAGGTAGTTATTGCTTGTTGGGTTCAGTGGTGGTTCCTAAATATAGATTTGCTTGTTGGGTTCGGTGGTGGTTGTCGTATGTAGTTTTGCTTGTTCTGGTTTGGCAATGGTTCCAAAAATGTAGCTCTGGTGGTTCCTGTAGATAGTTATTGCTTGTTGGGTTCAGTGGTGGTTCCTGTAGGTAGTTATTTCTTGTTGGATTCAGTGGCAGTTCCTGTAGGTAATTCTGCATTTTAGGTTCAGTGGTGGTTCCTGTAGGTAGTTTTATTACTTGTTGGGTTCAGTGGTGGTCCCTGTAGGTAGCTCTGCTTGTTGGGTTTGGTGGTGGTCGTCGTATGTAGTTTTGTTTGTTCTGGTTTGGCAATGGTTCCTAAATGTAGCTTTGCTTGTTGGGTTCATTGGTGGCTCTTGTAGGTAGTTCTGCCTTTTGGGTTCAGTGGTGGTTTCTGTAGATAGTTATTGCTTGTTGGGCTCAGCGGTGGTTCCTGTAGGTAGTTATTGTTTGTTGTGTTCAGTGGTGGTTCCTGTTTGCTGTTTCTAATGGTATTCTCCATACTCTGTGATAGTCCTCATGGCCATTAGTAGTCCTGAGGTCTGGTGGTTTACTTATTTGCTGTTCTAGCCCAGTCTTTTTGTCCAGAGGTCATTCCCGTTTCCTCCAATGTCATTTCCTGCCTCCCCAATTTTTTTCAGCCCAGCCTCCATCTTGATTCATACTTGTCTGGAGGGACCTGACCCCCAGTAATGCACACTATTTGTCTTTCAGTTCAGACTAGTTTTCTGACCTGCTCAGGATGGAGAAGGACAGGAACCAGATGACTGACCGGATCCTGAACCTCACCCTAGAGATTATTTACCTGCTGACCGGAGAGGTGAGGGATTTTCTGAGAGGATGCATGACGTCGCTCTCATCTCGGAGTAAAGCCGGCCCCGATCAGAAAGGTGAGGGGAACCCTGTGAGGTCACATGACCTTATTCTGTTCTTTTTGTTTATTTAGGACTATGTACCTTCAAAGAAATGCACTGGTGAGTCAGTACCCAGCAGCAGCCATCAAGAGACCTCAGAAGGTTCCAGCAGGAGCCAGAGCCCTGCCACACAGCCTCCTTCTCCTTCCCCGACACCTGAGATAAACAACAAGAAGATCTTAGAACTGACCAATAAGATTATCGAACTGCTTACTGAAGAGGTGAGCGGTGCTGGAAATTCCGGGATCTTCGCTAACAGCATTTAGAGGAATGTCTAGGTAACTGCGCTTCTCTTGTTCTGTGGCAGGTTCCAGTGAGACGTCAAGATGTTGCCGTCTACCTATCCATGGACGAGTGGGAGTATTTTGACGAACACAAGAATCTGTACGAGGGGACCATGGCTGAGGATCCCAAACCTCAGTGTTCCCAAGGTGAGATTACACACGAACACATCCGTAGCTTGGTGGACCATGACTGAGGATCCCAAGCCCCAGTGTTCCCAAGGTGAGATGACACAGGAACACATTCGCAGCTTGGGGGATCATGGCTGAGGATCCCAAACCACAGTGTTCCCCAAGTGAGATAACACAGGAACACATCCGCAGCTTGGGGGACCATAACTGGGGATCCCAAACCTTAGTGTTCCCAAGGTGAGATAACACAGGAACACATCCGCAGCTTGGGGGACCATAACTGGGGATCCCAAACCTTAGTGTTCCCAAGGTGAGATAACACAGGAACACATCCGCAGCTTGGGTGACCATAACTGGGGATCCCAAACCTTAGTGTTCCCAAGGTGAGATAACACAGGAACACATCCGCAGCTTGGGTGACCATAACTGGGGATCCCAAACCTTAGTGTTCCCAAGGTGAGATAACACAGGAACACATCCGCAGCTTGGGGGACCATAACTGGGGATCCCATACCTTAGTGTTCCCAAGGTGAGATAACACAGGAACACATCTGCAGCTTGGGGGATCATAACTGGGGATCCCAAACCTCAGTGTTCCCAAGGTGAGATAACACGGGAACACATCCGCACCTTGGAGGAACCAGAGACAGTTTCTTATCACATTGCTTATTTGGAAAGTGCATTTGCTGTCTTGGCTTGTCCAAAGTTGTTTTACCCTATAGGGGCACTAATGCTTCTCACTGCTGCCTCCAGTACCCTAAATACTCATGTTCAGGTTCTCTTACATAGGATTGCTGGACCAAGGTCAGTCTAACCTGGTCCGCTCTTGGTCTTAAACTAGTCTCAGTTGTTGATATTTTGGATGTATGGAAGGGTTTGTTCTATCATGCCATCATGAGTGGTGGGGGGTCTGCTTGCTTTAATTTAAAGAGGAACATCGGAGGCCCTGGAGTCTAAAAAAATTCCAAGTTCCACCCCTGGGATGTCCCTCTGTGTAAATGGGCAGCCATGGCTTCAAGGTGGGTGGGGGATGCTGCTCTTGGCTCTATTCTGCGCCACTTGGCCGCTTAGCCGTGCAGGCGGCTTAGCCATTAGCGTGCCGAAGGGAGCTGAGTGACAGCGAGCATGCTGATTGGTGGCTCCTGTAGGTAGTTATTGCTTGTTGGGTTCAGTGTTGGTTCCTGTAGGTAGTTATTGCTTGTTGGGTTCAGTGGTGGTTCCTGTAGGTAATTATTGCTTGTTGGGTTCAGTGGTGGTTCCTGTAGGTAGTTATTGCTTGTTGGGTTCAATGGTGGATCCTGTAGGTAGTTATTGCTTGTTGAGTTCAGTGGTGGTTCCTGTAGGTAGTTATTACTTTTTGGGTTCAGCGGTGGTTCCTGTAGGTAGTTATTGCTTGTTGGGTTCAGTGGTGGTTCCTGTAGGTATTTATTGCTTGTTGGGTTCAGTGGTGGTTCCTGTAGGTAGTTATTGCTTGTTGGGTTCAGTGGTGGTTCCTGTAGGTATTTATTGCTTGTTGGGTTCAATGGTGGATCATGTAGGTAGTTATTGCTTGTTGGGTTCAGTGGTGGTTCCTGTAGGTAGTTATTGCTTGTTGGGTTCAGTGGTGGTTCCTGTAGGTAGATATTGCTTGTTGAGTTCAGTGGTGGTTCCTGTAGGTAGTTATTGCTTGCTAGGTTAAGTGGTGGTTCCTGTAGGTATTTATTGCTTGTTGAGTTCAGTGGTGGTTCCTGTAGGTAGTTATTGCTTGTTGGGTTCAGTGGTGGTTCCTGTAGGTAGTTATTGCTTGTTGAGTTCAGTGGTGGTTCCTGTAGGTAGTTATTGCTTGTTGGGTTCAGTGGTGGTTCCTGTAGGTAGTTATTGCTTGTTGGGTTCAGTGGTGGTTCCTGTAGGTAGTTATTGCTTGTTGGGTTCAGTGGTGGTTCCTGTAGGTAGGTATTGCTTGTTGGGTTCAGTGGTGGTTTCTGTAGGTAGTTATTGCTTGTTGGGTTCAATGGTGGTTCCTGTAGGTAGTTATTGCTTGCTGGGTTCAGTGGTGGTTCCTGTAGGTAGTTATTGCTTCTTTGGTTCAGTGGTGGTTCCTGTAGGTAGTTATTGCTTGTTGGGTTCAGTGGTGGTTCCTGTAGGTAGTTATTGCTTGTTGGGTTCAGTGGTGGTTCCTGTAGGTAGTTATTGCTTGTTGAGTTCAGTGGTGGTTCCTGTAGGTAGGTATTGCTTGTTGGGTTCAGTGGTGGTTCCTGTAGGTAGGTATTGCTTGTTGGGTTCAGTGGTGGTTCCTGTAGGTAGTTATTGCTTGTTGAGTTCAGTGGTGGTTCCTGTAGGTAGGTATTGCTTGTTGGGTTCAGTGGTGGTTCCTGTAGGTAGTTATTGCTTGTTGGGTTCAGTGGTGGTTCCTGTAGGTAGGTATTGCTTGTTGGGTTCAGTGGTGGTTCCTGTAGGTAGGTATTGCTTGTTGGGTTCAGTGGTGGTTCCTGTAGGTAGTTATTGCTTGTTGGGTTCAGTGGTGGTTCCTGTAGGTAGGTATTGCTTGTTGGGTTCAGTGTTGGTTCCTGTAGGTAGGTATTGCTTGTTGGGTTCAGTGGTGGTTCCTGTAGGTAGTTATTGCTTGTTGAGTTCAGTGGTGGTTCCTGTAGGTAGTTATTGCTTGTTGGGTTCAGTGGTGGTTCCTGTAGGTAGTTATTGCTTGTTGGGTTAAGTGGTGGTTCCTGTAGGTAGGTATTGCTTGTTGGGTTCAGTGGTGGTTCCTGTAGGTAGGTATTGCTTGTTGGGTTCAGTGGTGGTTCCTGTAGGTAGGTATTGCTTGTTGGGTTCAGTGGTGGTTCCTGTAGGTAGTTATTGCTTGTTGGGTTCAGTGGTGGTTCCTGTAGGTAGGTATTGCTTGTTGGGTTCAGTGGTGGTTCATGTAGGTAGGTATTGCTTGTTGGGTTCAGTGGTGGTTCCTGTAGGTAGTTATTGCTTGTTGGGTTCAGTGGTGGTTCCTGTAGGTAGGTATTGCTTGTTGGGTTCAGTGGTGGTTCCTGTAGGTAGTTATTGCTTGTTGGGTTCAGTGGTGGTTCCTGTAGGTAGTTATTGCTTGTTGGGTTCAGTGGTGGTTCCTGTAGGTAGGTATTGCTTGTTGGGTTCAGTGGTGGTTCCTGTAGGTAGGTATTGCTTGTTGGGTTCAGTGGTGGTTCCTGTAGGTAGTTATTGCTTGTTGGGTTCAGTGGTGGTTCCTGTAGGTAGTTATTGCTTGTTGGGTTCAGTGGTGGTTCATGTAGGTAGGTATTGCTTGTTGGGTTCAGTGGTGGTTCCTGTAGGTAGTTATTGCTTGTTGGATTCAGTGGTGGTTCCTGTAGGTAGTTATTGCTTGTTGGGTTCAGTGGTGGTTCATGTAGGTAGGTATTGCTTGTTGGGTTCAGTGGTGGTTCCTGTAGGTAGGTATTGCTTGTTGGGTTCAGTGGTGGTTCCTGTAGGTAGGTATTGCTTGTTGGGTTCAGTGGTGGTTCCTGTAGGTAGTTATTGCTTGTTGAGTTCAGTGGTGGTTCCTGTAGGTAGTTATTACTTTTTGGGTTCAGCGGTGGTTCCTGTAGGTAGGTATTGCTTGTTGGGTTCAGTGGTGGTTCCTGTAGGTATTTATTGCTTGTTGGGTTCAGTGGTGGTTCCTGTAGGTAGTTATTGCTTGTTGGGTTCAGTGGTGGTTCCTGTAGGTATTTATTGCTTGTTGGGTTCAATGGTGGATCATGTAGGTAGTTATTGCTTGTTGGGTTCAGTGGTGGTTCCTGTAGGTAGTTATTGCTTGTTGGGTTCAGTGGTGGTTCCTGTAGGTAGTTATTGCTTGTTGAGTTCAGTGGTGGTTCCTGTAGGTAGTTATTGCTTGCTAGGTTAAGTGGTGGTTCCTGTAGGTATTTATTGCTTGTTGAGTTCAGTGGTGGTTCCTGTAGGTAGTTATTGCTTGTTGGGTTCAGTGGTGGTTCCTGTAGGTAGTTATTGCTTGTTGAGTTCAGTGGTGGTTCCTGTAGGTAGTTATTGCTTGTTGGGTTCAGTGGTGGTTCCTGTAGGTAGTTATTGCTTGTTGGGTTCAGTGGTGGTTCCTGTAGGTAGTTATTGCTTGTTGGGTTCAGTGGTGGTTCCTGTAGGTAGGTATTGCTTGTTGGGTTCAGTGGTGGTTTCTGTAGGTAGTTATTGCTTGTTGGGTTCAATGGTGGTTCCTGTAGGTAGTTATTGCTTGCTGGGTTCAGTGGTGGTTCCTGTAGGTAGTTATTGCTTCTTTGGTTCAGTGGTGGTTCCTGTAGGTAGTTATTGCTTGTTGGGCTCAGTGGTGGTTCCTGTAGGTAGTTTTTGCTTGTTGGGTTCAGTGGTGGTTCCTGTAGGTAGTTATTGCTTGTTGAGTTCAGTGGTGGTTCCTGTAGGTAGGTATTGCTTGTTGGGTTCAGTGGTGGTTCCTGTAGGTAGGTATTGCTTGTTGGGTTCAGTGGTGGTTCCTGTAGGTAGTTATTGCTTGTTGAGTTCAGTGGTGGTTCCTGTAGGTAGGTATTGCTTGTTGGGTTCAGTGGTGGTTCCTGTAGGTAGTTATTGCTTGTTGGGTTCAGTGGTGGTTCCTGTAGGTAGGTATTGCTTGTTGGGTTCAGTGGTGGTTCCTGTAGGTAGGTATTGCTTGTTGGGTTCAGTGGTGGTTCCTGTAGGTAGGTATTGCTTGTTGGGTTCAGTGGTGGTTCCTGTAGGTAGTTATTGCTTGTTGGGTTCAGTGGTGGTTCCTGTAGGTAGTTATTGCTTGTTGGGTTCAGTGGTGGTTCCTGTAGGTAGGTATTGCTTGTTGGGTTCAGTGTTGGTTCCTGTAGGTAGGTATTGCTTGTTGGGTTCAGTGGTGGTTCCTGTAGGTAGTTATTGCTTGTTGAGTTCAGTGGTGGTTCCTGTAGGTAGTTATTGCTTGTTGAGTTCAGTGGTGGTTCCTGTAGGTAGTTATTGCTTGTTGGGTTCAGTGGTGGTTCCTGTAGGTAGGTATTGCTTGTTGGGTTCAGTGGTGGTTCCTGTAGGTAGGTATTGCTTGTTGGGTTCAGTGGTGGTTCCTGTAGGTAGGTATTGCTTGTTGGGTTTAGTGGTGGTTCCTGTAGGTAGTTATTGCTTGTTGGGTTCAGTGGTGGTTCCTGTAGGTAGGTATTGCTTGTTGGGTTCAGTGGTGGTTCATGTAGGTAGGTATTGCTTGTTGGGTTCAGTGGTGGTTCCTGTAGGTAGTTATTGCTTGTTGGGTTCAGTGGTGGTTCCTGTAGGTAGGTATTGTTTGTTGGGTTCAGTGGTGGTTCCTGTAGGTAGTTATTGCTTGTTGGGTTCAGTGGTGGTTCCTGTAGGTAGTTATTGCTTGTTGGGTTCAGTGGTGGTTCCTGTAGGTAGGTATTGCTTGTTGGGTTCAGTGGTGGTTCCTGTAGGTAGGTATTGCTTGTTGGGTTCAGTGGTGGTTCCTGTAGGTAGTTATTGCTTGTTGGGTTCAGTGGTGGTTCCTGTAGGTAGTTATTGCTTGTTGGGTTCAGTGGTGGTTCATGTAGGTAGGTATTGCTTGTTGGGTTCAGTGGTGGTTCCTGTAGGTAGTTATTGCTTGTTGGATTCAGTGGTGGTTCCTGTAGGTAGTTATTGCTTGTTGGGTTCAGTGGTGGTTCCTGTAGGTAGGTATTGCTTGTTGGGTTCAGTGGTGGTTCCTGTAGGTAGTTATTGCTTGTTGGGTTCAGTGGTGGTTCCTGTAGGTAGTTATTGCTTGTTGGGTTCAGTGGTGGTTCATGTAGGTAGGTATTGCTTGTTGGGTTCAGTGGTGGTTCCTGTAGGTAGTTATTGCTTGTTGGATTCAGTGGTGGTTCCTGTAGGTAGGTATTGCTTGTTGGGTTCAGTGGTGGTTCATGTAGGTAGGTATTGCTTGTTGGGTTCAGTGGTGGTTCCTGTAGGTAGGTATTGCTTGTTGGGTTCAGTGGTGGTTCCTGTAGGTAGTTATTGCTTGTTGAGTTCAGTGGTGGTTCCTGTAGGTAGTTATTGCTTGTTGGGTTCAGTGGTGGTTCCTGTAGGTAGTTATTGCTTGTTGGGTTCAGTGGTGGTTCCTGTAGGTAGTTATTGCTTGTTGGGTTCAGTGGTGGTTCCTGTAGGTAGGTATTGCTTGTTGGGTTCAGTGGTGGTTTCTGTAGGTAGTTATTGCTTGTTGGGTTCAATGGTGGTTCCTGTAGGTAGTTATTGCTTGCTGGGTTCAGTGGTGGTTCCTGTAGGTAGTTATTGCTTCTTTGGTTCAGTGGTGGTTCCTGTAGGTAGTTATTGCTTGTTGGGTTCAGTGGTGGTTCCTGTAGGTAGTTTTTGCTTGTTGGGTTCAGTGGTGGTTCCTGTAGGTAGTTATTGCTTGTTGAGTTCAGTGGTGGTTCCTGTAGGTAGGTATTGCTTGTTGGGTTCAGTGGTGGTTCCTGTAGGTAGGTATTGCTTGTTGGGTTCAGTGGTGGTTCCTGTAGGTAGTTATTGCTTGTTGAGTTCAGTGGTGGTTCCTGTAGGTAGGTATTGCTTGTTGGGTTCAGTGGTGGTTCCTGTAGGTAGTTATTGCTTGTTGGGTTCAGTGGTGGTTCCTGTAGGTAGGTATTGCTTGTTGGGTTCAGTGGTGGTTCCTGTAGGTAGGTATTGCTTGTTGGGTTCAGTGGTGGTTCCTGTAGGTAGGTATTGCTTGTTGGGTTCAGTGGTGGTTCCTGTAGGTAGTTATTGCTTGTTGGGTTCAGTGGTGGTTCCTGTAGGTAGTTATTGCTTGTTGGGTTCAGTGGTGGTTCCTGTAGGTAGGTATTGCTTGTTGGGTTCAGTGTTGGTTCCTGTAGGTAGGTATTGCTTGTTGGGTTCAGTGGTGGTTCCTGTAGGTAGTTATTGCTTGTTGAGTTCAGTGGTGGTTCCTGTAGGTAGTTATTGCTTGTTGAGTTCAGTGGTGGTTCCTGTAGGTAGTTATTGCTTGTTGGGTTCAGTGGTGGTTCCTGTAGGTAGGTATTGCTTGTTGGGTTCAGTGGTGGTTCCTGTAGGTAGGTATTGCTTGTTGGGTTCAGTGGTGGTTCCTGTAGGTAGGTATTGCTTGTTGGGTTCAGTGGTGGTTCCTGTAGGTAGTTATTGCTTGTTGGGTTCAGTGGTGGTTCCTGTAGGTAGGTATTGCTTGTTGGGTTCAGTGGTGGTTCATGTAGGTAGGTATTGCTTGTTGGGTTCAGTGGTGGTTCCTGTAGGTAGTTATTGCTTGTTGGGTTCAGTGGTGGTTCCTGTAGGTAGGTATTGTTTGTTGGGTTCAGTGGTGGTTCCTGTAGGTAGTTATTGCTTGTTGGGTTCAGTGGTGGTTCCTGTAGGTAGTTATTGCTTGTTGGGTTCAGTGGTGGTTCCTGTAGGTAGGTATTGCTTGTTGGGTTCAGTGGTGGTTCCTGTAGGTAGGTATTGCTTGTTGGGTTCAGTGGTGGTTCCTGTAGGTAGTTATTGCTTGTTGGGTTCAGTGGTGGTTCCTGTAGGTAGTTATTGCTTGTTGGGTTCAGTGGTGGTTCATGTAGGTAGGTATTGCTTGTTGGGTTCAGTGGTGGTTCCTGTAGGTAGTTATTGCTTGTTGGATTCAGTGGTGGTTCCTGTAGGTAGTTATTGCTTGTTGGGTTCAGTGGTGGTTCCTGTAGGTAGGTATTGCTTGTTGGGTTCAGTGGTGGTTCCTGTAGGTAGTTATTGCTTGTTGGGTTCAGTGGTGGTTCCTGTAGGTAGTTATTGCTTGTTGGGTTCAGTGGTGGTTCATGTAGGTAGGTATTGCTTGTTGGGTTCAGTGGTGGTTCCTGTAGGTAGTTATTGCTTGTTGGATTCAGTGGTGGTTCCTGTAGGTAGGTATTGCTTGTTGGGTTCAGTGGTGGTTCATGTAGGTAGGTATTGCTTGTTGGGTTCAGTGGTGGTTCCTGTAGGTAGGTATTGCTTGTTGGGTTCAGTGGTGGTTCCTGTAGGTAGGTATTGCTTGTTGGGTTCAGTGGTGGTTCCTGTTTGCATTCTCCATACTCAGTGATAGTCCGGAGTATGCTCTCCTTGAGTCTCAGTCATGGGAGCGGAAGGAAGGTGAGTGAAATGGAGCGACCTGGGGGGGGGGGGGGGTTTACACGCAGTGGGGCATCCTAATTCGGAAAGAGAAATTCCTGTGTGTTGTTCCTCTTTAAACCTGACCTACCTTCACTATGATTTATAGCCCAAACCCTTAAAAAACGATTCCCCAGCATCTAAAATTAATATATTTTAAGTTTTTAGTCACTTATTATTATTGTCCCCACTGGGCTGCAACTCTGTTAAGGACTGTTAAGGACTTAAGGATATGGGCGCCGCCATCTTGACTCAGAAGAGAGGAGAGTGGGATAAAGTACAGGGGGCGGGTTATAGCTGTGCTTTGCTCAGACAGAGCAGAGCTAGGGTCAGGAAAAGGTCAGCAGCCCCAGAATGCAGAGCAGGACAGTCAGAAGGCACTTCCTGTTTGCAGGCTGCCTGATATTCCATGAGCCGCCATCTTGAATGTTTAAAGGCTCATAACATGCAGTAGATGTAGGTAGGATGATTTTTAATGTGAGCAATCTGTATGTACAGGGTGGGAAACATATAAGATAGAATCTTATTCAGAGTGAAGGTCCGCTTTAAGAAGATTGGATTAGGTATTTGGGTTCTATGTATGCCATTGCCTTTTATATTTGGCATCCAGTTACAGGTGCCATCGCCAATCTATTAGGTGTATGTCCTGGTCAGGGCCAGCCTTAGGGTCATTGTCGCCCTGTGCAAGATTTCAGTATGTCGCCCTCTAAAGACACACACAGACAAAATGGACACACAAAATGGAGAGCGAGTAACAGAGGAAACGTGGAAAAGAGGGAGATAGTGAATTAGAGAGAAAAATAGAGAGAGAAAGAAAGTAAAAGAAAAGTGTGAGAGAACAAGAGAAGAGAAAAAAATAGAGTAAGAGTGCGTGTGTGAGAGAGAAAGAAAGAAAGCTAGAATGAGTGTGAAAGAGAAAAAAGATAGAGGGAAAGGAAGAGAGAGAAAAAGTAAGAGAGAGAAAGGTAGACAAAAAAAGAGAGACAGAAATAATGAAGAGAGAGAGTTAATTTAGGATGTAGAGAAAGAAAGAGAGGTAGAAGGAAAGAAAGAACAAAAGAAAGAGAAAAAGGAAAGAGAGAAAGAGATGAGGGTATTTTAGGAAAAAAGAGAGGCCTGCTGTTACAGTCGAGAGCTCCTGGCGCCTCCTTAAAAAGAGCTTGGATGACGTCCTGTGTGACCGCACACCTCGCATACCCCAAAGACTGCCCATGGTCCAGTGATTGGGTGAATTTGCTCCATGGTCATTTCATGTGTCTAACATTCATTTTATGGCCTAGTGTTTGTCTTTGGTGCCGTGGTAGTCTTTAGGTCCAGCAGTTTCTTGAGTACAATCCAGTGACCTTTCCTGTGTTTAGGGATTATCACCTGTTGGTTATTTCCAGGAGAGGACTTTGTATACAGCAGTTGAAAATGGATTGGTGTTAGTGGTCATTCTCTGTATCCAGCCATTGAGTGCATTAGTACATATGTGTTCAATTCTCTCTCTGACCTGTCTTGGCTTCTATGTTTAATAGTAATCATGTGATGAGTGCTCACTTCTAGGTGTAACATTTGTCCTGTGCCTAGTGGTGGTCATTTCACAGCCATTGTGCCCATTGGTATTCCTTGCCTCAAAGTGGAAGTCCAGTCTAGGTAACGTCGGGTCCTAGGCGCAGCCATCTTGGCAGGTCTGTCACCCAATCCGGCACAGCAGGGTGACTGTACTGATCAGTCAATCAAGTCCATGGCTGCCATTCAGAGTCCTGCCCGAATCAGGGGAGAGTTGCAGTGATCAGGTGAGGGGTTTTACTATATTAACGCCCCAATTGGGCTTAGCACAGAGGGAGGGTGGGGTGGCTGAAGGGTTACAAAAAGCTTGTAGTTCCTCTTTAAGCACCACCCACTTGTTTTTGGGACCAATGGTGGCTCTGTAGGTGTATGGAATGAGCCCAATGTATGCATTGATGTTCCCTCTGTGCCATTGTCACTGAATTAGGAACATCCACTGCTGCTCTCTGTACACAATTATCTCGTTTAGGGCTCTGATGAAGAAGGAGTGTGTCCTATGATCGCTTACATTTTACTGGCCTAATTTACACCACGTTACACTTTAGGTAAATCCTTTTCCATCTTTCTCTTCATAACAGATGACTCCAAAGATTCTGCAGTTTTAAAGCCTACATTTCAATCCACTGAGGGTGTAGATGGAGCTAAACCCGTTCCTCTGACTAACCCAAAGGTGGAGTAT
This sequence comes from Gastrophryne carolinensis, assembly GCA_027917425.1. NCBI lineage: Eukaryota > Metazoa > Chordata > Amphibia > Anura > Microhylidae > Gastrophryne > Gastrophryne carolinensis. The sequence continues at coordinate 626,876,122 of CM051235.1, forward strand.
CTGACATTGTATGACCCAAGCGAGAGGCAGAGACGATCTGTAAGCAATGAGTCTGAAGATTCTACTTCTAATGATGAGGCTTATGATGATGAAGAGGAGGAGGATGATGATGAGGATGAGGATGATGATGAAGATTTGCGCAATGCTGAGCTTTACATTCAAGCCCAATATACATCATCCAATGCTCAAGCTCCAGAGTCTGACTCAAGCGATGAGGATGTCATCTATATCTCCACGCAGCACACTCAAACCAAGCGCCCTCCGTTTTTCAGAAGGGAAGAACCAACGTCGCGGCCTGAAGTAAATCTTCAGCGCTTTTACATCCCTCGCTCCCTCTACAGGCCGAATCCTGTCCGCCAGCTTGCTAAGGCCAACAATACCATCAACACTCCAAAAATGAACACTATCGTGATGAGGCACAATGTGCTGAATCGGAGTATTAATATAAAACCGTCTCCTACTCCAGTTCTTCAGCCTATGCCGACACCTCGCAGGATCTACAGTTGCCCAGAATGCTCGAAGCTCTTCCCTACCAACTCAGATATGATGAAACACGAAAGACTCCACAAGAAGAGGAGGCTGCATTGCAACCAGTGTGGCAAAATCTTCCCATACAAGTCTCACCTGATTCGGCACCAGAGCGTCCACACTGGAGAGCGGGCATTTGTCTGCTCTGAATGCGGGGAGAACTTCCTGTGCAAGTCGCATCTGGTCACTCATCTGAGGATCCACACGCGAGAAAAGCCGCTCGTCTGCCAATTCTGTGGCAAACACTTTTCTTGCAACTCGGCACTCATCACCCATCGACGGATTCACACAGGAGAGAAACCATTTGTCTGCCCCATCTGTGGGAAGGCTTTCGCCCAGAGCTCCAACCTTCTGTCCCACCAGAGAGGCCATACCGGCGTCAAGAAGTTTATCTGCCGAGAGTGCGGCAAAAGTTTCGCCCAGAAGAATGACTTGAATAGACACTTGAAAATCCATAAAGGTCAGCTTGTTCTTCCACAGATGTAGAGAGAGTTTTTTTTTTTTTTTGGTTTCTTTTGAAAAATAAAAGCTTGTTAACCTTTCCAAGTGCCTCCTGCTATTAAACCTGTAGTTTCAATGTTTAATTTGTAGTCATTAATGATGAACTATGCATATTTCTAAGAACCTTTGTGATTCTTGAAGGGTTTCTTCGAAGGGGTTAAACATTTTCTTTGGTGGGCTTGCATCTGATCATGCTAAACATGCTACCCAAGCACACTGACCAGTTAGGTTTGGTCCTTGACATTTCCAAATAGGAGTATGTTCTCTGTGCGGTTTTGCAGTTGTGGGTCGTAATTTAGTTGGATTTGGGGGTAATAGAGGCACACTTGGCAGAATTTGACTCTCTAGAATCTTGGTGTTGCTGGAAGCCCTTATGGGCATGAGGAGATTGCTGGCGGAAACCATAGTTAACGAGGACTGAGATACACAGATATGAAAACCTTGGTTTAGAAGTGACAATACAAGTCCTCAGAAATCATGGGGTCAAGAACAGAAGGTTGAGGGCTCCTAATCAAAAGCAGTAGTCACAGCTATTCCGTGAATTCCTTTGCCATAGACCACCAATCATAGGCTTCAGTTAGTGGTCTATAGTGGTCCGTGCCTTTCAGCAAGAATGAGCACACAAGTATTATGCAGTTTCAGCTAGCACAGCCTTTCCCCCTCTCCCCTCCTTGTGCCTTCCACCCTTGGGCCTAATTAGCATATGCATAGCTGCACCTATTAGCATTTCAATCACCAATACACCTAATTAGCGTTTGAATCGCCCGTGGCTGCCTGTGTGCTTGTGATTACGTGAAACAATCACAGCTTTGGAACATGACAATAAAGCTTCCCATCCTCTATTAATAATTTAAAGTGTCGACCAATTATTCCGCTGGTGTGTAACCACTGATTCTCCCCAATGTATAAGAACAATAGCAACAGGGAGAGAGGGAAAAGCACTGGCAGTGTGTTTGAAGCATATCGGGCTCTTACAAGACCCTGCCAATTATGTTGATTATTATGCAGCATCACAGCTCCCTGGACCACGCCCACTTGCTTCAGAAAATAAATCAGATGAAACTATAAACTTTGATATCTCAGCAATTTAGGACAATACCAAATGTAGCCCGACACAATGGTCTAATAATTGTCTTTGCCAGCTGTATAACTTTAAGTTTGATGTAACATCCCTCGAATGTGATGGAGACAAAAAAATATGTTATATGTGCCAATTCAGTTCATTAGATATGATGGAAGCCCTTATGGGCTCGGGGATTGCTCTGGGAATGAAGGGCTGAGGTGCACATATTTGAAACCTTACTTAAGAAGTGGCAGTACAGGTCCTCATATGTGATGGGGTCAAAACAAAAGGTTGGGGTCTCCTAACCTGAATGAGTAGCCATAGTTATGTGTGCCAAAATGGGTGCTCAGCTCTGACAAGTAAAAATACTGATGGGTTCAAAAACAGAAAGTTTGGGTTTGCTCCTAATCGAAAAAAAAAACTAGCCAAGTTTATATGTTCCAAAATGGGTGCTCATCTGTGATGGAGTAAACATATGGAAGGTGAAGTTCTCCTCTTTGGATGCCCTGAGTTTTATGTAACATCCCAGGTCCTTGAACTCGAGACAAAAACAGATGATATGTGTGCCAAATCAATTCATTAGATGTGATGGATTACCTTATGGGCTTGGTGATTGCCAGGGGAAAATTAATGAACTGGAGTGAGGTGCATATATTTGGAAACCTTAGTTTAGAAATGGCAATACAGGTCCTCAGATGTGATGGGGTTAAAAACAGGACGTTGGGGTCTCCTTATCAAACACAGTAGCCATAGTTATATACGCCAAAATGGGTGCTCAGCTGTGATGGAGTAAAAGAACGGAAGAACATGTCCACCTCTTTGGATTCCCTAACCCAAGTTTTTGATGTAACATCCCAGGTCATCGATTGTGATGGCGACAAAAACCAGAAGCTCGGCCAATTATCCATCAATGTTATATGTGCCAAATCAGTTCATTATAAGGTAAGGAATCAGACTAGACTAAGGCTGCTAGTGATGCACTAGTTTACAAAGTGGCATGGAGCTTCAAAAGAGCCTCAGATGAGGATTTGCAAAACGGGGCACCCTTAAAGGTATGACCCTACACCGTTGAGACTTGGTAGGCCAACCGAAGGCAGAAGATGGGGACAAAGCAGGAAAACACCGGAGAATCAGGAAACTCTTATAAGACCAGGGACAAGTGAAATCCAAGAGATTAACAGCAACACAGGGTGGGGGTGGAGGGGCACATGAATTATGAGGTTGTATCATTATGTGAATACAAATTAGTTAGCAAGAAGGACCCACATGGAATGCCTGGGAGACATACTGGTCCATACCATGAATATTTCCCAGGCATGTCTGTTTTTGCTTCTGTTAGTCCTTACTAACAAAAATAAATAATAAACACGGTGTTTAATGCATAGGCTTGAAGCAACAAAGGCCAAAACCAGGTCCCACTAAGAGCTGAGGATTAGGTTGTTGACTCACATAACTGGTGAAAAGAGAGACCAGTTACGGCCGAGGAGATCAGAACAGAGACAGATACCAAGTGGCCCAACAGAGACTCTAGGTGACAGGAAAAATACACAAGGGTAGGCCTCACCAGCGAGGACAGAAAATACCATTTTGTGAATACTCACCTGTAAAATGGGTATTATAAGTATGTCACACACCGCGCTTCAAACATTAAGAATTATTCTTGGGTTACTCCACCAGCAGGTGGCGACGTTGCAGAGAAATCTTGAAAAACGAGCCCCTCCTGATCTATAATACCTGGGACCTCCCACTTATCTCCCAGTTTTCAAACAGCAGTAAAGACAAGGTACCAGGAAAAAAACCATTGGCAACCCTCAAACTGTAAATGAAACTTCACCCTATAAAGAATCCAGGATACCAAAAAGGGCGGGTGAAGCGGGGCGTGTGACATACTTATAATACCCATTTTACAGGTGAATATTCACAAAATGGTATTATTCTAAGTATGTCACACACCCCGCTTTAAACATTAAGAATTACTCTTGGGACATCCAAAAGCAGTGTCCAGAAAGGGCGGGTAACCAACAAGGCCATAATGCAAAACTCAAACCACTGCAGCCTGCAGAACCTTGCGGCCAAACACAGCATCCACTGAAGCCCGCACATCAACCTTGTAAAACTTGGAAAAAGTGTGAACAGAAGACCAAGTAGCAGCCTTACAAACTTGTTCAACAGAAACCTGGTGCTGAAAAGCCCAAGACACTCCAACAGCACGAGTAGAATGAGCAGTGATACAAAAAGGGGGAGCCTTCCCCTTGGCAGAATAGGCCCCAACAACAGCCTGACGAATCCATTTGCTAATGGAAGACTTAACCGGAGCCAAAACATTCCTAGGCCCACAGGGCACCACAAAAAAAGGCATCAGTCTTACGAAAAGGAGATGTAGTAAGCAAATAGTACTTCACACAGCGTACCACAACCAAACAATGCAAAACCCTAGCCTTGTCATTTCTAGGCCTAGGACACAAGGAAGGAAGAACAATGTCCTGGTCAAGATGAAAAGCAGGGACCACCTTAGAAAGAAAGTCCGGATTGAAGCGGAAAACCACTTGTCCTGATGCCTCCCAAAGTAAGGAGCCTGAATCGACAAGGCTGCCATCTCCGAAACACGCCGAACCGAAGTGATGGCCACCAAAAAGACAACCTTCAGAGTCAAAGTAGAAAGAGCAATATCCTGCAAAGGCTCAAACAGAGGAGCCTGAAGAGCAGAAAGAACCAAAACCCAAACAGGGAGCAAAGACTACCTAGGAGGCCGCACAAGCGAAACCCCCTGGAAAAAAGTCTTGACCAAAGGATGAAGCGCAAAAGCCTTTGAAAAAGGACAGACAAGGCAGAAACCTGCCCCTTCAAGGTACTCAGCTGGAGACCAGAGTCCAGCCCTGATTGAAGAAAATCCAAAATTCTGGAAACAGAAAAGACCCGACAGGGCAAAGATCTAGCCTCACACCAATCAATATAAGATCTCCAAGTCCTATAGTAGATGGTAGAAGAAGACCTCTTCCTGGCGCTAATAAGAGTCTGAATAACAGAATCCGAAAGACCTTCCTCCCTTAAGATGGAGGTTTCAACAGCCAGGCCAGCAAAGCCAGCGTCGGTAAATTGGGGTAACGCAGTTGAGCCCGTGAGAGAAGATCCGGCCGAAGAGGCAGAACGAACTGATCCACCGCCAGACAAACGATGTCTGCAAACCACACCCTCCTTGGTCACCTTGGAGCCACGAGAATGGCAGGAACCCCGTCCAGGGCCAGCTTTCGCAACACCTTGCCTAGCATGGGGATCGGAGGAACAGATAAAGGAACCTCAGGTCCCCCCAGCTCAAAGACATGGCATCCACCGCCAGAGCCAGAGACTCCTGGGAGAGCGACACGAATGTCGGAAGCTTGTAATTGTGACGAGAGGCAAACAGATCCACCTCCAGCGTCCCCCACCGGAGCCAAACGACCGAAAAACCTGGGGGTGGAGAGACCATTCCCCCCGGCGGGAAGAGCACCTGCTCAGGAAGTCCGCCACCGTGTTTTCCACTCCTGGAACACTGCCAAGATGCAAGGGACATGAGTCTCTGCCCAGGCCAGAAGCAGAGACACCTCTCTGAGGGCACTCAGACTGCGAGTGCCTCCCTGGCGATTGACGTAAGCAACCGCCGTCCGATTGTCCGGCCGAACCTGAACCGGCAAGCCCCGAAATGCTGTGTCAAGTGAGACAGAACCAACCTGATGGCTCCCAGCTCCAGAACATTGATGGGCAAGTGGGCCTCCAGAGGACCCCACCGCCCCTGGAAACGAAGGTCCTTCCAGAAACCTCCCCATCCTGACAAACTGGCGTCCATGGTGACAGTTTCCCAAAGAGGCGTCAGAAAGGACCTGCCCCTCAAGAGATTGACCGAAACCATCCACCACTGTAGAGACTGCCGAACCCGGGAGGACATCCGGAAGGACCGATCCAACGACCCTGGTCGCCGGTCCCAAGACGCCAACAGATGAAGCTGAAGCGTCCTCGAGTGAAACTGAGCAAAGGGAACTGCCTCGAAGGAAGCTACCATCAACCCCACCAGTCTCATCCCTAGCCGGATGGACGGACAAGGATTATAAAGAAGAAGCTGCGCCAATTCCTGAATCAAGAGAACTTTGGCCTGAGGCAGAACAACTCTGTGTTAGCAAGAATCCAAGGACATCCCCAGAAAGGGCACCACCCTAGCCAGAACGAGCGAGGACTTGGGGTAGTTGATGACCCAGCCGAACCTCTCCAGAGTGGACACCACCGTCCTGGTGTCCACCTCCGCTTGACTGAAGGAAGAAACCATGATGAGAAGATCATCCAGATAGGGCACAAAGCGAATCCCCTGAGCTCTGAGAAGGGCCATCACGCCCGCCAACACCTTGGTGAACACTCTTGGAGCCGAGGAAAGGCCGAACGGAAGAGCCACAAATTGAAAATGCAGATCTTCCACCACGAAGCGAAGAAACCTTTGGTGAGCCGGAAAGATAGGAATATGAAGATAGGCATCCTTGATGTCTATGGACGTCATGAAGTCCCCCTGCCGCAGAGAATTGATGGCAGAACGCAGAGTTTCCATGCGAAATTTCCGGGGACGAATAAACACATTGAGGAACTTCAGATCCAGGATGGGACGAACCGACCCGTCCTACTAGGTCACTGTGAAGAGATTGGAATAATACCCGCGGCCCACCTCCGAAGGAGGGACCGGGCAAATGACTGCCATTTCCAGAAGATTCCTCACCGCCGCCAGGAGCCCCTGCGCGGCCAAAGGATCTGAGGGCACACAAGACCTGAAAAATCTTAGAGGAGGTCGGAACTCGAACTCCAACTTGTAACCGGCCGGCACCACCTCCCGGATCCACCTGTCCGAGACCGCCTGGTCCCACACCCGGGAGAAGAGTCGCAACCGTCCCCCCACCCGTAAGGGTGAGGGCGCCCCCTCATTGCTGAGTGGGCTTGGCAGCTGGTTTGGGTTTGGCACCCCAGGAGTGAACGGGACGGCCACGGCCTCAACCCCTGTTCCAGCTTGCACCCCTGGGGGCCGTAAAGCCCGCGCCTCTGCCAGCTCTGGCTCCCCGAAAGGAGGGATTAAAAGAGGCCGCCCCCCGAAAGGAAAGGCGAAATTTCTTGTGCTGAGGTAACTTACCTCCCTTGGCAACCGAATCCAATTTCTCACCAAACAGGCGCAAACCCAAAAAGGGAAGAGCCGTAAGCGACTTCTTAGAATTATAGTCGGCAGTCCATTGCCGCAACCACACCGACCGTCGGATAGCCACCAACAAAGCCGTGGTCCTGCCACACATCACCATGGCATCATCCTGAGCGGCAAGGACAAACGAAACGAAGGACTCACAACGTTTGAGGGCAAGGAACCCATCACAAGTAGGATCAAGGTCCGCACATAAATCCCTGACAATGGACCTAACCGTCAACAACAAAAGTGCCGAAGCACAAACAGGCCTCAAAGCCGAAACCGCACAGGTAAAACCATGGCGAGTCAGCTGGACAATCCGGCGATCTTCGCCATCTTTAAGGGTAGTCGTGTCAGGAGAATGCAACACCGCATGTTAGATAGCCCCAAAACCGGAGCATCAACCTCGGGAGGAAAAGCCAACGCTTCACCAAGTCCGCCGGAAAAGGATACTTCTTATCCCAACTAGGCGGAACACCAACGAGACACGTAGGCTGTTCCCATTCCTTAAGGACGACATTCTCAAAATGTTGTTGACTGGGAAACTCCAAACGCGGCTTGGCCACATCAAACAACTCACCCGCTTCGGGAGGGTCTAAATCCAAAACTTCAAACATTTGAGTCAATATGGAAGGGGTGTCAAATACCGTCCCCGCCGCCTGGTCACCCTCAGCAACAAACAACTGCTGGGCCTCAGAGACGTCCAGTTCCTCTAGAATCTCCCCCTCTCAGGCGGGGGGCAATCTGACCAATCCAATGCCTCAATAACATCCACGTCTGAGTCCGGCGGAGGTGGGGACAAGTGTTTCTGCTTAGCCGGAGCCTTCTGAGCAACCACAGCGGAAAATATTTTCTCGAGGCTAGCCAACCGGGTGCATACCTCGGATTACGAAACCCCACCCATGACAACGTCACACTGGGTCCGGAACAGGCGGGGAGGTGTAGGGGATGACACGGGCGGCGAAGAGCCAGAGACCGGAGTACCGGCCTGGCGCGCAATGTTCCGCTGTGCACATGGAAAGCATATTATGACATCATCCCCTGGAAGCGGAACCCCACAACCCCCACACAGCCTGGATTGCCCCGAAGGGCCGTTCCGGTATCACTGGAAGCCTCCATATGGTGAAATTGTGGTATTCGCAATTACCCAGGGATTTATGCAATAAGTGACCCGGGATGCCCCTTTAAGTGTCCCGAGTGGGAGGATTTTGTATTAAAAAATTAATGGAAAATTTATGGAAGGTCAGGACCCCACTAGCCAGTTAACTAAGACCTGGAGACCCCTGCAGCATGGGATCCCAGGAACCAAGGTAATATATATATATATATAAATCAGTCATGCAGAAAAACAATTCTGAGATGGGCTCGAAAAAACATGTGACATAGGGCGATTGTGTTAACTGGTCCCGTGTCACTCAGGACAACCTTGGACCCTAAACACCATAGCTAAATGCTCTTCCTGCTGTACAGTATAATAAATCAAAAACATACACAGCCCGAAATACAACACACCCATATGCACCCATACATTGAGGGAGAACAACCAGAAGTGCCCAGCAACATATAGAACACAAGCAGCTACTCACAAAATGGCAGCGTCGATCACAGCAGCAACAGCAGCAGCATCATCATCAGCGGCACTACAGTACGGAGCGAGGAGGAAGGAGAAGAAGGGCGGTCCGTTCCAGACGCGCGAAGCGCTGCGGCCCCGCCCCCTTCCACCACACGGTACAGCGCGGGCCGCGCGAGAAGCGGCCCCGCCCCCTCCGCCTGAGGTAACCGCCGCACACTGGAACACGAGCGCCGGACTCACATGGTGCCCGGTCCCGCAACTGCCCCGGGCAGAGGAGGCTCCAGACCTCCAGCCAACCAGCGCAGCAATGGATCAAAACCACAAACAGGCATTCCACACACTCCCATCGCCGCCAACATCCAGGCACGGCGCCAATATAAGCCGCCGCCTGAGGAGGAGAAGCTCACTCCCAGTCGAAAACAAACATACACCAGTAAGCCAAACACAGTCACAAGAAGCTCACTCACACAAGGCGCCCCCCCCCCCCCCCCCCCCCTCTTTCTAGCGCAGGGAGAAAGGGATCCAAGCGGGGGACGGGGACAGCACCAATAAGGTGACAGCGGGACGGGGCATCCCAAATCCGAATCACCAGACCGGACATCCGCGTTGCCCCATGGTATGGGGTCTAGCGGAGGAGCTATGCTCCTAGGCACCTTAGGGTGCCGTCTACCCTTGCCCGGCCCAGCAGCCTAGGCTGGGAGGCTTCACAATAAGGGGGATATCAAAAAGAGCCGAGCAGAAATAGACCAGAAGGGGGGCCGGGGTGTTACCCCAGCTACCTGCAAGCAGGAGACTTCATTCTTCTGTCTTGTCGCCATCTTGCAGAGAAGAACACTGGGAGATAAGTGGGAGGTCCCAGGTATTATAGATCAGGAGGGGCTCGTTTTTCAAGACTTCTCTGCAACGTCGCCACCTGCTGGTGGAGTAACCCAAGAGTAATTCTTAATGTTTGAAGCGGGGTGTGTGACATACTTAGAATATATACCAGGCTGAACAGTGATGCATCAGATCCTTCCTGGAACCTTAGGAGGCAACGAAACTGCTGACGGTCATGCCTGAGCCTGACCAGCGTAGGACTCTCGGCATGGCAGAGAAAAATGTGTATAGGAATGAAGAATCTCCATGTCACATACCTTGTGGATCAGGCCGAGGAAGACACAGAACCACCAGCAGTGATAGTGGTAACAGGGAAAACACAGCAGATGTGAAGGCTAGAGTGCCAACTTTGATGAGTTGCAGAGTCTGTCGAACTGAACAGGAGCTCAGTCAAGAGGGAGGAAGCCAGCAGGATTGCTGCACCACAAGCCAGTTCCAGAGTGGGGAGTCTACCGAAAAGTCTGGTTCTCCCCAGGACCCCCTGCAAGGCGGGATGGACTGTGCAGACAGGCCGGGGACCCACAACTGTTGCCAGCCAGTAGTGAGCCCAGGGTCCAGTACAAAATGAGTCCACTTTAGGTGCTTGCAGGAACAGAGCAGGGATTTTCAGTACCCACATGAGTGCAGGAACAGAGCTGGGATGTTCAGAGTTTAGGTGCCTGCAGGAACAGAGCAGGAGTAGTTTTATTTCTAAGACGAAGGTCAGAGAGCTAGAGCAGGTAATCTTCCAAGCCAGGGGTAAGAGAGCCAGAGCAGGTAGTCTTCCAAGCCAGGGGTCAGAGAGCCAGAGCGGGTACACTTCCAAGCCAGGGGTCAGAGAGCCAGAGCAGTTAGTCAGTACAAGCCAGGGGTCAGGGCCAGAGCAGTTAGTCAGTACAGCAGAGGTCAAGCCGGGTAATCTGAAGAGTCAGAAGACCAGGAAGGCGGGCATCACCTCAAAGAAGATCTGCAGGCATCTTTCCAGTCCTGCAGGCCTCCTTATAAAGGGTGCTTGGCACCAGGAAATGCCTGCTGCCTCTCAGTGGTGCGGAAGCCCACAGGATCCAGGGAACCAGCCGATGCATTTGTGGTCCGGCGTGCCAGTCCTGTTCAAGACTGTAAACACCCTCGGCCTCGCACACTCCAAACAGGAAAGCCCAAAGGGCATGATCGTGCAGGCATGCACTATACGCGTGTTCGCAGGATCAGATCTTTCACCGATACACTTCATGAGAAACAACATGGACGTGTTTCCTCCTTCCTTCTCGCTTTCTGTTATTTTTCTATAACAATTATTTTTTCTGTTTAATTTTTTCTTGCATATCAACATTCAGGATGTGCCACTGTGTGTGTGACGATTGCACGGGTTGATCACACCTATTGATCATTCATCTGAACAAACCAGCCAATCGTACTCCACGTGTGTCACCGCAATTTTTCAATTGGCAACACGCATGGCTATAAATTGCTGCCACCAGAACACAAACAGTGTTCACCTCTATATAAGCCACACACAACCAGATTGAACGGATTGATCGACCCACAACCACTTCCAGGCGGGGGCGATAGACCGTCCTAGGCAAGTTATGTAGCCAGGCTCTTCAGAAATAGCATAAGATTTTTAGATCCTTAATTCAGAGCATCAGTGACCCTCTGCTGTATTTTTAGAATTTATTTAAACAAACAGAAAACCACAAAAACAACAAAAAAAAAATGATGCAAGGTGATAAAACAGGATTAACTATAAAACACGGTAAATAAGATAAATAGCAAGAGATATAAAAATGGCAAGATACTTAGGAGTCTGTCTGGGCTGTGGTTCAATCAAATCAATTGTCTCTCAGTCCTCACACGCTTTCTGGTCTTCTCCTTAGATGTTAAAACGGACCGTGTGTCACTCTTGATGGTAAGATTAGAGTGTCCCTCTGCCCATTCTGAAGCTCCCCTTATTCCCTCTAACCAGTGGTCAGTTTCTGACCCCTCCTATGGGCAGAGCGATTGGAGTCACCCACTGTCTGATTGGTGCATGTGGAATTCTCCATCTTTGGGTACCTGAAAGTTCCATATGATATCCCCCATCTGTCCTGGGATTCCAAAGGGAGGAGGGATGGATGACATTTCATGGAAGGGTGGGCGGGGGCTGTATGTACTGTAGCAGAGGGGAGGGGGGGAGTCAGGCACATAGGCACTTAAAAGGAGTGGAAGCAAGCACATAGAAACTACGTGCTTGGCACTGAAAGGGTTAAGGATGCGAGAGTGCACACTCCCCATTCATCGCAATCAGAGCCGCTTGCTGTGATGATGTAATTCGGAGTGGACAGAAGCCCACGTATGCGCCGTTGGACCAGGGCGGAGGTAAACAAATTGGGCATTTGGGGGGTTTCACTCAGCGGGCCATCCGGATTCGGGATGCCGCAGGGAAGCGGAATGAAACCCGGGAAAGTAAACAAACACGGGTTTTGTTTCGCTTTAAAGTGGACCTTCAGGGTCCTGGTTCACAGGGACGCTAAACTAGTTTCACCTACCTCTACCACCGCTAGTGAGCCCTGCATTAGATGGATGCTCACCTTTCCATAGCAGTAATCCATGTGATAGGGGACAGGAAACTAACCACATCTACACCCTCATATCATTAGTGAGTTAGTAGAGAGATACTCACATATTCTAAGCATACAGTACGTCCTGCTCCAATATAATACTTACACGTGGGTAATCCTGCGTCAGAGGGCGCTGTTCACTGCAGACATGCAATAACAGGCTCCTCCCGGCCCTTCATATACCCAGGGACCTCCCACAAATCCCCAGATTTCTCTGCAGGGCTGACTGCGAAGACATGAAGTATCAACTCTCTCGCAGGTGAGCGGGGCTATTGCAGCCTGCGGCCCTGCGGGACTATTTCCACCCGTCCTCTTCGATAAAGATGTGCCTCCCAGCCTGGGCTGCGCTGGTCGGGTAAAGGTAGGCAGCACCTCGTGTGCTCACGGAGCTACGCTCCACCGCAATCCCCCACCATAGGGTAGGCGGTTTAGGCCGATGGTGAGCCTCTAATAGATGCCCCTCATAGCGATGAACCCTGGGTGCAGGTCCGCTTCCCCCTCGCTTCCTCCTGTAGCTCGGGGGCAAAGAAGGGGGGGTATGTGTGTGGCGGTCCCAGCGTAATGTTATCACGTTTATGGCTGTTGACCTTTTATTTAAACTTGGGTGTCAGTGCCACGCTCCTTGCTCCGCATAAACCTCGTCTGGTTGCGCGCGTGTGTGTCAGTTCATTACATAAGTGTGCAGCCCGAGCGGCAGCATCATTCTCTAGTGTGAGAGCAATCTACTTGATTACACTCTGTATGTGTGTCCTATCCACTACTGTCTTTGACGTTGCGCTGGTTAGAGCTTCGCGCTCTTTGGGGGAGGCGGGGACTTGGCATGATGCGCCCCGCGTCACGGCCAGATCAGGCCCGCCCCTCGAGGTTCGCTTGGCGCCATTTTGACGGTCTTCGCGCACGTGGTTGCGATCCGCCTCCTCCCTTGGTCATGTAAGTGCCCTCCCGGGCGTTTTTTTGTTCCTATGATTTTTTTATTACGGCTGCGCATGGCTCTGACACCCCCCTCTTATCTCCTTTATGTCTTTCAGACGCCAAGATTTCGGTGGCTTCTCCCGGCCTGACATATATTATAGCGGGTTCACATAAAAAATTCTCCCACATTCCTAGCGGGTCTTGGGGCATCCAGGGTTGCCTATTGCGTAAATCCCTGCGGGCATACTGCTCAGATAATCACCATATAGAGGCATCTCAGAATTATGTACCCGGGGTCCCTCGGGGACATGACCGGCTGTGTGCAGTGTGTGGTCAGCCCCATGCTGACAATGACAGAGCACGGGTCTGCGGACCGTGTGCTGAACAGGCACTGACCCTGCAATCAGGTTTGCCAGTGGATGCACCTCTCTTCAATACACCTGTCTCCCCGGACCTAAATCTCACTCCTGATGAGTCTCACTCGAGCGGGGATGACCAGCAAGTCGTGCCGCGCAGGCTGCCTACGGCTGAGCAGGTGCTGTCTAGTTTGGCGGAGCGCTTGGGCCCTGGAAAGAAGCGGTCCCTGACGCCTCCTGATTCTCCGGTTCCTAATGATACTGATGACTCTGCTGCTATGCAGGACCTTGATCCTTCTGATGAAGGTGAGCTATTCTCCGATTCGGGCTCCTCGGATGAGATGCCCTGGAGCCGTGACGGTTCTGGGCCCGGTTCTTGGGGCCTGTGTGACACAGATGAACTACTTATTAAGATCTTTGAGGTTTTGTCAATCTCCCCTCCTGCAGAGGCTCCCAAGCCTAAGAAAGAAAGTTTCCACACAGCGCCGCCACGCTTGGAATTCCTGGAACAGGAGCATTTCCAGAATCTTATATCCCAAGAATGGGAATCGCCTTGTAAACTTAAAGGGGTCCCAGGGGTCTGGGATGGGAAGTACCCTTTCCTTCCTGATGTGGTTAACTTTTGGTCAGCACCTCCCGTGGTGGATGCACCAATTATAGGGGTTACTAACCCCCCCTTCATGACTGCTCCTTATTACCGTACCCTTCGGGGTGCTAAGGACCAGCGCATTGACAAACTGGCTTCCCACACCTTTTCGTGTGCAGGGACGGCTCTGCGCCCGGTCTGTGCCGCGGCCATCACTGCGGTGGCCGCCAGGACTCTAATTAGAAAACTACTTGATCACCGACCTGAGGACCTCCCCTGGGAGGTATTTAATGCACTCTCAGACTGTGATGTGTTTGTGAGGTTTATCCTCTCAGCGCTGGATGACACCATTAAGATGTGTGCTAGAACCTCTGCCCTTGTGGTAGCTATTCGCCGCCTGGTCTGGCTGTGACAGTGGGGTGCTGACGATGATACGAAAAAGGCTCTCACTGGCCTTCCTTTCAGAAGATGACGTCTATTTGGGGCCCGTTTGGACCTTTTTGGAAAAAAGGGTAAGGCACTGCTACGCAGAAGGCTGTCTAGGCATCCTCGGGGCAGGGACACCCCTCCCTACGTTAGTGTCAAACGCGAACCTGAGATGTGCTTCCAACTTTTCGGAGTGGATTTCCACCACGGGGTGGGCAGGCAACGCCCTGGCCCTTCTGGCAGGGCTAAGTCCAAATCTGCCAAGACTTCCCAAGCATGAAGGGACGCCTGACTCCTATCTGGGAGCGTATCTTCTCCTTCTGGTGGTTCCAGGAGGTAGTTCCCCTGGACACAGGATAGAATTTGCTGGGCGGTCCCTCTCAGAGGTTGTCAGGGTGCTTCTAGCCCCTGTTTTTCCCCTCAGGAGTTGGTGCAGGCCGTGCCCGGCCTGCAGGGTCTGGGCTTACTTGCAGGTTGCCCTTAACAGAATGGGGCGATGGCCTCTATGTTAACCTTTCTCTTTCCCTCAAATTGATGCGGCGGTCTGGGCCATACTGGCCTATGGTAGGCTTGGCAGTTCTACACTCACAGGTAGCCCCTGTATGATATCTCTGTTTTGGGACACAGGGGCCCCGTGCAAGGGGGGCTTCCGGCCTCCTGTGGAGTTCTAGATCCTTTTAGTTTCCCCTGTGTCTTCTGGACACCAAGACTTTTACTAGTCAGTGTTGAAGGACCAATACTGCGGATTGGGGCCTTATTTTTGGCCTCTCTTCTGCTCCCAAGCTACTCGCCAAGGTGTGGATGGGGGTTATGTCTCTGACATGCCGGTGGGGCGTCCGCACTAGGACCTACCGGATCGTCCTTCCTTACTTCCCAATCTCTATGTCAGGCCGCGTAGGTTAGCTGGCCGGCAGTGTCCCCTGGGAGTTACTGAATGGGTGCTCAGTCACCTCAATCCCTCATGGTCCCTTATCCGCTATCTCCATTCCTTGGATTCGGTTCAGGCTTGAGCCTTCTTCCTTGGCAACAAGTGGACCCCTGGTTACAGGGGCTCTGTCCCTCTTCGCTGACATCTTACTTTCACCAGGCAGGATTGCAGCTGGTGGGCCCGTTGGTGGCGTATCAGATGATGTCCCTTATATACAGAGCCTTGGGCTCTTCGGCACAGTAGGTTATTGATCCTAGATGGGGTTCCAGCACCCCGGGAGCTAGGTCTGTGCTCATTCCCCTTGGTACGGTGGTGTCAGTATCCACTTACCTGTGTCCCGTTCCTGCGGCGCTCCCCGCGTGGCTGTCTGTTCGGCGGCCGCAGCGGGCGGCGGCCTCTCTCCTGCCTGGACCTTGATATCGACCTGTGTTCCTGTTGCCGACCCTTGCCTGCCTTTGACCATCCTCGATCTACACTCCTGTTGCCGACCCTTGCCTGCCTTTGACCATCCTCAATCTACACTCCTGTTGCCGACCCTTGCCTGCCTTTGACCATCCTCGATCTTCATTCCTGTTGCCGACCTTCGCCTTGAACCTAGACCACGATCTGTCTATTCCAATTGTTCTGTCGCCACCTCAGATCTACTGTTGCCAACCTCCAGCCTGTCCTTGGACTTCCGTCTTACGCTCAAATTCGGGCTACCCAATTCCACTTCCAGCCACGGGTTCTCCAGTCCTCTGTACAGTAAGGCTTCAAACTTTGAGCCATAGAAGTCCTGGGGGCAACCGATCCCGGGCAGGCGTGTTCAGCCTCTTGGCAAGCGGGGGCTCCTATAGGTGAAGCTGGCTGCGGAGATTGGGGGTTGAGGTCTTACCAAGAGAGCTGAAGTTATCCAAGTGGTTAATTGCGGTACCTGGAGCGTGACATTATAACAGGCCCAAAAATTTAAAATATGGAAGACCTGGTACAGCAAGTTCAGGCGATGGCCACTGCCATCAATCAACTTGCCCAGAGAGTGGCCAATCAAGAAACCCGCCAGGTTACTACGCCCGCTGTACCACCTCATATTCCTGAACCAAAGGTTCCTTTACCAGAAAAATTTTTTGGAGACCGAGACGGTTTTTCTAACTTCAAAAACTCGTGTGAACTCTATTTCAGGCTGCGGCCTTTATCTTCTGGCACAGAAACTCAGCGGGTGGGTCTAATCATATCTCTGTTACAAGGAGACCCTCAGTCATGGGCTTTCAGCTTGCTTCCTGAAGATCCTGCCTTACACTCCGTTACATCCTTCTTCTCGGCCATGGGAGTGCTTTATGCGGATCCAGATCGACAGTCCACGGCAGAAAACAGGCTTCGGGCCCTGAAGCAGGGTCGGAATTCTGCCGAGGACTACATCGCTGAGTTCCGGCGCTGGGCAGTGGAGTCTACTTGGAATGATCCAGCCCTATGTAGCCAATTCTGCATGGGGCTTTCTGAGAATATTAAAGATGCCTTGGTCAATTTTCCCACTCCAAAAGATTTGGATCAACTCATGCAGGTCTCCATCAAGATCGATAGACGTCTTAGGGAGAGAGTCAGGGAAAGGGTTAGAGTTACCACTCCCTTTAGGTCATCACCAACTCCCAACCCTTCAACTCCTGGTGGGGTTAACACCTCTTCCCCCTCTTAAGAGGAGCCAATGCAGGTTGGCAGAGCCCGTCTTTCTCAGGACGAGAAACAACAAAGACGGTCTTTGGGTCTTTGTCTCTATTGTGGGTCCCCGGGACATTTTGCCAGGTCTTGTCCAAATAAGGGGTATCTGGCGGGAAACTTTCCCGCCTAGGTCAGGAAGAGGGTACTGATCTAGGTGGGTTGAAGCATTACTCTCATCAAGATAAGATGTTAATTCCTACGGAGCTTTTCTGGGGTCTCAGTATCTGCTTTTGTCGATAGTGGAGCTGCAGGTAACTTCCTGGATCGGAACGTAATCTCCATCCTAGGAGTTCCACTGGTACCCCTTGAAAAGTCTCTCCAGGTTCTGGCCATAAATGGGAAGGCTATCCAGGGAGGACCGGTCAGTCACAGGACCCCTCCTCTCAAATTGGTGGTTGGCTCATCTCATTCTGAACACACAGAATTCCTGGTGTTTGATTGTCCTGAAACACCAGTAGTTTTGGGATACCCATGGTTAAGGTTCCATAACCCCATGTTTAACTGGCAGTCTGGTTAGGTGGAGTAATTACTGTAAGTCACATTGCTTCTCCACTGTCCTTAGGAGTGTTCAGATTTTGCCCCAGGAACTGCCTCTGCCTTATACAGATTGGGCAGATGTTTTTTCTGAGCGATCTGCTGATAATCTTCCCCCACACAGACCCTATGACTGTCCCATCGACTTACTTCCTGGAACTATTCCTCCTAGGGGGAAAATTTATAATCTGAATCGAGCAGAAGAGCAGGCTATGAAGGAATATATTTCGGAAAATCTGAATAAAGGCTTTATCCGCCCGTCAACATCACCGGCGGGTGCTGGCTTCTTTTTTGTTGAGAAGAAGGATGGGGGTTTAAGGCCCTGCATAGATTATAGAGCCTTGAATAAGATCACCGTTAAAAATCGCTATCCTCTTCCCTTAATAGGTGATTTATTTAATCAGGTAGTGGGGGCTCAAATTTTTTCTAAACTAGATCTAAAGGGGGCCTACAACCTGATCCGTATACGGCAAGGGGATGAATGGAAAACGGCTTTCAATGTTAAGGATGGTCATTACGAATATTTAGTCATGCCTTTTGGCCTTTGCAATGCTCCTGCGGTCTTTCAAGACTTTGTTAATGACGTGTTTCGTGACTATTTGGGTAACTTCGTAGTGGTTTATTTGGATGACATCCTCATTTTCTCCAAAAACCTTTCCGAACACAGGCAACATGTAAAACTGGTCCTTCAGAAATTGAGAGAAAATAATCTATACGCTAAAATCTCTAAGTGTATGTTTGAGGTCACCTCCGTTCCCTTCTTAGGGTATATTATTTCTAGTCAGGGGTTGGAGATGGATGCGGGAAAGGTTTCAGCGGTACGGGATTGGGTACAACCCAAATCCTTAAAGGAATTACAACGCTTTCTAGGGTTTGCTAATTTCTATCGACGTTTTATCAAGGGTTTTTCTAGTATCGTTGCTCCCCTCACCAATCTCACCCGCAAAGCCGCGTTCACTGTTAACTGGTCACCATCAGCTATTGAAGCTTTTGGTGTCCTAAAACAGGCTTTTACTTCGGCGCCAGTTTTAGTGCACCCTGATGTCAACAGACCTTTTGTTATTGAAGTAGATGCGTCTGAATTAGGTGTTGGAGCTGTTTTATCGCAATTCTCTGGATCTCCTGAACGTATGCATCCATGTGCCTATTTTTCTCGGAAATTTAATACCGCAGAACAAAATTATGATGTTGGCAATAGGGAACTATTAGCTATTAAACTGGCATTTGATGAATGGCGTCACTGGTTGGAGGGTTCTTTACATCCTATCACTGTGTATACCGATCATAAAAATCTCGAGTATATAGGCTCCGCCAAGAGGTTGAATTCTCGACAGGCTCGTTGGGCATTATTTTTTTCGTGTTTCAATTTTATTATTACTTTTAAGCCGGGCGTAAAAAATACTAAAGCCGATGCTCTGTCGCGCATGTTCGGTGAGTGTAAAGATCGAGGAGATACTGGTGAACCTATCTTACCTGCAGGTTGTGTGATCGGGGCCCTACTCCCTGATCTTTTGGCGCCGTTCCAAGATAAATCGTCTGTAAATGTACCAATAGGATGTCACTTTGTACCGCCGCATTTGCGTTCTGATGTAATCCGTGAATTCCACGACGCAAAAACTGCTGGGCATCTAGGAATTCGTAAAACTTTTATTGTATGGTGGCCATGTATGGTGGCCTTCTATGAGACGTGATATCACTACCCTTATCGACGCATGTTCCATTTGTGCACGAAGTAAAGGGGTACACAAGGCTCCTAGTGGTTATCTGATTCCGCTTGAGATCCCTAAAGAACCATGGTCTCACATTTCAATGGACTTTATTGTTGATTTGCCTCTTTCGCATGGGAACACTGTGATTTGGGTAGTCGTCGATAGATTCAGTAAGATGGCTCATTTCATTGCTTTACCCAAGCTACCCTCGGCTCCTGAACTTTCGCGCTTATTCATCTCGCATGTTTTTCGTCTTCATGGTATTCCAGTAAATATTGTTTCCGATCAGGGTGTGCAGTTTATATCACGATTTTGGAAAAATTTTTGTTCACGCTTGGGGATTCAGGTTTCTTTATCCTCCGCATATCATCCCCAGTCTAATGGGCAGACTGAAAGAACAAATCAAAGAACAATATTTAAGATGTTACATCTCTGACACTCAGGAGCAGTGGTCGGAATTTATTGACTTTGCCGAATTTGCGTATAATAATGCGCCGAGTGACAGTACTAAAATATCCCCTTTCTTTTGTAATTATGGAAAGAATCCTAAAGCTTCTTCTATTTCTGCAGCACCTTCTGATTTTCCGGTGTTAGAGGAATGGCTTCAGAAACGGAAAGATGTTTGGGCACGCGTCCAGGAAAATTTAGAAACTATGCGTGCTAAATATAAGAAATTTGCTGATCGTCGTAGATCTCAGGAACCTATCTTTCAGTGTGGAGACCTTGTTTGGGTTTCCACTAGAAACATTGCTCTCCGTCAGCCTTCTTATAAATTGGGTCCTAAATTTATTGGTCCTTACCCCATTATCAGGAAACTTAATAATGTTACTTATAAGGTTCGGCTCCCTCCTTCTATGAAGATCTCCGACTCATTTCATGTTTCACTGTTGAAACCTGCTAAAAACTCCCCTCCTGTTGGTCCTCCTCCGGTTTTAGTAAATAATGTGCAAGAATATGAAGTAAACAAGATTTTGGATTCTCGTAGAGTTCGTAATAAAATACAGTATTTAATTGATTGGGTTGGTTATGGTCCTGAGGAGAGGTGCTGGGTTTCCTCTAGGGATGTTCACGCCAGGGCGCTGGTAAAGAAATTTCACCGTGACAATCCGGAAAAGCCTGGTGAGGGTCCGGAGGCCCCTCGTGAGGGGGGGGGGGGTAATGTCAGTATCCACCTGTGTCCCGTTCCTGTGGCGCTCCCCGTCCCGCCGCGCGGCTGTCTGTTCGGCAGCCGCAGCGGGCGGCGGCCTCTCTCCTGCCTGGCGCGCACGCGCCTCTTCCTACGTCAGTCGGCGGCCCCGGCTCTAGCTCTCGTGCTCGCGCGCGAGCACGTTACACTTATACCCTCCGGCGGCGCTGCTCTCAGCGCGGCTGCCGGAGGAGAGTAAATTAGCTGCAGGTGTGGGTTTGGGGAGTGCTCCAATTATCACTGGCCAATCTCCTTCTGGATCTCAGGACGCTATCATCCTCTTGTATATTTTCTATCAGCCTTTTCAGACTCCTGGGCGGTACGCCCTGTGTTATCCAATTAGATTAAAGATTCTAGTTGCACCAATCATCAGGTTCACTCCCTTGGTCCAATCATACCTGCTTCCTATATAACCCCTCTTCAGCCAGTTGGTCATTGCCTGTTATAGCGCTTAGACCCTCGTTTGTTACACTGGCCTATTCCTTTAAGGCGAAGAATCTCCCTCTCTTTTTATTCTGTTCCATTGGTGTTTGGGTACCTTTGGCCCTTCAGCACTAGGATTTCTGTTGAATAAGTTGCTAGACCGCTGCCTGGGTCTGTTCATACCTCTTCAAAGGTTTTGTTATGAGATTGACGTTAGAGCCTTTGCTCATGTCGTACTTGGTAGCAAAGTTTTGCAGGTGACAGCGCCTTTACTGTCTGCTGTGCCTTTTTTGTTGGGGATCCCACCCTACTTTATGGACACTGCTATTGGATGTCCCACGTGTAAGTATTATATTGGAGCAGGACGTACTGTATGCTTAGAATAATACAATTCTGTGAAATACTCACCTGTAGAATTGGTATTATACGTATACAGTACGTCCTGCTCCACCCCACCCTGGTTTCACCTTGTTCTGGATCCCCGTATGGTGATTGTTATCATTACTATTGTTACCAGTTTGGTGGTTGGTTTCTCCCGGCTTCTTTTCTCACTGCTTTTCAATGCTGGGGATTTGTGGGAGGTCCCTGGGTATATGAAGGGCCGGGAGGAGCCTGTTTTTGCATGTCTGCAGTGAACAGCGCCCTCTGGTGGAGGATTACCCACGTGTAAGTATTATATTGGAGCAGGATGTACTGTATGCGTATAATACCAATTCTACAGGTGAGTATTTCACAGAATTGTATTTTTACCCTGCCGCGGCCCCGCCTAGCAGACCCGCAGTGTGCAGCCATTTTCCTCCCCCACTTTCTTGCCTGTCTTTGGTTTCCTAAGAGGACCAACCACCTTTTTTACCTAAAATATTCCAGGGCTGGGCATACAGGTCCTCTCCCAATTCGGCATGCCCTGCGGTGTGAACCCCTGGGATACCTCTCCCCCCCCCCCCCCAGCAATCACAACCTTTCTGGCGCTCCCACGTTGGGTTCCCGGGACGCATCCCTGCCCCCCCCCCCCCCCCCTGCAGCTGAGGTGCGCTCCTATGCAGGCTGGTGCAGGAGCAAGCAACAGAACCTGGAAAAGTAAAAATCCCGGGTTCATAAGCCTGGTAACCTAGCTCTAGAGTCCTAAAGTAGACCAAAATCCAGGATTTTGACTATCCTGGGTTCTGGTCCTTGTCCCCGAGGCACCCCGATGGGGGGTGCCGTGCTGCGTGAAACCCCCCCCAGATCACCGAGTGCAACTCCCCTCTTCCTGGTCCTATGGCGCATATGCGGCCACTCATCCAATCAGCACGCTCGCAGCCGGTTACGTCACTCCGTCTAAGGCGAGCGGCTTTGAGCACGCTTGTGCCCACATCCCCTGCTACCCTCTAACAGGGAGCGTACCTGCGCCGGCCATTCACAAATGCCTGGCGCAGGAACGCGCCCTGCTAGAGGGATAGCGGGGATGTGGCCGCGGCTCACGCATGCGCCGTTGGACCTGGAAGCAAGGTAAGCATACGGGACCTACGAGGGGGGGGGTCGAGGAAATCGACCGGCCCGGGAATTTTATAGATTATGGTAGGTTTCTTATAGGTTTTGGTCCACTTGACCCTGGTTGTACGTCACATGCGTTTACTCTCCTCCAATCAGCACGCTCAGGTCCACACATTGGATTGGGGAGGGTCACGGCTCACGTATGCGTCATTGGATCGGGGAGGGCCACGGCTCACGCATGCATCATTGGATCAGGGAGGGTCACGGCTCACGCATGCATCATTGGATTGGGGATGGTCACGGCACACGCATGCATCACTGGATCGGGGAGGGTCACGGCTCACGCATGCATCATTGGATCAGGGAGGGTCACGGCTCACGCATGCATCATTGGATTGGGGATGGTCACGGCACACGCATGCATCATTGGATCAGGGAGGGTCACGGCTCACGCATGCATCATTGGATTGGGGAGGGTCACGGCTCACGCATGCATCATTGGATTGGGGATGGTCACGGCACACGCATGCATCACTGGATCGGGGAGGGTCACGGCTCACGCATGCATCATTGGATCGGGGAGGGTCACGGCTCACGCATGCATCATTGGATCGGGGAGAGTCACGGCTCACGCATGCGTCATTGGATCGGGGAGGGCCACAGCTCATGCATGCGTCATTGGATCGGGGAGAGCCACGGCTCACACATGCGTCATTGGATCGGGGAGAGCCACGGCTCACACATGCGTCATTGGATCGGGGAGGGTCACGGCTCACGCATGCGTCATTGGATCGGGGAGGGTCACGGCTCACGCATGCGTCATTGGATCGGGGAGGATCACGGCTTATGCATGCATCATTGGATCGGGGAGGACCATGGTTCACGCATGCGTCATTGGATCGGGGAGGGTCACGGCTCACATGTGCGCCATTGGATCGGGGAGGGCCACAGCTCACGCATGTGTCATTGGATCAGGGAGGACCATGGTTCACGCATGCGTCATTGGATCGGGGAGGGTCACGGCTCACATGTGCGCCATTGGATCAGGGAGGGCCACGGCTCATGCATGCGCCATTGGATCGTGGAGGGCAACGGCTCATGCATGCGCCATTGGATCGGGGAGGGTCACGGCTTATACATGCGTCATTGCATCGGGGATGGTCACGGCTTACGCATGCGTCACTGCATCAGGGAGGACCATGGTTCACGCATGCGTCATTGGATCGGGGAGGGTCACGGCTCACATGTGCGCAATTGGATCGGGGAGGGCCACGGCTCACGCATGCATCATTGGATCTGGGAGGGTCACGGCTCACACATGCATCATTGGATCTGGGAGGGCCACGGCTCACGCATGCATCATTGGATCTGGGAGGGTCACGGCTCACATGTGCGCCACTGGATTGGGGAGGGCCACAGCTCACGCATGCGTCTTTGCATCAGGGAGGACCATGGCTCGCGCATGCGTCAGGGAGGGCCACGGCTCACGCATGTGTCATTGTGTCAGGGAGGGCCATGGCTTATGCATGCGTCATTGCATCGGGGATGGTCACGGCTCACGCATGCGTCATTGCATCAGGGAGGACCATGGCTCACGCATGCGTCATTGGATCGGGGAGGTGGTGAGTTTACCGGGTGACTTGGGGGTTTCATACAGCGGGGCATCCCGAATCTGGATGCTTCGGGGAAGGGATTTAGGCAGCCCTGGTGTCTTATAGAATCTAGGGCCGCTTTTGGTCCATTTTAAGAGCAACCACCAACCCCAGCATCCTGATTCTTACCTTTCCAGGGATCACATGGCGCATGCACGGGTCGCAGCTGATTCCGGCGCATCACTCCAGCTGCTGCACACACCTGCGCCGGGCCAGGCACGCACAACCAGAGGGGATGCTTTGCCGTTGCCATTCATCCGGCATCCTATCATACCTTTTCATGGTGGGAAGGAGGGACAATATGTAAATGAAACCACGCCCCATCCTTGGAAGACTGATGAGGCCACGTCCCCATCGAGAGACTGAGGTAGCCACGCCCCCTCATTGAGGGATGCATAGGAGATAAGATGTAACAGTTACAATAGAAACACTTTGAATAGGCAAATGAATAATTTATTGCTGCAGATCTGCATGTTACACCTTTAAAGAGGGACAAATGAGAACCACGAGGGACAGGGGGACATGAACTCAAAGGAGGTACTTGGGAGGTATGATCCCTGTGCTGTTTGCAGGAGAGCCACACATGCATTGTGGGATCACGGAAGAGGTAAGCAGACGTGGCGGAGGGTCCCCACAGTGGGGTGACAAAAAAAAAAAAAAACTAATCAAAATCCTGGATTCTCTTACTCTTTCGAGTGGACCAATAGCGGGAGTACCTTCAGCAGGGCGCGAGCACGCGTCAGGCAATTGCGTGTGGCCTACGTGGGCCTGCACCCTATTAGCGGGAATGCGGATGCGGTGCGCAAGGCTCTTCTCTTAGCCGAGTCTAGCTGATTTGACGTGAGTATAGCCCAACGCGCCATTGGTCGAGAGGTTGCGCATGCGCCATAGGTCCGTGAGCAGCGGCTGCATCCCTGCTGTCCCTTTAGCAGGGAGCGTGCACGGCTATTATTAGTTAGAGGGTAGTGGGGGATGCGGCTGCCAGCGCGCTCCGCTTGTATTAGATGAGCTCCTGGACAAGGGCTCGAGCGGATCAGAGCGCGCTAATTGGATGAGTGGTGGCGCATGCGCCGTAGGACTGGGAAGAGTTTGTTCGGGTAATCTGGGGATTTCACACAGATCGGAGTGTGCCAATGGCAAGGGCCAAAATCCAGGATAGTCAAAATCCTGGGTTTTGGTCCACTTTAGGGGCCTAAAAGTAATTTTTGACCGGAGGTCCTCTTCAAAATTGATAATGAATTCTACTTTGTACAGCGCTATGGAACATAATGGCGCTTTATACATAAATTAGGCTCTGTTTGCGCCTCTGTGCTTCTGCAACACAGTTACATCGCAGAGAAAACACTGCACATTGTTCTAGATGGGATAGTTCACACATCTAAGCCGTGTTGCACAACACATTTATAAAGCGTTGCAGACACCTTTTTAAAGTGGACCAAAACCCAGGATATTTGCAAATGGCTGGCGCAGGGACGCGCCCTGCTGGAGGGATAGCGGGTAAGTGGCCACGGCCCGCACTGTTGGAGCAGGAAGAAAGGTAAGTGAACTTGGCAACTGGGGGGGGATCACAGAGCGGAGCATCACGATTTTGGATGCCCCAGGGGGAGGGAATTGATCGGCCCGGGAATCTTATAGATCGAGCTGGGTTTGGGTCCACTTTAAGTGCAGGTGTTTTGTAAGTAAGCCAAAGGGGGCTTGGTATCAAAACAGACGCTGCTCTTCTAATGGTAAATTCTATGGCAAAGCAAACGCAATGCTCCGCAGGTACACAGCTTTATAAGTGCGTTGCCATAGACTTCTATCGCCCCGCGCTGTTACAATGCTGCGCTGAAAAGGCGTCTACGACACTTTTTCAATGCGTTGCACAACGCAGCGCAGATGTGTGAACTAACCCATCTAGAACAATGTACAGCGTTTCCTCTGCGTTGCACGCAGCACAGAGGTGTGAACAGAGCCTTAAAGTGGAAAAAAAATACAGCAGCCGCCGGCCTGGAAACTAAAAAATTTCAGGGCCGGCCTCCAGCAGCCGCCGAATCTAAAGGATTCCAGGGCCAGCTGCTGGCTTTAAAGTGGACCAACACCCAGGATTTTGACTATCTTGGGTCTTGGTCCACTTCGGTGGGGCACCCCGATCGGGGTGCCCCGCTGTGTGAAACCCCCCCCCGATCACCCAAAAAACTCACCTCTCCCTGCGCCGACGGACAAGCGGTTTGACAACCGCGGACAAGCGGCTCCTCCGCCGCCGCCTCCTCCCATTCACAGACGGCCGCCGCCGACGACAAGGAGATTTGGGGTGTTTGGGGGGGTTTCACCCCGCGGGACATCCCGATCTCGGATGTCCCGCGGGGAGGGAGGTGATCGGCCCGGGAATCTTATAGATTCCTGGGCCGATCACCGGAGGGTGATGGTCCACTTTAAAGTGAAACAAAATCCACAGAACAGAGCCTTAAAGTGGAACAAAATCCAGCAGCCGCTAGCTTTATCCAGGGGCACCTAGAATCGGGCTGTGTGAGCCCCCCCTCCAGCTCGGCCATGAACACTCACCTTTACCCGCTCCAGCGGCGCATGCGTGGGCTCTCGTCCAATGAGCCGTCTGCCGTGACGTCATTCGTGTTCACAATGAAGAGCGTGTGCTACCGCATCCCCGGTGTCGTGTGCACGCTATCCCGTTCGGATAGGCCGGATGCAGGATTCAACTTAACGAGAGGCGTCTGCCAAACGACGTAGTTGCAGCGAGCCGCTCTCATTGGGCAAAAGCCTGCGCGTAAGGCGTTGAAGCATGGAGGGGTGAGTTTCATAGGAGAACAGGGGGGTTCACACCGATTCGGGATGCCCCATGGAGTACGGCACAAAACCTGATGATTTGGAGGGACAGTCCCTCATTGGTCCCGCTTTGAGGTGTAACACACAGATCTGTATCAATAAATGGTTCATTTGCCTATTCAAAATGTTTCTATTGTTGTCATGGTTACATCCTATCTATCTCTCAATAAGGAGGCGTGGTTTAATTTACATATTGCCCCTATTTCCCATCCTGAAAAGTTGGTAGGTATGTGAGAGTTGAGAACAGGGCCTAATAATCCTCCTAAGCAACGCCGCTCGCAGTTCCCCACAGTCACCAGCAGATGGCAGCGGCGCGCCGCTCGTCCCGTTACTGGCGCTCTACTTCTCGCTTCACAGCGCTGCGACATTATTTATAAATGGTTTTCTGGTGTAAATCTAGGTCTGGGCCACCACCCGGCTCCCGCGTGACTCCAGAAAAGGGTGTTTTGTAACTAAAGTCCTTCCGCGCTGCCCTCATCCAGCACAACGCGCCGACCTGCTGCTCCATATCGCTTGAGGTAATGTGTGCACATGCGCAGTGCGCGCGCTCAGTCTTGCCGCGCATGCTCGTTGGGGACGAAAGTTTTTGACGAGCTTCCTATGGCGGGATCGCTGGTAAGTAACCCTGGAGTGGTCCTGGCCTGAATAGGTGGAGGGGTGGGGGAGCATGCGCGGCTGCTGATAAGGCACAGGCAACGAACAGCCTGGGAGGCCTCATTCGGGGAGGGGCTTCTCTGAGGTAATAATGATGCAGAGTGACGTCATGATATTCTGCACCATTATTACCTCAGAGAAGGGATGTTGTTTAGAGAGGACCAAAACCCACCCTGGAATCTATGAGACTCCAGGGAAGGCATACTCTCCCCACCCCCGAGGCACTCCGATAGGTCTCGCTGTGTGAAACCCCCCAGGTCGCCCCGAAAACTCACCTTCATTCCCGGTCCAACGGTGCATGCGCGAGCAGTGGCCACATCCATTTAGCAGGGAGCGTGCCTGCTCCAGGCATTTGTGAATGGCCGACGCAGGCACACTCCCTGTTAGAGGGTAGCAGGGGATGCGGCCTCCAGCGCGCTCGGAAGCAGGGACAGGGGTGGATCCAAGTGCGCTGATTGGCCGAGAGGCCGCATATGCGCCGTAGGACCGGGAAGAGGTGAGTTCCTTCGGGCAACAGTGGGACACCCCCGATCGGAGTGGCTCGGGGGGAGCGAGTTGTCAAAATCCTGGGTTTAGGTCCACTTTAAACTGGAACAACAACCTGGTATAGTTGGAAAAGTAAGGTAGTGGCCATTTTGGAGCTTCCTCTCCCAGCATCTCAGTAATGCTGCTAAGTCATTTTTGGCTTGTTGGTCCACTTTAAGATGGAGTAAACCCCCAGAGATTGGGCGGGGAATCTATAAGATTCCCGAGCCGCTGGATTTCCACCTCTGGGGGCATCCAGAATCGGGGTTCCCCGCTGTGTGGAACCCTCTAGGTCGCCTACAAACTCCAGTCCAACGGCGCAACAGCGGCCACATCCCCGCCATCTCTTTAGCAGGGAGCGTGCCCGGACGAGGCATTTGTGAATGGCCGGTGTGGGCATGCTCCCTGTTAGAGGGTAGCGGGGGATGCGACCTCCAGCTCTCCTTAGACGAGCAGATCTGAGCAGCCTGATTGGATGAGAGGCCACACATGTGCCGTTGAACCGGGGAAGAAGGTGAGTTTCTAGGCAACCTGGGGGGTTTCACACAGCAGAGCATGTGACCAAGGGACCAAAACCCAGGATAGTCAAAATCCGGGATTTTGGTCCACTTTAAACCAGAACAACAGCCTGGCACAGTTGGAAAAGAAAGGTAACGGCCATTTTGGGGCTTCCTCTTCCAGCATCTTAGCCGTGCTGCTAAGTCATTTTTGGCTGTTGGTCTGATTTAAAGTTTACCAAACGTCACAGAGATTGGGCTGTGAATCTATAAGATTCCCAGGCCGCTTGATTCCCACCCCTGAGTGCATCCAGAATCGGGATGCTCCGCTGTGTGAAACCCCCCAGGTCACCTAGAGACTCACCTTCTTCTCCGGTGCAACGGCGAATGCGCGAGTGGCGGCCACATCTCCGCTATCCCTCCAGGCAGGGCGTGTGGCCACACCAGGCATTTGTGAATGGCCGTCGCGGGCACGCTCCCTGTTAGAGGGTAGCGGGGGATGTGGCCTCCAGTGCGCTCGGATCCGCTCGCCTTAGATGAAGGGACGGGAGCGGATCCGAGTGCGCTGTTAGAACAAGCGGCCACGCATGTGTCGTAGGACCAGGAAGAGGTGAGTTCGCTCGGGCGACCTGGGGGGTCAGGGTAGAGGACCAAGACCCAGGATTGTTAAATTCCTGGGTTTTGATCCACTTTAAGCCTATTTGATATCGCACTGATTTCCCAGCATGCCTTGGTGTTGGTTAGCTTTAAAGGGGCATCCCTGAGTTGGGATTTGGGATGCCCTTGTGTGTGAAACCCCCTACAGTGATTCGTCCCCTTATGATTCATTTTCCCATGGTGGATGCAGACTCACTGGGGGATTCATGCATTCCAAATCAGGATGCCTCGGGGGGAGAACTTCCATCCGACCAGACGCTCCGTCTGCTCGGCCGGCCCTGGAGTTAAATTCTTCGGATAGGCTCAGTTTGCTTGGACGACCCTGGAGTCTTTTAGGTTGATTTCCTATCTAGGGCATCCCAAATTAGGAAGCACTGCTGTGTGAAACCCCCTGGGATTGCCCTTTTTGGTGGTCCAATTTAAAGGGGGTTAAAGTGGACCAAAAAGTGGACCACCTCGGGTTTCAATCCACATGCGCTGGCGGGTGTAGATTGCTTGTTGTACAAGATAGCTGGTTAGATGGTTATACTGGCGATCCCACGGGGGATTTCACACATAGGGGCATCCCAAATCTGACTGCCCATGGACATGGACAAGAAACCCGAGGTTAAGTTTTCGTCCACTTTTACCGGGACCCATTTAAAGTGGACCAAAACCCGAGATACTAAAGCAAGCCAGGCCAGAACCCAGGAATTTGAGTGTGAAATCCCCCAGTTCGCCCACTACAACTCACCTTTCCATGCTCCCAATGGCGCATGCATGGGCTCTTGTCCAATGTGACTATGTAATTCGGCAAACAGCTCTCATTGACTTGAATGGAAAGCGCACGGCTGCCACATCCTCGGGCTATCTGAATGGCTGGGGTCGGGAGCGCACCATTCAC
This sequence comes from Gastrophryne carolinensis, assembly GCA_027917425.1. Lineage (NCBI taxonomy): Eukaryota > Metazoa > Chordata > Amphibia > Anura > Microhylidae > Gastrophryne > Gastrophryne carolinensis. The sequence goes on from CM051235.1 coordinate 626,906,340, forward strand.
AACAATCAGAGCCCCTTGACGAAAGGAAGTATACATGGCAAAGGGCTCTGATTGGACGAGAGCTTGGGCATGCGCCGTTGGAGCTGGGAAATGGGTGCCCTAGTGGGTTTTACCAATTCAGGATGCCTCAGGGATAAACCAACGACTGGCCCTAGTATATTTTAGATTCCAGATGGGCCACTGGTTGGTTTTGTTCTGCTTTAACTATCCTGGATTTTGATCCTTGTCCGATTGGGATGCCCCAGGGGTAGTAAATCAGGTGGTTGGTCCTCTTTAAAGTGGACCAAAACCTGGGATTTTTACTATCTCTGGCTTTGGTCCTTGCCCTTAGGGCATTCTGATTTGAGATGTCCCGCTTTGTCAACCACTCCCCCCGACCGATGCTCCCACAATGCATGCATGGGCTCTTGTCAGACACCTGCCCTGTTTCAGACAGAGCTCCGGCGTACGGGAAGCGGCCGTATCCTTGGTCACTGCGGTCTGTGGTGTGCTCCCGTGCCCATCCTATTTGAATGATTGGCCGCAGGAGCGCACATCTGGGATCCATGGGAAAGGTGGAAGTCTGTGGGCGATCTCGGGCTTTCACACAGCAGGGCATCCCAATCGAGGCAGGGGTAGAGACTTTAGGGCGGGCCATTCAGGTGGCTGGTCCTCTTTAAAGCAGCACAGAACCCCTTTCCGCCCCCAGTACCTTGGATGATGCGCCGGGCTTGGCGGTGGCCCAGTTGTAAATAAAACTTTTTTTTTCCATTGTCAAGGCCACACCCATCTGGAATTTTTTGGATCACCAGTTGGCTGATCTCAAGAATGTCGGCATGCTGGTTTCACACAGTGGGGAATCCCGATTCTGGATGCCCCACAGGCAGGCTAGCGGCCATCCCTGGAGAGAGAGAAGATCCGTATTGTGGGGAAAGGTCTCCAATGATTGGGAGAGGTTCTCTAGTGAGGCAGAGTGGGTATCCAAAAAGGAGGAGAAGGTTTCAACTATGGTGGAGAAGGTCTTCCATAAGGAGGCGGCCCCTATATGGTGAAGGAGGTCTCCAGGATGGTGGAGAAGGGCTTCCATAAGGAGGAGGTCTCCAGTATGGCGGATGAGGTCTTTCATATAGAGAAGGTCTCCAGCTTGGTGGAGAAGGTCTTCCCTAAGGGGGAGAAGGTCCTTAGTAATTTGGATAAGGTCTTTCATATAGAGAAGGTCTCCAGATTGGTGGAGAAGGTCTTCCATAAAGAGGAGAAGGTCTCAAGTATGGTGGAGAAGGTCTTCCATAAGAAGGAGAAGGTCCCTAGTAATTTGGATAAGGTCTACCATATAGAGAAGGTCTCCAGTTTGGTGGAGAAGGTCTTCCAAAAGGACGAGGTATCTAATATGGTGGGGGAGGTCTCCAGTATGGTGGAGAAGGTCTTTCATAAGGAGGAGGTATCTAATATGGTGGAGGAGGTCTCCAATATGGTGGAGAAGGTCTTCCAAAAGGAGGAGGTCTCTAATATGGTGGAGGAGGTCTCCAGTATGGTGGAGAAGGTCTTTCATAGGGAGGAGGTATCTAATATGGTGGAGGAGGTCTCCAATATGGTGGAGAAGGCCTTCCATAAGGAGGATGTCTCTATTATGGTAGAGGAGGTCACCAGTATGGTGGAGAAGGTTTTCCATAAGTAGGAGGTCCACAGTATGGTGGATAAGGTCTTTCATATAGAGTAGGTCTCCAGCTTGCTGGAGAAGGTCTTCCATACGGAGAAGGACCCTAGTAATTTAGATAAGGTCTTGCATATAGAGAAGGTCTCCAGATTGGTGGAGAAGGTCTTCCATATAGAGAAGGCCTTCAGCTTGGGAGAGAATGTCTTCCATAAGGAGAAGAAGGTCTTCAGTATGGTGGAGAAGATCTTCCATAAGGAGGAGGTCTCTAATATGGTGGAGGAGCTCTCCAGTATGGTGGAGAAGGTCTTCCATAAGGAGGAGAAGGTCTCCAGTATGGTGGAGAAGGTCTTCCATAAGTAGACAGTCTCTTATATGGTGGAGGAGGTCTCCAGTATGGTGGAGGAGGTCTCCAGTATGGTGGAGAAGGTCTTCCATAAGGAGGAGGTCTCTAATATGGTGGAGGAGGTTTTCCATAAGTAGGAGGTCTCCAGTATGGTGGAGAAGGTCTTTCATATAGAGAAGGTCTCCAGATTGGTGGATGAGGTGTTCCATATAGAGAAGGTCTTCAGCTTGGTGGAGAAGATCTTTCATAAGGAGGATAAGGTCTCCAGTATGGTAGAGAAGGTCCTCCATGAGGAGGTGGTCTCTTTTATTGTGGAGAAGGTCTTCCATAAGTAGGAAGTCTCCAGTATGGTGGATAAGCTCTTTCATATAGAGAAGGTCTCCATAAGGGGGAGAAGGTCCCTAGTAATTTGGATAAGGTCTTTTATATATAGAAGGTCTCCAGATTGGTGGAGAAAATCTTCCATATAGAGAAGGTCTCCAGCTTGGCGGAGAAGGTCTTCCATAATGAGGAGAAGGTCTCCATTATGGCAGAGAAGGTCTTCCATATAGAGAAGGTCTTCAGCTTGGTGGAAAAGGTCTTCTATAAGGATGAGAAGATCTCTAGTAATTTGGATAAGGTATTCCATAAACACAAGGTCTCCAGTTTGGTGGAGAAGGTCTTCCATAAGTAGGAGAAGGTCTCCAATATGGTGGAGAAGGTCTTCCATATAGAGAAGGTCTCTAGTATGGTGGATAAGGTCTTCCATATAGAAAAGGTATCCAGTATGGTGGATAAGGTTTTCCATATAGAGAAGGTTTCAAGTATCGTGGATAAGGTCTTCCATATAGAGAAGGTCTCCATTATGGTGGATAAGGTCTTCCATATAGAAAAGGTATCCAGTATGGTGGATAAGGTTTTCCATATAGAGAAGGTTTCAAGTATCGTGGATAAGGTCTTCCATATAGAGAAGGTCCCCATTATGGTGGATAAGGTCTTCCATATATAAGGTCTCCCATATAGAGAATGTCACCAGTATGGTGGATAAGGTCTCCCATATAGAGAACGTCACCAGTATGGTGGATAGGGTCTTCCATATAGAGAAGGTCTCCAGTATAGTGGATAAGGCCTTCCATATAGAGAAGGTCTCCAGTATGGTGGATAAGGTCTCCCATATAGAGAACGTCACCAGTATGGTGGATAAGGTCTCCCATATAGAGAACGTCACCAGTATGGTGGATAAGGTCTTCCATATAGAAAAGGTATCCAGTATGGTGGATAAGGTTTTCCATATAGAGAAGGTTTCAAGTATCGTGGATAAGGTCTTCCATATAGAGAAGGACTCCAGCATGGTGGATAAGGTCTTCCATATAGAGAAGGTCTCCAGTATGGTGGATAAGGTCTCCCATATAGAGAACGTCACCAGTATGGTGGATAAGGTCTCCCATATAGAGAACGTCACCAGTATGGTGGATAAGGTCTCCCATATAGAGAACGTCACCAGTATGGTGGATAGGGTCTTCCATATAGAGAAGGTCTCCAGTATGGTGGAGAAGGTCTTCTGTATGGTGGAGAAGGTCTTCTGTATGGTGGAGAAGGTCTGCAGTGAGTAGAGGAAGTATTTTTAAAAGCAGTAAAGTTCTCCCAGTAAACCTTCATTGAGAGGAAGGTCTCCAATGTGGGAGAGAAGGTCTCCAGTACAGCAGAGAAGGTCTCCAGTGAGGCAAGGAGTTTTTAAGTGGACCAACACCCAGGATTTTCACTATCCTGGGTTTTGGTCCACTTCCGCGGGGCACTCCGATCGGGGCTGCCCCGCTGCGTGAAAACCCCACAGATCGCCCTAAATAACTCACCCCACTCCGCTCCTACGCGAGCGCTCATCCAATCAGAGCGGTCAGAGCCGATGTGGTATGTACGGACAAGCGACCACTGCAGCTCTGAGCACGCTGGAGGCCGCATCTCGCGCTTCCCTCTAACAGTTTGTGAATGGCCGGCGCAGGTGCGCGCCCTGCTAGAGAGAAGCGCGAGATGCGGCTCGCGCATGCGCCGTTAGAACGGGGATAAGGTAAGGTTTCTGGGCGTCCTGCAGGGTTTCACACAGCGGGGCATCCCGATTCCGGATGCCCCTCGGGGAGAGATCTGATCGGCCCGGGAATCCTATAGTTTCCCGGGCTGATCCCCCCTGGGTGTTGGTCCACTTTAATAAAGCAGAGAAGATCTTCATTAAGGGGGAAAAGGGAGGAGAGGGTCTCAATGGAAGCTAGAAAATTTCTCCAATAGGGAGCAGAAGATCTGTTAGATGGAGAAGGTCTTCATAAGGGACAGGGAATATCTCCTGCAAGGTGGAAAAGGTTTCCAAAAGAGAGGTGAAGTGGAATTCAAGTGGAGATGAACTTCTCCAGTGAGTTGGGGAGGGTATCTATTACAACACTATACAGAATATCTTCACTGAGGGGATGAAGGGAGGAGAACGTCTGAAGATTAGGTCAAGAATATCTCCAATAGGGAGACAGAAGGTCTCCTGTGAGGTGCAGAAGGTCTTCATAAGGGAAAGGAAGGTATCCAGTGAAGTAGGGAGGGTCTCCAATAATAAGGAGAAAGTATCCAGTCAAGTGGAGTAGGCCTTCCCTAAGGCAGAGGAAATCCAGTAAGGTAGAGAAGATATATATTAAAGCAGTAAAGTTCTCCCAGTAAAGCAAGAACAATCTTCATTGAGAGGAAGAAGGTCTACAGTGTGAAAGAGAAGGTCTCTAGCAGGAAAAGAACTCCAGCAAGGTGGATGGAGAAGGTCTCCAGTAGAGAGGAGAAGATATCAATTGAAATGGGGAGGAGCTTTAATAAATAATAATAAAGGAAGGTCTTCGGTGAGGTGGGGAGGATGTTCGATTACAATTTTTGCAAGATTTGTAAGAAAAAAAGATTGAGGGGAAAAAGTGAGGAGATGGACTCAAGTGTGGTTAAGTAGGTCTTCATTAGGGAGCAGAAGGTCTCCTGTGAGGTGGAGAAGGTCTTCATAAGGGATGGGAAGGTCTTCAGTGAAGTGAGGAGAGTCTCCAATAAGAGGGACAAGAAAGCCTTCAGTAAGGAGGGGAAAGTCGCCAGTAAGGTGGAGAAGGTTTCCAATAGGGAGGTCTTCAATAACGATTTGAAGGTCTGTAGTGAGGTTAAGTGGGTGTTCAATAAAACAGTAAAGATCTCTAATAAAGCACAAAAATCTCCATTGATGGGAAGAAGATTTCTGTTGAAGGGGGAAGTTCTTCAGTGGCGGAAAAGGGACCTCTAATAAGGTGAAAGTATACAGTAAGGTGGAGAATGTCTTCAGTGAGGTGAACAGTTCAATGAAGTGGAGTGGGGGCAGATGCTCCCCTCCGGTGCCTGTCATAGTCTGCACTGCTGTGAGGTAGGCTGTCAGCAACTTCTTTCCAGCCAGACACCTCTTATATTGGGTGAGGATGACACGGCAGGTTTCAGGTTTTGGGTCTGGACACAAGGGGAGGGTACGCACACTAACAGCATATTGTAACAAAAAGGTGCTCTGTCTCTGCAGATTTGCTGTCACTGAAACAGCCTATGTGAATGGAATCAATGTCGTCTTCCGTAAAGAGCTATAGAAGAGCCTAACTTACCTAATATGGAGAGTGAATGCAGAGGAGAGACTGAGTCTAGCTGTACCCGGGAGGAGGAATGCCAGTCCGAATTAGATTTTGGGGAAGATCAAAACCTAAAACCGAACGGAAAGGCCAAGATCTCCAGACTCAAATTTGGGAGGAGCAGAGGAGAGTCTGAGTCTAGCTGTAGCTGGGAGGAGGAGTGCCACTCCGAATCAGATTTTGGGGAAGATCAAAGCCTAAAACCAGGTGGAAAGGACAGGATCTCCTCCCTCAAATGTGGAAAGAGCAGAGGAGAGTCAGACTCTAGCTGTAACCGGGAGGAACGCCAGTCCGAATCAGATTTTGGAGAAGATCAAAACCTAAAACCAGACGGAAAGGCCAAGTTCTTCTCCCTGAAATGTAGAAAGAGCATAGGAGAGTCGGAGTCTAACTGTAGCTGGGAGGAGGAACGCCACTCTGAGTCAGATTTTGGGGAAGATCAAAGCCCAAAACCAAAAGGAAAGACCAAGATCTCCTGCCTCGAATGTGGTAGGGGCTTCACATCCGGCTCACAGCTAGCCATCCACCAAAGAACTCATACCGGGGAGCGCCCTTATGAGTGTTTGGAATGCAGGAAGTGGTTCACGCAGAAACAACACCTCCAGGTCCATCAGCGCAGCCACTCAGGAGTCAGGCCATACCTATGTGGAGAGTGTGGGAAACAGTTTACTGCTTCTCATCATCTTGCTGAGCATACAAAATGTCACACAGGGGAGAGACCATTCCAATGTTCTGAGTGTAGGAAGAGTTTTATTTCAAAGCATTTGCTTCATAGACATCAGATGTCCCACACTGGTACCAAGTTATTCCCATGTCCTGAATGTGGTAGAGGATTCCCAACTAAGTCGAAACTACAGAGCCACTCGGTGACTCATACTGGGGAAAAACCCTATGAATGTCCTGAGTGTGGCAAGTGCTTCTCCACGAATGGACATCTCACCAGCCACAAAGCCACCCATACTGGGGAAAGACCCTTCCGATGCGCTGAATGTTGGACATATTTTGCACGTAGGAGCCACCTGCTGAGCCACCAGAGTGTTCATACGGGACAGAAACCATATGCTTGTGATGAATGCGGTAAACAGTTCAGTAGAAAAGGAGATCTTGGGCGCCACCAGAAGACCCACAGTGCAGCAAACCAAAAGCCAGACGGAGATGCTGAGGACACTGATCTGGTTACAGTCATTGATGGTAAAAGAGTTTTTGTGTGCTCAGAGTGCGAGAAACATTTTACATATAAGAGCCAACTGACACGGCACAAAAGGACTCACACAGGGGAAAAACCCTTCCAGTGTCAGCAGTGTGGGAAGGCGTTTCATCAGAAGGTCCAGATGATTAATCACGAGCACAGATATCATGGGAAGGAGAAGACTTTGCAGTGTCAGGAGTGTGGCAAAGGTTTCATTTCAATGTCTGAGCTGAGGAAACATGAAAGTGTCCACACGGGCGAAAAACCTTTCACGTGTTCAGAATGCAATAAGGGGTTTAGGATCAAGTCACAACTAGTTGTCCATCAAAGAAGTCACTCTGGGGAAAAACCATATTCCTGCCCAGAATGTGGGAAGAGTTATCGTGAAAGCAGTGGCCTCATCAAACATCGAAAGATCCACACGGGTCAGAAAAAATTTGCATGCACGGAGTGCAGAAAAGCCTTTTCCCGAAATACTGAACTGATATCCCATCAAAGGTCCCACACGGGCGAAAAACCTTTTGTTTGTTCCGAGTGCGGCAAGGCATACAAAGATAGATACAGTCTCCTCCGACATCAGCGGAACCACACGGGGGAGAAAACATTTGCCTGTTCTGAATGCGGAAAGAGGTTCAGTAATAATGTTGCGCTTGCAGAACATAAGATGATCCACAGCAGCGACAGAGCGTTCCCTTGTTTGGAGTGCGGAAAGTCCTTCCGTAGTAAGAAGTGTCTGGTCTTGCATCATCGGAGCCACACCGGGGAAAAGCCGTATGAATGCAGAGAATGCGGCAAATGCTTCAGCTTTATTGGGAACCTCCGAGTCCATGAGCGAATCCACACTGGACAAAGGCCTTGTGTATGTAAACGATGCGGGGCCTCCTTCACACATGCCTCGGGACTGGCCTACCATCAGAAAAGCTGTGCCTGAATAATGCAGTGAAACAGATTTATGAACGTCAAGCTTACCTACATCATGTGCGTAGGATGTCTTTTGATTCTGGTTCTGAGCAGTCATCTCACTTGCAAGTCCACCATTCCGTCTAGATCAACGGTGGTTGCTAAACCTTGTGCTGAGCATGAGGGGTGGTAAAAGGTCACATGTCATCAAACTTCCACATCTGCGGCTACGGTTTCTCCTATGGTTGAGCTGCAGACCTAAGATTTGTATTAATGATATTTTGTTCTTAGATTGTAAATTTGCATTTTTATAAAGTTTTACTTTTCTTTATGTCATAAAATGTGGTGGACTCTTCAGGAATTCCCAGGGCTGAGACCCCACGGATTGGTGACCAAATTAAAGAGAATTGATGAGCTGACAGAGAACCAGCACTGTAAGAGAAAAAAATGGTTTAATGAATAAAACACAGCAGAGATGGCAGTGATCATAACTGAAACCACAGTGACAGGGAGACACAGGATGGGGGTGTTGGATATAATGGAGCCAAACAGAGTATTACCTATGATGCATATAATGAGTTTGAAATCCTAAATCTGAAGTAAAAAATAGCAACAATCCAAGGTGCTTGATGCGGTGTGTAGGGAAAGTAACAGTCCAGGGTGAACAAAGTCCAGCATAAAGCTCCAGAAATCCACAAAGTGTCAGGACGGAGAAGGCTCCTAGGAGGACAACAGTTTGGGATGAAGCTCCAAGATGTGGGACCAGCCTTGCCAAGGTGAAGAAACCAACTCACAGGGCTGTGAGTCTACTGGTAGCACTGGTTTTCGCTGGATCCCCCCTATAAGATTCCCGGGCCGATCGATTCTATCCAAAATCGGGAGGCCCGCTGTGTGACACCCCCCCAGGTCGCCCCGTTCACTTACCTTTCTTCCCGGTCCAACAACGCATGCTCAATATCCCTTTAGCAGGGCGTGTATCCGTGCCAGCCATTTGTAAATAGCCGTCGCGGGCACGCTCCCTGTTAGAGGAAAGCAGAGGATGCGGCCGCCAGCACGCTTTAGGCGCCGTCCTAGATGGTGTGACGTCAGCGGCTCCAAGCGTGCTGATTGGGCGAGCGCCTGCGCATGCGTCGTAGGACTGGGATGAGCTGAGTTTCTTCGGGTGATCTGGGGGGTTTCACACAGAGGGAAAGGACCAAAACCCAGGATATTCAAAATCCTGGGTTTTGGTCCACTTTAATGTTCCTCTGTACACAAATAAAGAGCCTGATTGATCAAGCCTACTACTCTACGCCAATATTTTTGCATCAGTGGCACAAAAACAGATTTATCAAACAAAAGACAGGCAGCGGCAATGTGGCCGCTAGCCCATGTCTATATAGACACATATAGCTTGTAGTGCTGGGCGCTCTTGTTTAAGCTGCACTGGGTTATAGTGGCTCTGTAGTTTAAGATCCCATAGAGTTCAATGGGCAAAATGGTATTGTAGTGTTTTATGCTTATAATTAATGCTACAAAAATATGGTGCCCACCGCACCAGTATTACAAATAACCACAGAGTGCAGGAATCTGGCTCAACCAAACAATCCAAAGAGAAGAATGGGCGAGTATATATATATATATATAATATAATATAAAAGTGTCACCAATCAATCAGCTCCTACTTTGTCCTGTGGAAGTGACGGTTCGCTACTGTCCTGGAACTTGTGGGTTGGCTAAGGATGCTGCACTGAGCCGATTGGTGATACTTTTATAGTAATATATATATATATATATATATATATATATGTATACCCTCAAGTATTTCTCTCCTGGTTCTCTTCCACTATTGGTTATTTATATTGGTGAGAAATTTGATCTTGTCTTGGTTGCACATGGATTTGGTTTAGATTATTAGGTATTTTAGAGATTATTGCACATGCACTTTACGGGATATAGTACTATGTACTTATACAGTATATGCACTTAAGATAGATTTGCATTTCACATTAAACCAGACCTTCACCATGATTTATTTAAAAGCCCAAACCCTTAAAAAAACGCTTCCAGGGCTTCATATTATGTGATAGTGGGGGCGTGCCGGGCTCCCCGCTCGGGTGCCTGTCGGTGGGATTTATGATTAGCTCAGGGGGGCCCGCTCCCCTGGCCATTGGATGTGGCGTATGTGGCGTGGAGGGGAGGACTCCTCCCTCATGTAGAGCGACGCGGGCCGCCTGTAGTGGGGGCCCGGGAGCTTCCTATCGGTTCAATTTGAAGTGTTAAAATTCATTTTTTCTGTACATGCCCGATGAAGTTTTGCATTACCTGTATTTTGGATTGTCCTGGGGGATATGTTTAACCCCTTCTTCTGATTGTATGTAAAATTGTTTCTTTTTCTTTGAAAATGGAAAAATAAAGTATAAAAAAAAAAAGCTTCCCCCAGCATCTAAAGTTAATATATTTTAAGTTTTTAGTCACTTATTATTCTTTCCCCCACTGGGCTGCAAATCTGTCCAGGACTTTAGGATACGGGCGCCGCCATCTTGGCTCAGAAGAATCACACACTTACTGAGGAGAGGAGAGTGGGATAAGGTACAGGGGGGCGGGTTATAGCTGTGCTGTGCTCAGACAGAGCAGAGCTGGGGTCAGGAAAAGGTCGGCAATCCCAGAATGCAGAGCAGCACAGTCAGAAGGCACTTCCTGTTTGCAGGCTGCCTGATGTTCCATGAGCCACCATCTTGGATGTTTAAAGGCTCATAACATGCAGTAGATGCAGGTAGGATGATTTTTAATTTGAGCAATCTGTATGTACAGGGTGTGGGAAACATATAAGATAGGCTCTTATTCAGGGTGAAGGTCCGGATTAATGTGAGCAATCTGTATGTACAGGGTGTGGGAAACATATAAGATAGACTCTTATTCAGGGTGAAGGTCCGGATTAATGTGAGCAATCTGTATGTACAGGGTGTGGGAAACATATAAGATAGACTCTTATTCAGGGTGAAGGTCCGGATTAATGTGAGCAATCTGTATGTACAAGGTGTGGGAAACATATAAGATAGACTCTTATTCAGGGTGAAGGTCCGGATTAATGTGAGCAATCTGTATGTACAGGGTGTGGGAAACATATAAGATAGACTCTTATTCAGGGTGAAGGTCCGGATTAATGTGAGCAATCTGTATGTACAGGGTGTGGGAAACATATAAGATAGACTCTTATTCAGGGTGAAGGTCCGGATTAATGTGAGCAATCTGTATGTACAAGGTGTGGGAAACATATAAGATAGGCTCTTATTCAGGGTGAAGGTCCGGATTAATGTGAGCAATCTGTATGTACAGGGTGTGGGAAACATATAAGATAGGCTCTTATTCAGGGTGAAGGTCCGGATTAATGTGGGCAATCTGTATGTACAGGGTGTGGGAAACATATAAGATAGACTCTTATTCAGAGTGAAGGTCCGGATTAATGTGAGCAATCTGTATGTACAGGGTGTGGGAAACATATAAGATAGGCTCTTATTCAGGGTGAAGGTCCGGATTAATGTGGGCAATCTGTATGTACAGGGTGTGGGAAACATATAAGATAGACTCTTATTCAGAGTGAAGGTCCGGATTAATGTGAGCAATCTGTATGTACAGGGTGTGGGAAACATATAAGATAGGCTCTTATTCAGGGTGAAGGTCCGGATTAATGTGGGCAATCTGTATGTACAGGGTGTGGGAAACATATAAGATAGACTCTTATTCAGAGTGAAGGTCCGGATTAATGTGAGCAATCTGTATGTACAGGGTGTGGGAAACATATAAGATAGGCTCTTATTCAGGGTGAAGGTCCGGATTAATGTGAGCAATCTGTATGTACAGGGTGTGGGAAACATATAAGATAGGCTCTTATTCAGGGTGAAGGTCCGGATTAATGTGAGCAATCTGTATGTACAGGGTGTGGGAAACATATAAGATAGGCTCTTATTCAGGGTGAAGGTCCGGATTAATGTGAGCAATCTGTATGTACAGGGTGTGGGAAACATATAAGATAGGCTCTTATTCAGGGTGAAGGTCTGGATTAATGTGAGCAATCTGTATGTACAGGGTGTGGGAAACATATAAGATAGACTCTTATTCAGAGTGAAGGTCCGGATTAATGTGAGCAATCTGTATGTACAGGGTGTGGGAAACATATAAGATAGGCTCTTATTCAGGGTGAAGGTCCGGATTAATGTGGGCAATCTGTATGTACAGGGTGTGGGAAACATATAAGATAGACTCTTATTCAGAGTGAAGGTCCGGATTAATGTGAGCAATCTGTATGTACAGGGTGTGGGAAACATATAAGATAGGCTCTTATTCAGGGTGAAGGTCCGGATTAATGTGAGCAATCTGTATGTACAGGGTGTGGGAAACATATAAGATAGGCTCTTATTCAGGGTGAAGGTCCGGATTAATGTGGGCAATCTGTATGTACAGGGTGTGGGAAACATATAAGATAGACTCTTATTCAGAGTGAAGGTCCGGATTAATGTGAGCAATCTGTATGTACAGGGTGTGGGAAACATATAAGATAGGCTCTTATTCAGGGTGAAGGTCCGGATTAATGTGGGCAATCTGTATGTACAGGGTGTGGGAAACATATAAGATAGACTCTTATTCAGAGTGAAGGTCCGGATTAATGTGAGCAATCTGTATGTACAGGGTGTGGGAAACATATAAGATAGGCTCTTATTCAGGGTGAAGGTCCGGATTAATGTGGGCAATCTGTATGTACAGGGTGTGGGAAACATATAAGATAGACTCTTATTCAGAGTGAAGGTCCGGATTAATGTGAGCAATCTGTATGTACAGGGTGTGGGAAACATATAAGATAGGCTCTTATTCAGGGTGAAGGTCCGGATTAATGTGGGCAATCTGTATGTACAGGGTGTGGGAAACATATAAGATAGACTCTTATTCAGAGTGAAGGTCCGGATTAATGTGAGCAATCTGTATGTACAGGGTGTGGGAAACATATAAGATAGGCTCTTATTCAGGGTGAAGGTCCGGATTAATGTGGGCAATCTGTATGTACAGGGTGTGGGAAACATATAAGATAGACTCTTATTCAGAGTGAAGGTCCGGATTAATGTGAGCAATCTGTATGTACAGGGTGTGGGAAACATATAAGATAGGCTCTTATTCAGGGTGAAGGTCCGGATTAATGTGGGCAATCTGTATGTACAGGGTGTGGGAAACATATAAGATAGACTCTTATTCAGAGTGAAGGTCCGGATTAATGTGAGCAATCTGTATGTACAGGGTGTGGGAAACATATAAGATAGGCTCTTATTCAGGGTGAAGGTCCGGATTAATGTGAGCAATCTGTATGTACAGGGTGTGGGAAACATATAAGATAGGCTCTTATTCAGGGTGAAGGTCCGGATTAATGTGGGCAATCTGTATGTACAGGGTGTGGGAAACATATAAGATAGACTCTTATTCAGAGTGAAGGTCCGGATTAATGTGAGCAATCTGTATGTACAGGGTGTGGGAAACATATAAGATAGGCTCTTATTCAGGGTGAAGGTCCGCTTTAAGTAATCATTTCACATTAAAGTGGACCAACACCCAGGATTTTGACTATCCTGGGTTTTGGTCCACTTCGGCGGGGCACCTCGATCGGGGGTGCCCCGCTGTGTGAAACCCCCCAGAAACCCCAAAAAACTCACCTCTCAACGCTCCCACGTGAACGCCGCAGCCAATTCCCGCCAACGTCCAGGCGGGGGACAGGAACGTCCAAGCCGCTTCCGCCGCCGCCGCCTCCCGCACGTCACTCTCGGCGCGCGCGCGCCCCCGCCGGCCATTCACAGAGGGCCGGCGCGGGCGCGCGCACGTCTGGAGGGGCGCGCGGGAGGCGGCGGAAGCGGCGGCGGATCAGGTAAGATCTTTTTGGGGTTTCTGGGGGGTTTCACCCCGCCTGACATCCCGATCTCGGATGTCCCGCGGGGTGGGAGGTGATCGGCCCGGGAATCTTATAGATTTCCGGGCCGATCACCCCTGGGTGTTGGTCCACTTTAAGCAAACATTAAGCTGAGTGTTTAGCTGATTTTCTACATTAATGAGGAGACTGTGCGTCGCCCCCTATACAAAAAGTCTCATTTGCATATATGTTTTTTAAAGATTTTTATCATTGTCTTTGTGTGTTTTTGCTCTAATAAAAGTATTTGGATGGTAGAACTGTACAGTGCTGCGGTGTAATGTTTCTGGCATTTTCAGGGGGGTGTCTGCGCCGCCCCTACTTCTACTCTTTGGATTATAATTAATATTACACATTTTTTTTTACACAAGTTGCATTGTGAGTTGTCAGTAATACAAATGCAGGACCCAAATGCAGGACCTAAATGCAGGACCTAAATGCAGGACCTAAATGCAGGACCTAAATGCAGGACCTAAATGCAGGAGACCTAAATGCAGGACCTAAATGCAGGACCTAAATGCAGGACCTTGATGTCACCAAATGTCATTGTATTTTTTTCTTTAAACTCATTTTTCATGGCTTCTTTTGCTTACTAATGTGTACTTTGAATGGCATCTAAAATGCAGCCTAAACGCACTGTGAAGTTTGTAGTAGTGATATCCTGTAAGTGAAAGGCAGACCGGTGCCTGTTACATACAGCGCCAATCCTTTCAGCATGCCAAAATTAATAAATATGCTGTATAGCGCCTAAACTTTGGCGGTACAAAATAGCGCTCGCTGTTGCTGTTATCGCATTCGGGTCCAGCAGACACTGACACAGGCTGGCCGATACCTAGTGCAACAATCAAAGCAAATTCGTTAACGTTGGGCGCTGTGGGGCTCTGTCGTTCGCGTACTCCCTGGTGATTAGCCTCCCGGACTCCTACATTTGTGGAGGGGGGGGAGAGGGAGATGAACAGGACATTTTCTGAAGAGCAAAAGCAGGCCATGCTGCAATCCTCAGTGTCCTGCAGATATCAGGAGGCCTCTTACAAAATTCTTGCACAATGGTCCCATCCAGACTATTGAGAATGTTTCCCTCCTCCACCCCTCTATGCTGGAGATGTTGATGGACGAGGGGTCCAATGATGCACATCTTCTGGGAGTACGAGGGGCTCACTAGGTTCTGGGGCAATGTCAGAAAAATAGTGCTAAGTTTGACGGACATCGACTTGGGTGGAGATCCGGCGAGCTATCTCCTCAATCTTGCCCCTGCCTCTATCCGGAGAAAGGTCATGTCCTTGCTTGCCCCACTCCTGAACGCTGCCAGGACATGTATACTGGCCTACTGGAAGTCTACGCACCCACCTTCAACGGCGCTGTGGCTCTCCAGGGTTAAAGATATTGGCAGGATGGAGGAACTAACGGCCTTGTTAAAAGGAAATCTAGAAAAACACAGGGAGACATGGCGTGAGTGGGACGGCTTCATCTTCTGGGCAGACTATCTTGACTTCCTGTAGTAATAGAAGTTCAAGCGTTTGAGGGGAACCCTCCCCCTCCCAGTGCACCCCCTGCCCCTCCCTTCCCCCTCCTCTCGTTTACCATTTCTCCTACCCCCCGTGTTTCCCCCCTCCCCGTTTTATTTGTCCATTCGTGTTGTCATTCCCCTTCCTCGTGTCTTATTCTTGTTTGATGTCTTAAAGCGGACCTTCACTCTGAATAAGAGCCTATCTTATATGTTTCCCACACCCTGTACATACAGATTGCTCACATTAATCCGGACCTTCACTCTGAATAAGAGTCTATCTTATATGTTTCCCACACCCTGTACATACAGATTGTCCACATTAATCCGGACCTTCACCCTGAATAAGAGCCTATCTTATATGTGTCCCACACCCTGTACATACAGATTGTCCACATTAAAAATCATCCTACCTGCATCTACTGCATGTTATGAGCCTTTAAACATTCAAGATGGCGGCTCATGGGACGTCAGACAGCCTGCAAACAGGAAGTGTCTTCTGACTGTGTCGCTCTGCATTCTGGGATTGCTGACCTTTTCCTGACCCCAGCTCTGCTCTGTCTGAGCAAAGAACAGCTATAACCCACCCCCCTGTACTTTATCGCACTCTCCTCAGTAAGTGTGATGCTTCTGAGTCAAGATGGAGGCGCCCGTATCCTAGAGTCCTGAACAGAGTTGCAGCCCAGTGGGGGAAAGAATAATAAGTAAGTGACTAAAAACTTAAAATATATTAATTTTAGATATTGGGGAATTGTTTTTTAAGGGTTTGGGCTTTTCAATAAATCATGCTGAAGGTCCAGGTTAAGTGTTAGTTGTTAACGTCTCTGTTTCAACAAAAAAGCGGAGGAGTGGTCGGCAGACTTCACGTTTAATCATCAGATTTTACTCAAACAGGCGAGAGAGGGCTCGACGCTATCATGGATGAGGAAGGCTGGTGGGGAACAAAAGCACAAGAAATAGGCCTTCTTCTGCCGCTATCGCCAAGAGCGTCTTCAGAGCTGCAGGGGACACTCCCAGCACTATAGGGTCGATTCAAAATGCAAAAGTTAATTGATTTCGGATCGGGAATCGGAAGTTTAGGTGGGTGTTAGTCATTTTTTCCTTTTTTTTTGGCCATTTCCGACTTGCGCGAACGTTCGAACGAATTCGTATACGCTCTTACGATCATCGGAAGTTTTACTAACAAAATCGGAAATGTTTCCAACCAAATTGTAATTTTTCCGTTCGTTCCTAAAACTTCCGTTAATTGGATGTGTTTCCATGTGATTCAGAGAGCTGATTCCCACCCTAAAAATCCGTTTAATTGAAAATCCACTTCCGACACCTTTGAGGGCTCGGATTGCTATTGTAGAACATGTTTTGTAGCTATGTGGAGGAGTCTGCGCGCCTTCAGCTCCAATGAACTGCATGTATCAGCATGGCCGAGGCCATAAATTGTATAGCAATGCATACCTGATTCATGTATGCCTTTGTCTTGCTTTGGCGTAATTTATCTAAAATGTACAAAAATATATTTGCAGCCCTCAAATATATAAGGAAACTTAAGAGCTCAAATACACGTATATCTCCAAAAGTTACGCCTCGTTTGTCTAATAAGTTCAATTGCCAGTAATCTCCAAGGAAGATGATGCACTTTAAAGTTATTTTATATACCTTGCAAAATGTACACAACAAAAATCTGTGTTACAACATAGAAAGCCTAACAGGGCAAAAGCATATATATATTAAAACGGATTACTCATCTGTTTTAATTGCTCCACGCAGAAATTCAGCAGACCACGTCCAAACAAGATGGCTGCTGTACTTGGCTTCACAACGCAGGTCCATCTACCCAAGGCAAAGTCCCATCTTGGTCAGGCGCACCAGCAGAACTCTTCTCCAGCTGCCCTCCAAAAGAAAATCTCTATCTCTCTCCAGTCCTACTGTTTTTATCAGGTGGACCCTTTGTTCCATTTTGAAATCTGCAGGTCATCTGATTGGCCCAGGCAAAAACTCACAAAGTGATACTGGCCCATCCCTATCTCTATCACAGGTAGCCAGCTTAATTTGCATGCAAATGCACACCTGAAACTCACACCCAGAAAACCAGTCTTCAAGAACAAGGGGTTACCAACCCTGCATCAAACAAAAGGGATTGTCCTATATATACAGTGATTGTATAATATTTTTTACAATTTCTATGGGAACAAAACATAAAAAATATCATAGCTTCACAGCCTTATAAAAGCATTTTAATGTGGACCTTAATTAGTCCTTTGCATGTAAACCTTTATTTTGCCACACATCCACATAATCGCGATTTATTTTTAAACTTATGTCCTTTGTTATTTTTTTTTTGGATTGTTGTTGTACTTGAATCTTAATTTGTTTTCGGATTTATTGTTGTAGTTGGCAACCTTTTGCTTTGTGTAATTATTTTATCTTATCTTTGGTCAGATGCATCACACTTACTGAGGAGAGGAGAGTGGGATAAAGTGCAGGGTGCGGGTTACAGCTGTGTTTTGCTCAGAGACAGCAGAGCTGGGGGCACGGAAAGGTCAGAAATCTCAGAATGCAGAGCAACACAGTCACAAGGCCCTTTCTGTTTGCAGGCTGCCTTATATTACCTGACCCGCCATCTTGGCTGTTTCAAGGCTCATGACATGCAGAAGATGCTGGGTGTTTGAAAAATTTGGAGAGCAATCTGTATGTACAGGGTGTGGGTAACAACACAAAAAATTTAAAGTTGTACCATTTGAAACCAAAAATTTTAATTAAAAAACACAAGTAAAAAATGCCAGTTCAAAATAAAAAAAAAAAAAAAATGTATGATTTACTTTTAGAAATACATTCATTAATGGTTGGTTACCACAAAACGAATGAAATAAAGAAAAAGCAGAAATGAAGATTCGCCTGAGCGCACAGTGGTTTGGGTCAGTTTTAGGGGTGAGACATGGAAGATGTAAGAAAGTGCAAAGTGATTTAGCTAAGCATTGTAGAAGAAGTGAGTGCGCCAAATATGTAGGCAGCACTTTAATGAGGTAAGTTTGTAGTGCGCAGGCGCAAGATCAGAAGGAAAAAGGGCAAAATCCAAAACCGACTTTGAAACCTGAGAAATGAAACGGAAAAGTCAGGATGGAAACTGACATTCAACTGATTCACTAACTGCCATACGAACGGACGGAAAACTTACACACGGTTTGAAATGCATTATAGAATCACTCGAATGTTCATACGAAAATCAGAAAATTTACACCAAAAAACACAGATCGGAAAAAATACGTTTTTGGTGTTTCTCTGAATCGACCCTTATGTCGCCCCAGGACGATTGTAGTTTTGCCTGCTTTGTACCTCTGTATTACTGTATTGAACGTGGTCTGTAATTTATGCTTCTTCAATAAAAATTTACAATTTAAAAAAAACATTGGGCGCTGTGATTTGCAGCGCCATTCTGTCCAAACAGCGTTAAAAAAAAAAGAGAGAGGAAACCAAAACGGGTGCTATGCCAGCAAAATGGCGCAAAACGGTGCACTTCTTAAATAAGGCCAAAGTCTCTAAACACCATTGTCAAACAAAATAGCCACAAAGTGTCCGAATGGCCCATGTCCATAAACAGATACATCGACCATTCATTGGCCTCGATTCACTAAACTAGTAGTAAAAAATTCAATTTGTGAGAAAAAAGCCTGAGAATGTCATTGTGAATCGCCAGACAGGAAAACAATGAAAGCCATTTGCACTTTTTACTACAGGGTAAAAGGCGTAAAAAAGTTCAATACTTTTCTCAGGAGCAAAAAAGCTGCCATTGTCTTTCATTGTCTTCCTGTCTGGTGACTCACTAACAGTGACATTCTCAGGCTTTTTTCTCGTGAATTGAATTTTTTACTACCATGACAATTGAGTGAACAAACAAGCGTACAACCGGTGTGGAAGTGGACGATTTGCGCTCAAACGCAGATTTGTCCGTTGGTGAGATTGCTGTTGCTGTGTGCTCCACAAGCTATTTGTAGGCAGTAACTAACGCACATACAAAAAATGATATGTGAACTGAAGCTTACATCTGAGTGAGCTTTTTTTTAAGTTTAAAGTGGACCAATCACTAGGATTTCTATTATCCTGGTAACTGGTCCTAGACCTTTGGGTATCCTGATGTAGGCTCCCCTGTGTGAAACCCCCCAGAATGCCCACTGTCACTCAGTTTCCACATTTCCATGGCGCATACGTGGGTGCTAGTCCATTCAGCTCTTTATGAAGCACATACAGCATAAAGCCGCTGATTTAAACTGCGTACTGGCATAGACCTCATAAAAATGATATTATTAGGGCATTACCTATATAATAATAAATGTCTATTTTTCTTCCTTTGTTATGATATATATATATATATATATATATATATATATATAGAGAGAGAGAGAGAGAGATTTTTTTATTTATATATATATAATATATTTATTATATCTATACGGTCTCCTTTATTATGTCATTATGTTTATAATATATGATAAAAACATATTCTTGTTAAATCATCACAGATATAATAATAAATAACAATGATCACATTTTTTATTAGGTCAATATATATATATATATATATATATATATATATATATATATATATATTTATATTAATAATAATTATCAATTTTTACTAGATCATTACATATATAATAATATATGAAACTTACCATTTTTCTTCTTTCTCTATATATACATACCGGTATATATATTATATATGGTCTTTTTTATTATGTTGTTATATGTATAATATATGATAACAAATATTCTAGTTAAACCGTCCCTTATATAATAATTAACAATGATCAAAAATGTTTATTAGGTATATATATATATATATATATATATATATATATATATATATATATATATATATATATTATAATTTATGATAACAATTATCCATTTTATTAGCTCATTACATATATAATAATATATGAAAATTGTTCTATTTTTATTAGGTCAAAACAAAAATATCACTATGTATATGATAAGAATGATCTAATTATTATTGTTATTATTATTATATATGTGATGATTTAACAAGAATAATTGTTATTATATATTATAAATACAATGACATAATAAAAAAGGAAGAAAATTGGTCATTTGTTATTATATAGGTAATGCCCTAATAATATCATTATCGCTTCCTTACTTCCTTTCACCGTAACCAAGAACCCTTCTCCGACGAGCAAGTACTCCCCGCCCACAAGTTCAGCCCCCCTCCCCACAGATCAGCAATCCGGAAGTGGCGCTATTACTTCCTTTCTGTGGTTTCCCCTCGTGTGCGTTCCAGCGTTGCCCCGCCCCTTTTTCATTTCTCCAAATTGTTTTGTATCTTTTTATACATGCAGCAATATATGGCGTCTCGCCGGGTCCCCCCTCCAGCCCTTGTGTTGTATTGTGGTGCGGCTCTGTGAGCGGAATGCGGGGATACACACGCATAGTGCAGCTCGGATGCGGCTCAGCCGCCATTTTCTTGTAGCCCACAGGAGGGAAATGGAAAAAAAAAAGGCTTCGGCCCCAGAATTCTGCTTCCGTGCAGATCGGTGCTGGCCGGCGGCGGGCTTGGTGGTGAGGGGGGTAATGTATTGCTCTTATTACTATTTATATTGCTGTGTTATAGCATTTATATCGCCAGCAACAGCAGTAGCGCCTCACATTCATCTTCACATCTCACCTGAGTGTCCCCCTCCTACCCTCCATCTCCCTCCTCTGCCTGTCTCTTTACATCTCTCCTCACTCTATCATCATCAGTCTTTCTTCTGCTTCTCTTTTATTCTGGCTTTCTCATTCCTCTCTTCGCTCTCTCGTTTCCTTCGTCGCTCTCTAATTCTCCGGCTCACTCTCTTGTCCGCTATCTGTCCGCCTCGCTCTCTTGTCTGCTCTGTCCGCCTCGCTCTCTTGTCCGCTCTCTGTCCGCCTCGCTCTCTTGTCCGCTCTCTGTCCGCCTCGCTCTCTTGTCCGCTCTTTGTCCGCCTCGCTCTCTTGTCTGCTCTGTGTCCGCCTCGCTCTCTTGTCCGCCTCGCTCTCTTGTCTGCTCTGTGTCCGCCTCGCTCTCTGTCCGCCTCGCTCTCTGTCCGCCTCGCTCTCTTGTCCGCCTCGCTCTCTTGTCTGCTCTGTGTCCGCCTCGCTCTCTTGTCTGCTCTCTGTCCGCCTCGCTCTCTTGTCTACTCTCTGTCCGCCTCGCTCTCTTGTCTGCTCTCTGTCCGCCTCGCTCTCTTGTCGGCTCTCTGTCCGCCTCGCTCTCTTGTCGGCTCTCTGTCCGCCTCGCTCTCTTGTCGGCTCTCTGTCCGCCTCGCTCTCTTGTCGGCTCTCTGTCCGCCTCGCTCTCTTGTCGGCTCTCTGTCCGCCTCGCTCTCTTGTCGGCTCTCTGTCCGCCTCGCTCTCTTGTCGGCTCTCTGTCCGCCTCGCTCTCTTGTCGGCTCTCTGTCCGCCTCGCTCTCTTGTCGGCTCTCTGTCCGCCTCGCTCTCTTGTCGGCTCTCTGTCCGCCTCGCTCTCTTGTCTGCTCTCTGTCCGCCTCGCTCTCTTATCTGCTCTCTTGTTCTCTCTCTGTCCGCCTCGCTCTCTTGTCCGCCTCGCTCGCTTGTGCACTCTGTGTCCGCCTTGCTCTCTTGTGCGCTCTGTGTCCGCCTTGCTCTCTTGTGCGCTCTGTGTCCGCCTCGCTCTCTTGTGCGCTCTGTGTCCGCCTCGCTCTCTTGTGCGCTCTGTGTCCGCCTTGCTTGTTTGTGCGCTCTGTGTCCGCCTTGCTTGCTTGTGCGCTCTGTGTCCGCCTTGCTCTCTTGTGCGCTCTGTGTCCGCCTTGCTCTCTTGTGCGCTCTGTGTCCGCCTTGCTCTCTTGTGCGCTCTGTGTCCGCCTTGCTCTCTTGTGCGCTCTGTGTCCGCCTCGCTCTCTTGTGCGCTCTGTGTCCGCCTCGCTCTCTTGTGCGCTCTGTGTCCGCCTCGCTCTCTTGTGCGCTCTGTGTCCGCCTCGCTCTCTTGTGCGCTCTGTGTCCGCCTCGCTCTCTTGTGCGCTCTGTGTCCGCCTCGCTCTCTTGTGCGCTCTGTGTCCGCCTCGCTCTCTTGTGCGCTCTGTGTCCGCCTCGCTCTCTTGTGCGCTCTGTGTCCGCCTCGCTCTCTTGTGCGCTCTGTGTCCGCCTCGCTCTCTTGTGCGCTCTGTGTCCGCCTCGCTCTCTTGTGCGCTCTGTGTCCGCCTCGCTCTCTTGTGCGCTCTGTGTCCGCCTCGCTCTCTTGTGCGCTCTGTGTCCGCCTCGCTCTCTTGTGCGCTCTGTGTCCGCCTCGCTCTCTTGTGCGCTCTGTGTCCGCCTCGCTCTCTTGTGCGCTCTGTGTCCGCCTCGCTCTCTTGTGCGCTCTGTGTCCGCCTCGCTCTCTTGTGCGCTCTGTGTCCGCCTCGCTCTCTTGTGCGCTCTGTGTCCGCCTCGCTCTCTTGTGCGCTCTGTGTCCGCCTCGCTCTCTTGTGCGCTCTGTGTCCGCCTCGCTCTCTTGTGCGCTCTGTGTCCGCCTCGCTCTCTTGTGCGCTCTGTGTCCGCCTCGCTCTCTTGTGCGCTCTGTGTCCGCCTCGCTCTCTTGTGCGCTCTGTGTCCGCCTCGCTCTCTTGTGCGCTCTGTGTCCGCCTCGCTCTCTTGTGCGCTCTGTGTCCGCCTCGCTCTCTTGTGCGCTCTGTGTCCGCCTCGCTCTCTTGTGCGCTCTGTGTCCGCCTCGCTCTCTTGTGCGCTCTGTGTCCGCCTCGCTCTCTTGTGCGCTCTGTGTCCGCCTCGCTCTCTTGTGCGCTCTGTGTCCGCCTCGCTCTCTTGTGCGCTCTGTGTCCGCCTCGCTCTCTTGTGCGCTCTGTGTCCGCCTCGCTCTCTTGTGCGCTCTGTGTCCGCCTCGCTCTCTTGTGCGCTCTGTGTCCGCCTCGCTCTCTTGTGCGCTCTGTGTCCGCCTCGCTCTCTTGTGCGCTCTGTGTCCGCCTCGCTCTCTTGTGCGCTCTGTGTCCGCCTCGCTCTCTTGTGCGCTCTGTGTCCGCCTCGCTCTCTTGTGCGCTCTGTGTCCGCCTCGCTCTCTTGTGCGCTCTGTGTCCGCCTCGCTCTCTTGTGCGCTCTGTGTCCGCCTCGCTCTCTTGTGCGCTCTGTGTCCGCCTCGCTCTCTTGTGCGCTCTGTGTCCGCCTCGCTCTCTTGTGCGCTCTGTGTCCGCCTCGCTCTCTTGTGCGCTCTGTGTCCGCCTCGCTCTCTTGTGCGCTCTGTGTCCGCCTCGCTCTCTTGTGCGCTCTGTGTCCGCCTCGCTCTCTTGTGCGCTCTGTGTCCGCCTCGCTCTCTTGTGCGCTCTGTGTCCGCCTCGCTCTCTTGTGCGCTCTGTGTCCGCCTCGCTCTCTTGTCTGCTCTGTGTCCGCCTCGCTCTCTTGTCTGCTCTGTGTCCGCCTCGCTCTCTTGTCCGGCTCGCTCTCTTGTCCGGCTCGCTCTCTTGTCCGGCTCGCTCTCTTGTCCGCCTCGCTCTCTTGTCCGCCTCGCTCTCTTGTCCGCCTCGCTCTCTTGTCCGCCTCGCTCTCTTGTCTGCTCTGTGTCCGCCTCGCTCTCTTGTCCGCCTCGCTCTCTTGTCTGCTCTGTGTCCGCCTCGCTCTCTTGTCCGCCTCGCTCTCTTGTCTGCTCTGTGTCAGCCTCGCTCTCTTGTCTGCTCTCTTGTCCGCCTCGCTCTCTTGTCTGCTCTCTGTCCGCCTCGCTCTCTTGTCTGCTCTCTGTCCGCCTCGCTCTCTTGTCTGCTCTCTGTCCGCCTCGCTCTCTTGTCTGCTCTCTGTCCGCCTCGCTCTCTTGTCTGCTCTCTGTCCGCCTCGCTCTCTTGTCTGCTCTCTGTCCGCCTCGCTCTCTTGTCTGCTCTCTGTCCGCCTCGCTCTCTTGTCTGCTCTCTGTCCGCCTCGCTCTCTTGTCGGCTCTCTGTCCGCCTCGCTCTCTTGTCGGCTCTCTGTCCGCCTCGCTCTCTTGTCGGCTCTCTGTCCGCCTCGCTCTCTTGTCTGCTCTCTGTCCGCCTCGCTCTCTTGTCCCCCTTGTTCTCTTGTGCGCTTTCTGTCCGCCTTGTTCTCTTGTGCGCTCTATCCGCCTTGCTCGCTTGTGCGATCTGTGTCCGCCTTGCTCGCTTGTGCGATCTGTGTCCGCCTTGCTCGCTTGTGCGCTCTGTGTCCGCCTTGCTCGCTTGTGCGCTCTGTGTCCGCCTTGCTCGCTTGTGCGCTCTGTGTCCGCTTTGCTCTCTTGTGCGCTCTGTGTCCGCTTTGCTCTCTTGTGCGCTCTGTGTCCGCTTTGCTCTCTTGTGTGCTCTATCCGCCTTGCTCGCTTGTGCGATCTGTGTCCGCCTTCTTCTCTTGTGTGCTCTATCCGCCTTGCTCTCTTGTGCGCTCTGTGTCCGCTTTGCTCTCTTGTGCGCTCTGTGTCCGCTTTGCTCTCTTGTGCGCTCTGTGTCCGCCTTGCTCTCTTGTGCGCTCTGTGTCCGCCTTGCTCTCTTGTGCGCTCTGTGTCCGCCTTGCTCTCTTGTGCGCTCTGTGTCCGCCTTGCTCTCTTGTGCGCTCTGTGTCCGCCTTGCTCTCTTGTGCGCTCTGTGTCCGCCTTGCTCTCTTGTGCGCTCTGTGTCCGCCTTGCTCTCTTGTGCGCTCTGTGTCCGCCTTGCTCTCTTGTGCGCTCTGTGTCCGCCTTGCTCTCTTGTGCGCTCTGTGTCCGCCTTGCTCTCTTGTGCGCTCTGTGTCCGCCTTGCTCTCTTGTCGGCTCCCTGTCCGCCTTGCTCTCTTGTCGGCTCCCTGTCCGCCTTGCTCTCTTGTCGGCTCTCTGTCCGCCTTGCTCTCTTGTCGGCTCCCTGTCCGCCTTGCTCTCTTGTGCGCTCTGTGTCCGCCTTGCTCTCTTGTGCGCTCTGTGTCCGCCTTGCTCTCTTGTCGGCTCCCTGTCCGCCTTGCTCTCTTGTCGGCTCTGTGTCCGCCTCGCTCTCTTGTGCGCTCTGTGTCCGCCTCGCTCTCTTGTGCGCTCTGTGTCCGCCTCGCTCTCTTGTGCGCTCTGTGTCCGCCTTGCTCTCTTGTCGGCTCCCTGTCCGCCTCGCTCTCTTGTCGGCTCTGTGTCCGCCTCGCTCTCTTGTGCGCTCTGTGTCCGCCTCGCTCTCTTGTGCGCTCTGTGTCCGCCTCGCTCTCTTGTGCGCTCTGTGTCCGCCTCGCTCTCTTGTGCGCTCTGTGTCCGCCTCGCTCTCTTGTGCGCTCTGTGTCCGCCTCGCTCTCTTGTGCGCTCTGTGTCCGCCTCGCTCTCTTGTGCGCTCTGTGTCCGCTTTGCTCTCTTGTGCGCTCTGTGTCCGCTTTGCTCTCTTGTGCGCTCTGTGTCCGCTTTGCTCTCTTGTGCGCTCTGTGTCCGCTTTGCTCTCTTGTGCGCTCTGTGTCCGCTTTGCTCTCTTGTGCGCTCTGTGTCCGCCTTGCTCTCTTGTGCGCTCTGTGTCCGCCTTGCTCTCTTGTGCGCTCTGTGTCCGCCTTGCTCTCTTGTGCGCTCTGTGTCCGCCTTGCTCTCTTGTGCGCTCTGTGTCCGCCTTGCTGTCTTGTGCGCTCTGTGTCCGCCTTGCTCTCTTGTGCGCTCTGTGTCCGCCTTGCTCTCTTGTGCGCTCTGTGTCCGCCTTGCTCTCTTGTGCGCTCTGTGTCCGCCTTGCTCTCTTGTGCGCTCTGTGTCCGCCTTGCTCTCTTGTGCGCTCTGTGTCCGCCTTGCTCTCTTGTGCGCTCTGTGTCCGCCTTGCTCTCTTGTGCGCTCTGTGTCCGCCTTGCTCTCTTGTGCGCTCTGTGTCCGCCTTGCTCTCTTGTGCGCTCTGTGTCCGCCTTGCTCTCTTGTGCGCTCTGTGTCCGCCTTGCTCTCTTGTGCGCTCTGTGTCCGCCTTGCTCTCTTGTGCGCTCTGTGTTCGCCTTGCTCTCTTGTGCGCTCTGTGTCCGCCTTGCTCTGTGTCCGCCTTGCTCTCTTGTGCGCTCTGTGTCCGCCTCGCTCTCTTGTGCGCTCTGTCCGCCTCGCTCTCTTGTCTGCTCTCTGTCCGCCTCGCTCTCTTGTCTGCTCTCTGTCCGCCTCGCTCTCTTGTCTGCTCTCTGTCCGCCTCGCTCTCTTGTGCGCTCTGTGTCCGCCTCGCTCTCTTGTGCGCTCTGTGTCCGCCTCGCTCTCTTGTGCGCTCTGTGTCCGCCTCGCTCTCTTGTGCGCTCTGTGTCCGCCTCGCTCTCTTGTGCGCTCTGTGTCCGCCTCGCTCTCTTGTGCGCTCTGTGTCCGCCTCGCTCTCTTGTGCGCTCTGTGTCCGCCTCGCTCTCTTGTGCGCTCTGTGTCCGCCTCGCTCTCTTGTGCGCTCTGTGTCCGCCTCGCTCTCTTGTGCGCTCTGTGTCCGCCTCGCTCTCTTGTGCGCTCTGTGTCCGCCTCGCTCTCTTGTGCGCTCTGTGTCCGCCTCGCTCTCTTGTCTGCTCTGTGTCCGCCTCGCTCTCTTGTGCGCTCTGTGTCCGCCTCGCTCTCTTGTGCGCTCTGTGTCCGCCTCGCTCTCTTGTGCGCTCTGTGTCCGCCTCGCTCTCTTGTCTGCTCTGTGTCCGCCTCGCTCTCTTGTCTGCTCTGTGTCCGCCTCGCTCTCTTGTCTGCTCTGTGTCCGCCTCGCTCTCTTGTCTGCTCTGTGTCCGCCTCGCTCTCTTGTCTGCTCTGTGTCCGCCTCGCTCTCTTGTCTGCTCTGTGTCCGCCTCGCTCTCTTGTCTGCTCTGTGTCCGCCTCGCTCTCTTGTCTGCTCTGTGTCCGCCTCGCTCTCTTGTCTGCTCTGTGTCCGCCTCGCTCTCTTGTCTGCTCTGTGTCCGCCTCGCTCTCTTGTCTGCTCTGTGTCCGCCTCGCTCTCTTGTGCGCTCTCTGTCCGCCTCGCTCTATTGTGCGCTCTGTGTCCGCCTCGCTCTCTTGTGCGCTCTGTGTCCGCCTCGCTCTCTTGTGCGCTCTGTGTCCGCCTCGCTCTCTTGTGCGCTCTGTGTCCGCCTCGCTCTCTTGTGCGCTCTCTGTCCGCCTCGCTCTCTTGTCTGCTCTGTGTCCGCCTCGCTCTCTTGTCTGCTCTGCGTCCGCCTCGCTCTCTTGTCTGCTCTGCGTCCGCCTCGCTCTCTTGTCTGCTCTGCGTCCGCCTCGCTCTCTTGTCTGCTCTGCGTCCGCCTCGCTCTTTTGTCTGCTCTGTGTCCGCCTCGCTCTTTTGTCTGCTCTGTGTCCGCCTCGCTCTCTTGTCTGCTCTGTGTCCGCCTCGCCCTCTTGTCTGCTCTGTGTCCGCCTCGCTCTCTTGTCTGCTCTGTGTCCGCCTCGCTCTCTTGTCTGCTCTGTGTCCGCCTCGCTCTCTTGTCTGCTCTCTGTCCGCCTCGCTCTCTTGTCTGCTCTCTGTCCGCCTCGCTCTCTTGTCTGCTCTCTGTCCGCCTCGCTCTCTTGTCTGCTCTCTGTCCGCCTCGCTCTCTTGTCTGCTCTTTGTCCGCCTCGCTCTCTTGTCTGCTCTCTGTCCGCCTCGCTCTCTTGTCTGCTCTCTGTCCGCCTCGCTCTCTTGTCTGCTCTCTGTCCGCCTCGCTCTCTTGTCTGCTCTCTATCCGCCTCGCTCTCTTGTCTGCTCTCTGTCCGCCTCGCTCTCTTGTCTGCTCTCTGTCCGCCTCGCTCTCTTGTCGGCTCTCTGTCCGCCTCGCTCTTTTGTCGGCTCTCTGTCCGCCTCGCTCTCTTGTCGGCTCTCTGTCCGCCTCGCTCTCTTGTCGGCTCTCTGTCCGCCTCGCTCTCTTGTCTGCTCTCTGTCCGCCTCGCTCTCTTGTCTGCTCTCTTGTTCTCTCTCTGTCCGCCTCGCTCTCTTGTCCCCCTTGTTCTCTTGTGCGCTTTCTGTCCGCCTTGTTCTCTTGTGCGCTCTATCCGCCTTGCTCGCTTGTGCGATCTGTGTCCGCCTTGCTCGCTTGTGCGCTCTGTGTCCGCCTTGCTCGCTCTGTGTCCGCCTTGCTCGCTTGTGCGCTCTGTGTCCGCCTTGCTCTCTTGTGCGCTCTGTGTCCGCCTTGCTCTCTTGTGCGCTCTGTGTCCGCCTTGCTCTCTTGTGCGCTCTGTGTCCGCCTTGCTCTCTTGTCGGCTCCCTGTCCGCCTTGCTCTCTTGTCGGCTCCCTGTCCGCCTTGCTCTCTTGTCGGCTCCCTGTCCGCCTTGCTCTCTTGTCGGCTCCCTGTCCGCCTTGCTCTCTTGTCGGCTCCCTGTCCGCCTTGCTCTCTTGTCGGCTCCCTGTCCGCCTTGCTCTCTTGTCGGCTCCCTGTCCGCCTTGCTCTCTTGTCGGCTCCCTGTCCGCCTTGCTCTCTTGTCGGCTCCCTGTCCGCCTTGCTCTCTTGTCTGCTCTCTTGTCTGTCTCGCTCTCTTGTCTGCTCTCTTGTCTGTCTTGCTCTCTTGTCCGTCTCACTCTCTTGTCCTCTCTGTCCGCCTCGCTCTCTTGTCCGCTCTCTGTCCGCCTCGCTCTCTTGTCCACTCTCTGTCCGCCTTGCTCTCTTGTGCGCTCTGTGTCCGCCTTGCTTGCTTGTGCGCTCTGTGTCCGCCTTGCTTGCTTGTGCGCTCTCTGTCCGCCTTGCTCTCTTGTGCGCTCTCTGTCCGCCTTGCTCTCTTGTGCGCTCTATGTCCTCCTCGCTTTCTTGTCTGCTCTCTTGTCTGCTCTCTTGTCTGTCTTGCTCTCTTGTCTGCTCTCTTGTCTGTCTCACTCTCCTTTCTGTCTCGCTCTCTTGTCTGTCTCGCTCTCTTGTCTGTCTCGCTCTCTTGTCTGTCTCGCTCTCTTGTCTGTCTCGCTCTCTTGTCTGTCTCGCTCTCTTGTCTGCCTCGCTCGCTCTCTTGTCGGCTCTGTGTCCGCCTCGCTCTCTTGTCGGCTCTGTGTCCGCCTCGCTCGCTCTCTTGTCGGCTCTGTTTCCGCCTTGCTCTCTTGTGCGCTCTGTGTCCGCCTTGCTCTCTTGTGCGCTCTGTGTCCGCCTTGCTCTCTTGTGCGCTCTGTGTCCGCCTTGCTTGCTTGTGCGCTCTCTGTCCGCCTTGCTCTCTTGTGCGCTCTGTGTCCGCCTTGCTCGCTTTTGCGCTTTCTGTCCGCCTTGCTCTCTTGTGCGCTCTCTGTCCGCCTTGCTCTCTTGTGCGCTCTCTGTCCTCCTCGCTCTCTTGTCTGCTCTCTTGTCTGCTCTCTTGTCTGTCTCGCTCTCTTGTCTGTCTCACTCTCTTGTCTGTCTCACTCTCTTGTCTGTCTCACTCTCTTGTCTGTCTCACTCTCTTGTCTGTCTCACTCTCTTGTCTGTCTCGCTCTCTTGTCTGTCTCACTCTCTTGTCTGTCTCGCTCTCTTGTCTGTCTCACTCTCTTGTCTGTCTCGCTCTCTTGTCTGTCTCGCTCTCTTGTCTGCCTCGCTCGCTCTCTTGTCCGCCTCGCTCGCTCTCGTGTCCACCTCGCTCGCTCTCTTGTCGGCTCTGTGTCCGCCTCGCTCGCTCTCTTGTCGGCTCTGTGTCCGCCTCGCTCGCTCTCTTGTCGGCTCTGTGTCCGCCTCGCTCGCTCTCTTGTCGGCTCTGTGTCCGCCTCGCTCGCTCTCTTGTCGGCTCTGTGTCCGCCTCGCTCGCTCTCTTGTCGGCTCTGTGTCCGCCTCGCTCGCTCTCTTGTCGGCTCTGTGTCCGCCTCGCTCGCTCTCTTGTCGGCTCTGTGTCCGCCTCGCTCGCTCTCTTGTCGGCTCTGTGTCCGCCTCGCTCGCTCTCTTGTCGGCTCTGTGTCCGCCTCGCTCGCTCTCTTGTCGGCTCTGTGTCCGCCTCGCTCTCTTGTCGGCTCTGTGTCCGCCTCGCTCGCTCTCTTGTCGGCTCTGTGTCCGCCTCGCTCGCTCTCTTGTCGGCTCTGTGTCCGCCTCGCTCGCTCTCTTGTCGGCTCTGTGTCCGCCTCGCTCGCGCTCTCTCTCACTTTTTCCCAGCACACATGGTTTCATTCTGTTATACTCACACTTTCTCTCTAGCGATCTCTCTCTCTCATCCTTTTTCTCTCTTTTTCTCTCCACCACACTTGCTTTCTCTTCTTTCTCCTTTTTACTCGCTCTCTTTTTCTCTGCCAAATTTGCTCTTTGTTTTGTAAGGGGGGGGGGGGGGAGTATATGGGCAGAGCTTCCCTTGGTCACACGGTTGGCACAGTCCACTCCGCTATGGCTTGTATGTCTGTATGTCTGTATAGCCCTGACTCCATTTCCAGGCTTTGGGTGCTCAGTCTGTACACGCTCTGGGTCTGTAGGGCAACCTCTTCAGATATGGAGCAGTCTCGTTCGTTTTGGCTGTACAGGCCTCTCATGGTCTGTTTGAGGGCTCAGCAGGGCTTTGTTGTGCTAAGCATTGGGGTTGCGCTCTCCTTGGATGGTCTACGGATGGGCAGAGAAGGTTCTCCTGGCTGTACAGGCTGCTTATGGCCTATTTGCGGGCACTTGGCTTGACCCCGGCCTTGTGGTGGTTGGGGCTTGGCTCTCTTTGCATTGTGAACCATAAGGGTAATGTGCCCAAGAAGGCCATGCTGGAGGAGGTAATCATAGGCATTCTCTCTTAGGCTGGAATTACATTTTGACTGGTCTGGGATGGCACCTTGGGCCCCAGACTTCACAGCCAGGAGTAGGACTACGCAATTAGAAATATTTTAGGCCAGACTCTGTGCTGATTGAAGGTGCTTTATCTGTCTACAGATGGACAGAGAAGGCTCTCTTGGCTGTATGATCTGTTTGAGGGCACTTGGGACACCCCCAAGCCCTGCGGCTCCGTGGTGGTAAGCACTGGAAGTGGGTCCTCTTTGGGTGATGATCTTAGGCAAGACTCTGGCTCCTGGTTGGAGGTGAGGCATTTGTCTACAGGTGGTCTGCAGGCTTCGGACCAACACCAGTTTTTTCTTTAACGGGTGTTGGTCCCTCTTGCAACGAATAAGAACAAGAACAGAACGCAGAACGCCCGATATCCTTACCTTTACATCAGGAAAGGAGTCCCACGATTGGCCGCTGGACGGTCACGTGGACCATGGTTGCATCTTTGCCACCGGAACGCCCAGTCCAACGGCCAATCGCAGGACTCCTTTCCCGATGGAAAGGTAAGGATATCAGTCTTTCTGGTGTGGTGGGGAGTTATGCTCAGGAGGGCTCCAGCATTCTGGATAACTCCCCCCCCCCAAGCTTGTTCTTATTCGCTGTATGCGGGACCATCACCCATTAAAGAAAAAACACGTGTTGGTCTGGTTTAAGCTCCAGCACATTATGGAGTCTTGAAATGTGTTCTTCTCAGGTGAATTCTTTTTTTTCTGACAATTTGCCAGATACATACAGAGGCATAGTAACAATTAGGAAAGTATAAAGAACGGACCAAGGATTTGCATAGACAGGGCTGTTTAGGGTAACACAGACAGAAGTCTGGTCGCAATGCCCTTCTAGATAAAGGAAAGTACATCAACCATGTGCAGAGGTTAGGACGCATTATCTTCTTAATGCCACTGATTTATACATAAGGATAAAACACAGTTTAAGTGTATACAGTCTGCGGACACTGAGTAACTCGAAGAACTACATTTCTTCATCAAATGTAAATTAGAATTATTGTGGTCCTTCCTCTGGAATGCACTGGCCTTGGCCTTTGGGTTGATAGTGGGTTGTGCCGTGACTTTCCTTTTGCCTTGGACTTGGACACACGTGCTTGGGAAGGGGTTTTGAACAATCCCCAAACAAGTGTACTCCAAACATTCCATTGTTTGGAAGATTTTTTCCAAGTCATCCTTGACCAACTTGGTCAGCTTTACCAACTCTTAACATCTCCATGTGGTCAAGCTGAAGGATTCCTAAAAAATCCGTAAAAAATCTAGCGGAGGTTTTTCCAAGTCATCCTTCAGCTTGACCACATGGAGATGTTAATAAGCGGTCAAGCTGAAGGATTCCTAAAAAAGCCATTACCGCTAAGTCTAACAGAGGTTTTTTATGGGATGTGGCCGGGAAGGTCAAGAAAATTCAACTCAAGTGCAGAAGCTGAGATGGTAAGAGAAGCTTCCTCAAGGTGCCAGGAAAGAGCGCCCGCACATGCGCCGCAGGACCGGGATGAGGTGAGTTGAAGTGGGAGATCTGGGGGGTTTCACGTAGCGGGGCACCGCGATCGGGATGCCACGGGGGAAAGGACCAAAACCCAGGTTAGTCAAAATCCTGGGTTTTGGTCCACTTTAAATACTAGACAAAAACAAAAATTATAGGCTAAATTCATCCTCCCCTAGGTGAAGCTACATTCATTCCTAATTGGTTATACAGAAAGCCACTAACTGTTTATTGGTTATAACAGATAGAGGCGTGATATTCCCCATACATACATTTCAATCATTAACCCTAACAGCTTCTCAGCATACCCAGCTGTTTACTCAGAGAAAGTCCTTTTCTCATTAAAACCAGATTCTGGGAACCATTTCTTACTAGATAATAAAAAAGCAACTATCTAATAAAAAAAATGACCTACATTCCATAGAGATAGTGTCAAGTTGACATTCAAAGCAAGGTTTGTTACTTAATATGTTACTTAATGTTTAGCTAAACCAGAAGTCATTGTGTGCTGTATTCAGAAAGCAGATTGCTAAGAGCAGAAACAGGCTTATATCTAAGGAAAGAGACGAAATGGTGTCTTCTAATACATCCCTGACAGAGTCAGGGCCGGTGACAGGTTTATGTGGGCCTTCGGGCAGCATGGTCCCAGCGGGCTCCTTTGCAGCGGAGAGTCGCGGATTGGGTCTATAAATTCCATGGCCAAAACTAAGAAGTGTTGCTTACCCTTCAACCACTTGGCCCCACATGAGTGGGCTGAGTATTGAGGAGAGGGATGGACTAAACAGGAAGGGTAGGCATGGATGGATGGATGGAGAGATAGCTGGGAGGAAGATGGATGCATGAGCAAAGGACAGGAATTGCTGGGTAGAGTGGGGGTGTGGGGTAGATGGGCAGAGCTGGAGGAAAGATGGATAAGACTGTCAGAGCTGGAAGGAAAAGGGGTAGATGGGCAAAGCTGGGAGGACAGGGATGGAGAGACGTGAAGCTGAGGGGACATAGATGGATGGGGCAGAACTGGGGGCACAAGGATGGATGGGGCAGAGCTAAGAGAACAAGGATAGATGGGTCAGGGCTGAGTGTATAGGGAAAGATAGGTCGGGACTCAAGGGTTATACAACCAATGGGACAGAGCTGAGGAGACAGGGATGGATTGAGCAGAGAGACAGAGAAAGGATGTGTGTGTTTTTTTTAACCACATTGTGCCAGCTGTGAGTGGGCCCCCCTGGGGGGTGGGGCCCTCGGCAACAGAGTAATACAGGATAATCCTCACAATGAACCCACCTTTGATAGTGAGATCAGCTATCAGTTGGATGACCAGTGATCATTTATTCATTATTCACTCCTGATCTCTTCCTGATTCTTACAATTCCACCACCCGACGCCTCCATCTGCATCTTTTTACTAGCAGTGAGACGAGTGGACCCTATTGGCACCACCCCCCCTTTATAGCCAGGTTTATGAATCAGGAGGCAGTGGTGGTTCTCTTTCTGTCCCTACTTATAGTGTTCTTACTGGTGTGTTATGTGATTAATATATTTATAAAGCTTTCTTTAGCAGTTAGCTGTCAAGAAATGATCAATTTTTCTGAAAGGTTTGCTGAGCTGCACTATCGTATTTATTTGCAATTTGGGCATCGCAGTCACTTAGTCCTTCTGTAAGTTGAGTCACTATGAGTCTTGGTCAGTCTGTTTACCACACACCTCAGAATATTTACACAGCAGTATACGACTATTCCCATTATTAACATATGTAAACCAGTCTGTAAAATGGTAACCGTCAGAAGATGCAAAGTATGTTTAACTGCTTCCTTTGCTGCCCTATCTGCCCCGTCATTATCTCTGGTCTCAGCAGTCTGGTATGTGCTTTGATTTTGATGCTTGCCACCTCTATAGGCAGCAAGAGGTTGTCTAACAAAGTTTTTGTGGTATTTTTGATCAGGGTGCCATTTGATGTCAAGTCGTTTTTTCATTTGCAGATAGCCCGGAAGTCGTGCATTATTCCGAATCCATATTGCGAATCCATATACACATTTGCAGGATAGAGCATGTAATTCTGCCTCTTATGCTAATTTATGGGGAGGCAATAGACCTGGGGCCCAACCAGTATAAAACGTGCCATCAATTGCATACCCAGATCCATCCACGTAGTAAACAACTTCAGGGTTTTGAAGGGACTGGTCTTTGACATGAACAAATCCAGCAGTTTTCTGTTCCATAAAGGCAAGCCAATCATGATCATCCCCTTTTTCGGGGAAAAATTTAGAAAGCCAGGCCTGTGTCTGAGAACCCTGATCCATCCTTCCTCATTTCCCCTCAAAGGCAGGATTTAAAACAGTGGTGCACAACCTGTGGCCCAGGGACCACATGTGGCCGGCACTGCCGTCAACTGCAGCCCCAAGCACTGTTAGGTAATTGGAGAGCTGAGCTTGCCTTGCCTGCAGTGCAAGCGTCTAACCAATATAGGAAGTTCATCACTGAATCTCAAAGTGAGGCACCATTGACCTCTAAAGACGTGGGTGACACACATGTGCTATTGGTATCAAAAGATGCCTATGTAGACTCTTCCCAGCCTAACTCTGTAAACCTTTCCCATTTTCCTCTGCCTACCTCATGTCTGTCCATCAATTCCCTTCCTGCCTCACGTCATCATACTGTAACTCTGCCATCTCCTATCCACCTCTAACGTCACCCGTGCCCACCTAATCTCTGGCACGTTTGCCCACCACACCTCTGTCTACCTATATCCACCTATGCACAACTCTTCGAGCATAAACTCTAGTTACCTTTGCCCACCTCAACTTATAACTACTTCCCACTTCTGTTCTACCCATGTCTTCTTGACTAACCTCTGCTCACCTCACGTCTGCTCACCTTTGTGTGTGTGTTTGTGTATATATATATATATATATATATATATCATATGTGATGCTTTAAGGTTAAAGCTTGCCTGCTGGAAACTATTTGCGTTTTCACAGCTTCTATTTTATTGTGGCCCATTGAAGTGCTATAAAAAGACAATGGGGCCCTTCGATCACAAAAGGTTGTGCGTCCCTGATTTAAAGTTTTACACCTCTTTTTAGTAACATTGGCAGCAGCAGAGCACATTGTATGCGAAGATGCCGGGCATGTAAGGGGGGGAACATGATTAACTTGTATAAATATATAAAAGACCAATATAAAAAAATATAGGGAAACACTATTTCAGGTAAAATCCTCTCTAAAGACAAGGGGGCACGGAAAAAAAGAAATTCAGTCTCTGGAGGTGACAATCGTTTTTTACCATAAGAACTATAAATCTGTGGAATGGCCTCCCACAGAAGCTTGTTACAGCATCAACCGCTGACGGCTTCAAAAAAGGATTAGATGCTTATTTAGAAGAAAATAACATTAACCGTTACTATTAGCTGTTATCAGTTAAAAAAAATAAAATAAAGTAAAAAAAAATAATAATAATAATAAAATAAAAAATAACTTCCCCCTGCTGCAATACCGTTGGTTAAACCTGATGGACATATGTCTTATTTCAACCGTATTGACTATGTGACAGATGTTTAGGCTGAACCTGGGATAGAACAGCCCTCATGTCATGTGGAGCCAACACAATGACCAGGTGATTCAGCACGATATCTGCACTTTTTGTCCGCATCCCCTGCACAGCAACAATTGCTCTTGCTCTGGTGCAATTGGGGTGCCTCGAGTCCAGCCGAGCACTGTAGTAGCTTGGAAATTTGATCAAAAAATATCATGTACAACTGCAAATTCAAATTCTTATTTACAATAACAGTTCAAGCCAATCAGCTAAGCAACACACCGTGTCATCCTTTGTCCTTTTTAGTTTCGGGTTCGGCCGCACATTGCAGTCTGCCTGTTCCCGCGGCCGGGGAGAACAGACAGCAGTGAAACTACAGAAAGAGCTGGTGAGACTGTATACTGGAAATCCAATCTGTTGATACCACATTGTTTTATGTGGATTTTAAGGATGTTTATATACGTTCTGGTAAGCGTAATAAAAAACAGGGCTTTGGTGTTTCCCGTATTTTAAAACGATATCACACTATTGTGTGCTTTTTCTTCTCTTTTTCATCTATTTTCCCTATATGTCTATGAGCACATGTGATATTATTAATGGAGAGTAAAATTTGATCATTAAGAGGAGGTGTATGAGCAAAGAGCCTTCCTCCCTCTAGTGGACCTTAAACCGGACCTTCACCATGATTTAATGAAAAGCCCAAACTCTTAAAAAACAATTCCTCAGCATCTAAAATTAATATATTTTACATGTTTAGTCACTAATTTATTATACTTTCCCCCACTGGGCTGCAACTCTGTTCGGGAATTTAGGATACGGGCGCCGCCATCTTGACTCAAAAGCATCACACTTACTGAGGAGAGGAGAGTGGGATAAGGTACAGGGGGGCGGGTTATAGCTGTGCTTTGCTCAGACAAAGCAGAGCTGGGGTCAGGGAAAGGTCAGCAGTCCCAGAATGCAGAGCAGCACAGTCACTTCCTGTTTGCAGGCACTTCCTGTTTGCAGGCTGCCTGCAAAAATGGCAGCTTCCATAAGCCGCCATCTTGGATGTTTAAAGGCTTATAAAATGCAGTAGATGCAGGTAGGATGATTTTTAATGTGAGCAATCTGTATGTACAGGGTGTGGGAAACATATAAGATAGACTCTTATTTAGAGTGAAGGTCCGCTTTAAGGAATTTTTAACATAAAGATAGCCCATTATCAATTGCTATCTGGTACGTGCGGACTGGTGGTGGGCCCTGGTGCACGAATTGATTGCAGTGTATGACACATTGGGGTGTCCTGGGTGAAAAGCTTCATTTATGGACTATTTTATGAAAGTTTAAGTTTTAAATTGTTTGGCACCTTGTTTGCGCTGAGTTTCGTCATAAATGTTATAGCTTTTTTTTTCTTTGACTGTAGTAGGCTATTTGAGATAGTTGCTGTCCATGTGATTGGGTAAGGACAGCTGAGGCTTGTCCCTGGGTCGCAATACAGTACGGTCTGAAGGGTTTACTGTAGTCAGGCTGTTCCAGGGCAGGGACTGAGGAGCTCACAAGTTTGAGTATAGAAATAGTTCTGAGTGCATTCACAGTCTTGGGGACAGGTATTTGGGTTATGGGCTGCATCCTCTTTGTTGTGAGATGTCTGTTGCCTCCTGAGAGACAATGCCCCAAGAATAAAACTTTTGCCCTGGCCACCTGTAATTTTTCTCTTGTGCTCTTACAAGCCTTTGAGGTCCAAAAGTGCAACAAACAGAGAGTGACCTCTATACACACAAGTCTAGAAGGGGCTGCCACAAGTAGATTGTCTATGTACAGCAAAGCCAGCACCTGCATCCTTGCTTGTGGAAATTGATAGGGAAATTTTGAGCCCCTTTTGTGAGGGTGGCCCAGACGTATTGTTTATAGGCATGGCTAAAAGCGAAGAGCTATTGACAATCTGGGTGTAAGGGTACTGAGAAAAATGCATTTGCGGTAGCGATGCCGCTGAAGAATGCATTTGCGATATCGATGACGCTATAATGAGTGCTATTGAAGGGTATTTGTGACAGAAGAGTGTCTAAAATAGTGGCTTTATTAACCCTTCTCAGATCCTGCACCATTCGATATTTTGGCTTGGTGCCAGGCGGCGCTCCCAGGGGAATCCTCTTTTTGACTTGGGGGCATTACAGGGAGAGGATGGCTCTTGTAACACACCTGCCATGAGAAATTATTGAATGCTGTCAGAAAGGGCCTGCTCTTGACAATGTGAACGGGGATA
Source organism: Gastrophryne carolinensis (assembly GCA_027917425.1). Classification (NCBI taxonomy): domain Eukaryota; kingdom Metazoa; phylum Chordata; class Amphibia; order Anura; family Microhylidae; genus Gastrophryne; species Gastrophryne carolinensis. Next base: position 626,944,257 of record CM051235.1, read on the forward strand.
TTGTTTCTGGGTTGGCAAATGTGCTTCAGGTTTTACAGTGGACCAAAATCCACGAAAATCGGCCCCAGAATATATGATTACCGGGCTGATTGCTTCCCTCTCCTCGGGGGCATCCAGAATCAGGATGCCCTGCTGTGTGAATCCCCCCAGGTTGCCCATAAACTCACCTTCTTTCCCGGTCCAATGGCGCATGCGCGAGCAGTGGGCGCATCCCTGCTATCCCTCTAGCAGGGCACGTGCCACGCCAGGCATTTGTGAATGGCCGATGCGGGCATGCTCCCTGTTAGAGGGTAGCGGGGGATGCGGGCACCCTCGCGTTATTATCCGCTCGTATTAGAGGTCCTCCTGGAGGAAGAAGCTCGATCCAAGCACGCTGATTGGACGAGGGGCCATACATGCGTCGTAAGACCGAGTAGAGGTGAGTTTGTGCCAGTGACCTGGGGGGTTTCACACAGTGGGCACCCCTGGGGGCAAGGACCAAAACCCAGTATATTCAAAATCCTGAGTTTTGGTCCACTCTAACCTGTAGCAGGTGACACCGGAAGCCTAGGGGCCTTTGGCCCACAAGGCAACTGGAGGTTGATCTAACAGGGCCTCAATGTCATCCTCCATCTTTACATGAGCTGACTCTAGAGGTACAGGCGTTACTAGAGCTAAGAGCAGAAAGATTTGCTCCTGCTCCAGAGTTCCCGACAGTGAAACATCTAGAAGATATTCCAATTTGGTATGTATTTGTTGCAAAAAGATCTGCACCTAACAAATTCATGGGAGCTTGTAGTCTGACTATAAACCTTGTCACTATTAGTCTATTGGGAGTCAGGCTTAAATTGAGTTGGGTATTGCCTTCAACACCCATGCATGGAAGGGTCTCATCAGATATGACATTTCGGGGTAACAGGGCGGTTTATAGGGCAGAAACGGCACAGCCCATGTCAATCAAAAATGAGTAGGTTCTACCAATAAGGTTAATTGTGATGATGGACCAATGTTATGTGCAATTTGGGCATTTAATGACACAGGGTGGCCTAATTCCTAGTCAAAGTCACCAGTCTCATCTTTTCTCATGCCTGCATGATTTCTATTTCCCTCAGGGATTGTAGAGGTGGAGCCGAGGGGTAGTTTGGTCGAGTTGGTTGATGTTCACAATTGGATCTAGCAGGCACCTTTTTGGTAACCTTGGTTAACCCTGGTAAGGGCACACCGCGCTTCCTCCTTTTCCTATTTGTATCACTAAGAGCTATGGGATCATACTGATGATCAAGGTGAACAACTCATCACGATCATCAGGTGAATCTTCGTGTTCTAATCACAATGGTTGGCTCAGCTGTAACAGGCCCAGTGCTATTCATGGGGGTCTGTGGTGGCTGCGTATCATTTCGTGATGGCATCATGGGAATGAAGGGAACCCCAGGACCGATAGGACTTGTATTTACACTTGTTGGAAGTGCACCAGCAACTAGACCTACAGGGTATAGACACACAGGTTCTGGGGGGTTCCACTACCACAATTATGACACTCATTTGTAATCTTCAACAGACACGGCAGACGGAGCCACCCCCCCCCCCCCCCCACATTCTTCTTTTCTCACTGACCAATGTCTACCATTCACAAAATATTCCATATTAATTCCTTTAGACAGTTCCTCTGAGACATCCCTCCACATCTCAGCTTGAATTAGGCACTTTCTATCTTTCAGCATTCGTTTTAGCTTCAATTCCCTCATTCCACTTAAATGCATTCAACCTGCCAGTTTTGGGTAATTGCATTACCCTCATTTCATTTCTCATATTCTTAAAGGGTAATTCCACTTTCAATTGCATTTTTAAAAGTTTCCATTGTTGTGCGATGAAATGCTGTATTCAGTGTGCCGAGCTTGCTAATCATCTGTTTGGCTAGGGAATGGGCGACTGGTTTAACCCATTCTGCTGAAATTCTACTTCTTCTGTTTGGAACGATCACAGTCTTGTGTTCCAGTAGCAAGGATTAATTTCCGGGTTCTCAGCTGGATACGTCATTAGGCTGCTTAGACTTAGCTAAAACTGCTAAAGAGTTCACCTGTTACATTGGAAGAATTGTGGGACTTGTGGTTCGTTTTTTACTCAAGGCCATGAAAACCACTCCCAATGTTGCAATATAGTGCCAAAGGAATATGAGAATCATGGAAGCAGCATTCTGATAAGTAAATCACAGGTCTGGAGGCGCAATCCTAACACAAATGTTTATTTTACATTCCAAAAGAGGAAACCAATAAGACAGGACACCAAAAATGTCTCCCAATGCAGCTGTGACTAACTGGTGCATGTCACGCAGCAGCCGCTGTACTCTGCTTTTTGTTGCTCTATACCGCACACGAAGGACATTGCGTTTTTCTGTGGGCCTGGCAAGCAGTTGGTTTAAATCTGATGATTTGCAAGGTCCGCTAGCTATGTGCTAGAGGAAGTCTTATTCTGGTGTGAGCTTAAACTTAGATGTAGTTTGTCTCTTAGGAGCCAGAGCCCTAACCTTCTTGATAAAAATATTCACTTCATAATTGGATCTAGCAGCCAGTTTTTTGGAAACCTTGGTTAGCCCTGGTAAGGGCGCACCGTGCTTCCTCCTTTTCCTATTTGTATCACTGAGAGCTATGGGATCATACTGATGATCAGGCTCATGGGTGAACTCATCACTGTCGTCCAGTGAGTTTTTTTGTTGGGTTCTAATCACAATGGTTGGCTCAGCTGTAACTGACCCAGTGCTATTCATGGGGGTCTGTGGTGGCTGCGTATCATTTTGTGATGGCATCATGGGAATGAAGGGAACCCCGGGACCGATAGGACTTGTATTTACCCTTTTTGGAAGTGCACCAGCAACTAGACCTACAGGTTATAGAGACGGGTTCTGGCCGTTTCAGATGTCCACAATTATGACTCTCCTTTGTAAACGATTGATTCATAGCACTACAGTTTGGCAGTGTCAGTCTCCATACTGTCTTCCATTATGAGGAGGAGGGCACATGCTTTTCTCTAACAGAGGAGCCGCCCCCCAGACCACATTCATCTTTTCTCACTGACTAATATCTACCATTCACAAAACAAACGTAAGAATTCTGGGAAAGTAGAGCCAGTTGTTTGACCTGACAGATTTGTGAGCGCCTCTGTGGAGCCTTATTTGTAGCGTGGGAAAAGCTAAGTTCCTCTGTGGGACCTTAACGACTTAGCAGCTCGCCTGATGGCTGTCCCATGTGTCTTTCCTCTTATTTCCTGCAATGCAGGGTAGAAGCTTTAGCAGGGCTCCAACCTTTTAATTACACACAGAAAAGTGGTCTAACAGCCACTCTGGCCCTTGGGGCTCTCAGCTCAGCAAGCCGCAGTGGGTCACACACTGTCTATGATCACAACAGAGCATGCTCATGACTTATAAGGCTGCGCCATGACACGCCCTTCCCAGCTCAGCCACACCCAGAATGAAAAGGAAGCGGCTAAAGTTAGAAGCTCCATGAGACTAGTTATACCTGGCCTCTCTTATATCATAGACCACCATACGGCCTCACTTACCCCCCCCCCCCCCTTTTTTCCCTTTAGCTTTTCTTTCTTCTCTATAGCTTTTCTTTTTCTATGTTTGGTTTAGTTTGTATGAATCATGTGTGGTATTTGTATTTTCTCTCATAATAGAACAGATGAGAGGAGGAGTACTCGGATCCAACAGTGTTTGACTAAGCTTCATTTAAAGAGCAACTTCGGAGGTCCTGGCGTCTAAAAGATGCCAGGGCCTTGGGGCATCCCGAATTTGGATTCCCTGCCCCGCTGTGTAACCCCCCCCCCCCATATTAAATATGATAAACTTTTCTTTCTCTCAATAGGCGTGCAATGACTGTGTCAATTAAGTTTCTAATAGCTCGATGGTGACTCTGAACCCCATTTGTTTTTTTTTTACTAAAGTGTTCCTAAGAAAGGAAGTTTATGTTGTCACCTTCTATTCCCTGTCCAGTGCCCCAAAACAGCCTGTGCTTTATTTTTTATAATTATTTGATATTTTCTTTTACTAAAGCTTATGCCCAATATTCATGAAAACACGTACCAGATGCGTTCGGCTATATTGCTGCCTGGTCAAGCAGCCCCGCCCCCTGGTGCTTTCCAGCGATGATGCATTCAGTTACAGTACACACAGTTCACCATTGGGGTCAGTCTTATCAATTATAACTGCCATTATGTGGCAGTTTAGCTTGTAACTGAATTAATTTACATATGGCTGCCATTCGGACATCCTAATGTTAGTGGGGTTTTTTTGCAATATATATTTTAATTATTTAACCGTACAGAAAATTACAAGGGTACAGCATACAAGGCAAACGGGACAGCACAATAGTTTACTATAAACCATCCTAGGTGCCTTGACTTTATAATCCACCGCCTAGACTCAGATCTAAATCTACAGCCATCTGTCGCCTGAATGACCACAAAGAGTAATGTGAACGACACAAGCTCTTTTAGGTCTTCCTGTTAACCCAGAATCAGCCCAATTATACTGCTCTCCGGTGCTTGCACTGCCGCATCCGCCCGCATGCCCCTTCTATTGAGGGGGAGGAAAAGAGGAAGGATAGAAAAAAAAGAAACAAGGACAGAGGAAACAAAGGTCACCGGAGCCCCGAACCCCAGCCTCAGATACGCCCCACCAATTCCGACTCTACATCTCCCCACCCACCAAACCACCCCTCTCAGCTAATTTTCTCCAGGAGTTTTCCGGAAACCCGGGGTTCCCCGCTAGACCTCCCACAGGGACCATGTTTTGGAGTACATTTGGAGCCTGCCCTCGACCCTCTCCAGGGCCAACTCCTCCCTAATGTTAGTGTTTTTATAATTATTAGGCTAAGGCTTTAGTGTAAAAATAAATAAATAAAGGCACTAGGTTGCGGATATATGGTTACATAGTTACACAGTTAATACAGTTGAAATAAGACATATGTCCATCAAGTTCAACCAAGGGTGTTGGGGTAGGGGAAGTTATATTTTATTTTATAGGGGAAGCTATTTATTTTATTTTTTGTTTTATTTTTTTTACTGATAACCGCTAATAGTAACTGTTAACGTTTTTTTTCTTCTAAATAAGCATCTAATCCTTTTTTGAAGCTGTCAGCGGTTGGTGCTGTAACAAGCTTCTGTGGGAGGCTACTCCACAGACTTATAGTTCTTATGGTAAAGAATGATTGTCGCCTCCGGAGACTGAATTTCTTTTTTTCCAGTTGAAAGGAGCACGCCCTTGTCTTTAGAGAGGATTTTACCTAAAATAGTGTTCCTCCATACTTTTTATATGGGCCATTTATATATTTATACAAGTTAATCATGTCCCCCCTCAGTCATCTCCTCTCAAGACTAAACAGATTTAATTCTCGGAATCTTTCCTCATAACTAAGATCCTTCATTCCTCTTATTAGTTTGGTGGCTCCTCTGCTCCCTTTCCATAGTCAGAGCGTCCTTTCTATGAACTAGTGCCCAGAACAGGACGGCATATTCCAGGTGAGGGAGCACCAGTGCCTTATAAAGAGGCAAAATTACTCACCTATTCCGTGATTCCAGGCCTCTATTAATACATGATAATATCTTGGTGGCCTTGGAAGCAGCTGCTTGACATTGCATGCTGTTATTTAGCCTGTGATCTACAAGTACCCGCAGATCCTTCTCAACAAGTGTTTCTCCAAGTTTTACTCCCCCGAGGACATATGTGGTGACATAAACTCCCTTTTTGGGTATAGGATCACTTTAATTCAGAACTGAACAGCCGGAACTGGGGGCTACAATAGTCATGTCACAAAGACTGTGGCCAAATAGAGACGCCCAGGGGATGAGGGTTCTGATTTAATAGACTAATCCAGTAGAAACCTGCCATTAAAGGTACTATTTAGCCCCAATAGTTAATCTGAAGACGAAGAAGTTGCGCTGGAGATCTAATGAGAAAGGGAAGAAAAAAAACGAAAATATGCCTTTATTTAATTGAATTTAATTTATTGTTCACCAAGTACATTGTGAATTACAATTGACATAGAAATTGAATACAAGTTAAACAAACTACATTAAATACAGAGACACAGATGTTCTTACATAGTGCAAGTGATACCGGCTACTATAAACTCTTCTGAGCCCGGGCCTATGATGTCTGGCTATTGTTGAGGATGCGAACAGCCAATGGAAAGAATCCATTCCTAGATCTAGAAGCCCTGAAAGCTGGTACCACGAGTCATCGCCCAGATGGTAGATACTGGAATAGGGCGTGTCCAAGGTGGGAGGGGTCTTTTACGCATGTGACTTTGTTCGGAGTTTATGCAGTTCCTGTAGGGATGGTAAGGGGGGACTCCAATTCTTTCTGCAATGTTGAAGGTGGCGACCAGTCCCTTGGCTGTTACATTGATAGTATTTGTACTCGGTTTTCTTTCTCTAACGCCCGTTTTTGCATTTTTTTATTTTTACAGACAATTCTTCCCTTCTAATTCATCTGCCACGATGGAGGATCAGTCGCCCCTCGCATCACCGGGTAAGAGGCAACAACAGTATGGAGGCTCTCCGCCTGCAAGAGAGACCTTGAAACAATGTATTCATTCAGCGTTTGTGTTTCCTACAGATGGATCCAGGAGGAGGAATCCCCAAGAAAGACGGCTCCACCCCCCTTATTCCCGGGAATCCGCCTCGGAAAAGCGCAGCGTCGGACACAACCCTCAGTATCGCGTAGGGGGCTCGGTATGGGCTCGTGCCTTTCGGGGTGACTGGGCTGCTGGTACGGGCTGTGTGGTTGATCCTGTTTTTCTCATACGTCTAGAACGAAGACTTTATCGTGGTTAAAGTTGAAGACGACGACAAGACCTACAAACCGTATAAGGAGGAGGAAATCCCTGCAGATTCCGGCGCAGGTCAGTGACGGCCACTTAATGTATATTACAAAATCTTTTTCCAATTTCCGAATCATTTTTGCTTCTTAAAGTGGACCAAAACCCAGGATTTTGACTACACCCCGATCGGGGGTGCCCCACTATGTGAAACCCCCCCCCCAGATCTCCCACATCAACTCACCTCACCTACGGTGCACGCGCAACCGCTCGTCCAATCGACGCGCTCAGAGCCGCTGAGCTACGGATGTCTAAACCGAAGTCTTAGCACAGCGGCTCCGAGCGTGCTGGCGGCCAAATCACATGCTTCCCTCTAACAGGGAGCGTGCCCGCGCCGCCCATTCACACCCTGCTAGAGGCATGCGGCGTTGGACCGGGAAGTAAGGTAAGTGTAGCAGGCGACCTGGCGGGTTTCACACATCGGGGCATCCTGATTTTGGATGCCCCGGGGGAGGGAACGGATCCTGATCCCGCTCGATTTTGGTCCACTTTAATGACACAGGGTTATTCCTAGTCAAAGTCACCAGTCTCATCATTTCTCATGCCTGTATGTTTTCTATTTCCCTCAGGGATGTAATTTTATACTGGTGGAGCCGAGGGGTAGTTTGGTCGAGTTGGTTGATGTTCACAATTGGATCTAGCAGCGATCCACCTCGGTTTCAGTCCACATTAAAGCGGACCTCCAAAAAAAATCAAAGTTTATTAAATTGCTTCCCTAAACGCACCCCATGAGTCAGTAATGTAAGCTGTAGGAGAGGGCTGAACTCTGTGCAGATGTTTTGGAATAGCAGGCAGATTCTATGCTACTGAACTGCACGGGAGCAGCCATCTTGCCACAACATTGTATCAACATTGTAAACAACTGTTGCAATGCTCTGCGGCAGCTATTAATCTACGTTGATACATAGTTACACACATCCCCTCCAGCAGCTTTCAGTGTGAGGGTGTAACATGAGACGTGCTGATAGCATTTCTGGGAAAATCTCTGTTTGGTGTGAGCTGCTTATAGGAAAATGCTGACAGGCTGCCCTATGTGGAGAAACAATATCACACTGGCACACTGCAGCCACACTGATCTTTACATTCCTCCGCACCTTTTGCCTTTTTCTCTTGCTATTTTCTTCCTTCTTGTTTCTAACTATTACTTACCTTTCCCCCCTGCTTCTAGTGCCCGTTCCCGTTTGTAATTGCTCCCCTCCTTTCTTCTAGGTCTGTCTTTCCTATGTTACCTTGTCCACTGAGTGCTGTATTATTGTCATTTATTTAATTGGTTGTATAATTTTGTGCACGGTAGTAGCCTGTCCCGGTTCACCAGGTAGCGCTGCTCCGGGGACTGAAGACACTATGACAGTCTCACCTAGATTGCTAGCTCTGCACTGTCCATGCACCTATTGCAGGCTGCTGGACGTGCGGATCATCGGTTACTGGGCAGATTTGCCCAGACTGGTGACGTCACTTCCGCCCTCCTTCACTGGAGAGAGACAGCGAGGTTCTCGGTTGCTGAGCAACCGGCCACGCTCAGGCTGCAGCGCTCCCCGCGGGACCACAAACGATCGGACCACAGACAGGTACAGTGGCGGGATGGCTACCAGGTACTGTAATCTACTAGCTGCTTGTTTAATGATTTTGATTACTTATGGTTATTGTTGTTTCTCTGCCTTTTCCTATGGGTGACACACTGCTGACATCACTAATGACGTCAGGCGGGTTTTCCTCTGTGCTCCCATTGGAGTGTTTTGCTCCTGTTTGATACCTATGTCCTGATGAAGGGGGTCCTCTAACACCCCCTGAAACGTTGACTACTTTTTTCCGGTTTCAACTCCAATACAATTGATAGATCAACTCAGATCATTTTGGAGTGCTGGTTATTTTTTGGACTTGTGTTTTGCGGCGTTTCCGCTAACCAGGCACCCACCTGGACTACTCCCTTACTGGGTAGGAGTGCGGCTACCTTCTACTTATGTGTGTTTGCTAGAAAAGCCCCCCACTCGTGCTCATGTGTAAGCAGGGCTCTCTGGCGGGATCCAAGATGGCAGCTTCCATGTAATTCTAGGAGCACAACATCTGCATGAGACTAAGACCCCTCAAACAGCTTTAGGTTTGCAATTTACAAAACTTTATTTGGAGGTCCGCTTTCATGCCGTAATACAGGCGGATCAGGTTTACAGCCAGCATGTCATGCAGATGGATCGTTAGTAATGTGTTGCAGATCAGGCTGTGTTACAGATAAACAAGCAGCAGGTTGGGCTGTGTTACAGAGAAACAAGCAGCAGGTTGGGCTGTGTTACATATAAACAAGCAGCAGGTTGGGCTGTGTTACATATAAACAAGCAGCAGGTTGGGCTGTGTTACAGGTAAACAAGCAGCAGGTTGGGTTGTGACGAATCTTGGTGGGGAGTCTCTAGTATAGATTAATAAAGCTGCAGGTCAGAATCACACATACACACGTCTCTTCTGAATCTCAGTACAGGTGCTTGACCGCCATCTTTTTTTCACAGAGCTTGGAATAAGCAGAAGGACCCGGAGACGTTTGAAAGCAGAGGAGGAGGAAGAGCCTGTCATCAAAGATGAGGAACTCTCCCCAGAGATGAATGCAGGTAAGGAAAATATTTAAAGATCTGTCTCCAGGTATTCAGTACTTTATTTGACTTTTGCTGACTACACCATGTGACACAAAGACTTGGACTCTCTGCCTTTATTTGAATCCTGCCGACTACAATTTTAAAAAAAGCCACTCGATCCCTATTGTACTCTTCCCATTCTGCCCACTCACTGGCCTCTATTAGACTCCTGCTATCCTGCCCACTACACCATGTGACACAAAGGCTCAGGAGCCATCAGCCTCTATTAGACTCCTGCTATCCTACTCACTACATCATGTGACACAAAGGCTCAGGAGCCATCAGCCTCTATTAGACTCCTGCTATCCTGCTCACTACACCATGTGACACAAAGGCTCAGGAGCCATCAGCCTCTATTAGACTCCTGCTATCCTACTCACTACATCATGTGACACAAAGGCTCAGGAGCCATCAGCCTCTATTAGACTCCTGCTATCCTGCTCACTACACCATGTGACACAAAGGCTCAGGAGCCATCAGCCTCTATTAGACTCCTGCTATCCTACTCACTACATCATGTGACACAAAGGCTCAGGAGCCATCAGCCTCTATTAGACTCCTGCTATCCTGCTCACTACACCATGTGACACAAAGGCTCAGGAGCCATCAGCCTCTATTAGACTCCTGCTATCCTGCTCACTACACCATGTGACACAAAGGCTCAGGGGCCATCAGCCTCTATTAGACTCCTGCTATCCTGCTCACTACACCATGTGACACAAAGGCTCAGGGGCCATCAGCCTCTATTAGACTCCTGCTATCCTGCTCACTACACCATGTGACATAAAGGCTCAGGAGCCATCAGCCTCTATTAGACTCCTGCTATCCTGCTCACTACACCATGTGACACAAAGGCTCAGGGGCCATCAGTCTCTATTAGACTCCTGCTATCCTGCTCACTACACCATGTGACACAAAGGCTCAGGGGCCATCAGCCTCTATTAGACTCCTGCTATCCTGCTCACTACACCATGTGACATAAAGGCTCAGGAGCCATCAGCCTCTATTAGACTCCTGCTATCCTGCTCACTACACCATGTGACACAAAGGCTCAGGGGCCATCAGTCTCTATTAGACTCCTGCTATCCTGCTCACTACACCATGTGACACAAAGGCTCAGGAGCCATCAGCCTCTATTAGACTCCTGCTATCCTGCCCACCACACCATGTGACACAAAGGCTCAGGAGCCATCAGCCTCTATTAGACTCCTGCTATCCTGCTCACTACACCATGTGACACAAAGGCTCAGGAGCCATCAGCCTCTATTAGACTCCTGCTATCCTGCACATTACGTTGTGTGATATAATGGCTCAGTACGAATCAGTTTTTATTAGTCTCCTACTATTCAGTGCTTTATTGGACATTTGCTGACTACACCATGTGATGCAAAGGCTTGGACTATCCAAGCCCTTTTTTGAATCCCATCGATTACTCTGGTCTTTTCTTTCAGTCAGTGTTGGGGTCTGGTCCTGTGTAATCACCACATTTGAAATATTAGACAGGAAGATGTCAATACTATAAAGGATATGTAAAATGTAGCCTTTATAAAAATGAAACGGGGTGATGTATATAAAAAAATATTTCCAGCGCTGCGAAATAAGATAACCATGCGCAACGATGATTTATACTTGCTTGACACAAGCGGATATTTCGCTCCTCGCTTGTGGTAATGGTCGCATTTTTTTGCCAGGAGGTGCATATTTCACTCCAGGAGGATTAATAATCTCAGAACCTTCGAACATGGAGGTGAATGAGGAAAGCTACTATGCAGACCACGAATCACAGTATCTTAATGACAGCTGGAGGGGGGCATGGAGGCAAGGCCATGAGTGGAACCTGGAGGAAGCTTCTCAAAATGGCAAAGAGGCAAGTCAGAGGCTCACCAGCCAGGAGAGCGCGTTGGCAGGAATGAGGCCTAGTACCCGGCATGGAAGCAGGCCTAACACTAGTCCCACAATGATCTTGGAAAGAGATAAGCATTTGAGGGTTTCTCGAGGTGATTGGGGTCAGACTTCAATCTCCAGCTCCCATTTCGGTCAGGCTACAGCTGTGTATCACCATAATGTTGAAGACTTTGACGATAACGAAGACGAAGAGGCCAACACCCAGACAGGCGTCAACAAGATGCGCAACGTCCGCTTTTCCGAGAGAGAAAATATGGTGCTGGTGGAGCGGGTGATCTCCAATTTCGACATTTTGGTTGGCAAACTGGCGGCCAGAACCGAAATGTCCGTGAAGACCCATGTGTGGAGACAGATCACAGAGGCTGTAAATGCAGTCGGGAGCTTGTCAAGGACTGTGTCCAACTGCAAGAAGAGGTATCAGGATATCAAGAGGAGCATCCGGAGGAAATGTCAGAAGCAGAGGTGAGTGTCTGATTGTTGCTGTCTCTATTTTCTATTTACCTAGTAGTCAGGTTTTCTGCTCCCTAATCAATGTTTGTTTTCGGTTTTTAGAGCTCATTCTCGGCCTAAATATCTCAAGCCGTATGAGAGGATCTTGAGACCCTATATACATGTGCATATCAGAGTGAGAACCACAGGAGGCTATCATTTTCAACTGGAGGCAGAATCAGAATCAGGTGAGGCTTAAAACTTTCAAAACTTACTGATAAGTTCAGAGACATTCCTCAGCTAGACCGAATAATGTAAACTATATCTATGCAAATGAGGCCTCGATTCTTTTATCCCAAGACACAATGCTAAATTACAAGCACCATCATACTGCAGGCTGAATTCAATATTGTTGTTTGCTTATTTCTTCAGTTTCGAGCTCAAAATCCTGCTTTTTTGTTAATGTAAATGTGCAATTCCTCAGGATGTGAGCATAGTGGCAGTGTTTTCTATAGTGCATTAGGTTATATAATATTATTTCAGCATTAGTTCTTCTCATATTTTCTATTTCTGTTTTTGTCCCTCGTAGATGCAGATCTGTGCGAAAGTCCGCACAGTTTAGAGGAACCTCTGAAAGTCAGTTTCTATCCAGAACCTGAAGAAGGGACCATGGCCATGTTGCCAGAGTCTATGTTCTTGGATGATAAGCCTGACCATTATAACCAAACCGAGAGCGAAGCTGCCACCCCCCAGGTTTATCCAGAAAGCTCCTCGAATGAGACGCTCTTCTCGAACGACAAGTCGGGGCCGCAGCAGAGGCCTTCTGCTCTTGACCATCGAAGGTCCTTTGCTAAGCGGAAGATCCCAAAACTGGGAGACTGTGAAATCAGGAGGTTTCAGCGTGAGCAGAGACTTCACAGAAAGATGTTAATTAGGAAGCTGAATGCTCTTCATGAAGATGTGTGCCTCCTGACACAAACTTTTGGCGAGGCGACGACCGTGCGGAACAACTTGCTGGGGAGGATTGTGAGTGCTTTGGAAGAGAGGAACCAAATAAAGACAGAGCAGCAGAACACCCGCCAAAGAATGAGCGAGTCGCTAGAAAGAACTTGTACCTCTCAGATTACTAATGGCTGAATTGATTGTTTTATTCAGACGCAACGTTTGTGGTTAGCAATATAAAGGGCCTTATATGGTCTCTTTACAAATGTTGGCCCAACCTTGTTAGGATCAGGGTTTCACCCATTTGTTAGTAATAGAAAGTCCCAATGTTAGCGCAATAGCGCCCAGGGCTTAGGTGCCTTGCTCAAGCATTACAGTCATATTCCAACTGCAACTCTATGGTCACAAGGCCGCTTCCTGGTCTCTAGACCATGACTACCCCTTTGAGCCATAACACCATCCAGAAGATGAAGTAGCCAAAGAACGTGTGTTCAGAAATGTTAAGAGGACAGAAAAAAAAACATATATATATATGTGTGTGTGACGGGGATGGTTATGATCCCAGTGGACTTCTGGAACTGGCCTTAGCCAAGACCACATCCATGCAGAAAGGTTTTGTCAGGTTTGTGGGTGTTTTGGCCACTTCCTGGTCTCTAGGCCACAACTACCCCTTTGAGCCATAACACCCTCCAGAAGATGAAGCAGCCAAAGAACCTGTGTTCAGAAATGTTGAGAGGACTGCTGCCCAAACCGTGCACATCCTTATGTTTGTTTCGGTAACCGCCCCACATATAAGATAAGCCTTAATAGGTTAAACCACCACCACCCCATCTACAGTAGATGCTGAAGGAATGCTGATGATTGGTCCATGGAGTAAATTTCTTTAGCCGTAGATCACTTTAGCGGGGAAAAAACATTTGTATAAAGTTTTTAAATGACAAAATAAATGTTTTTTTTTTTCCAACAACTTAGAACAGCCTAATCGAGTGTTTATTTTGTGATACAAGAATCTATTTTACTTTGCGTTACAATAGCGGGTGGGTTCCTCATGAGGACCCTCCAGTGCCTGTTTAACTTAAGCGGCCCTTCACCCTGAATAAGAGTCTATCTTGTATGTATCCCACACCCTGTAAATACAGATTGCTTACATAAAAAATCATTCTACCTGCATCTACTGCATGTTATGAGCCTTTAAACATCCAAGATGGCGGCTCATGGAACATCAGGCAGACTGCAATCAGGAAGTGCCTTCTGACTGTGCTGCTCTGCATTCTGGGATTGCCGACCTTTTCCTGACCCCTGCTCTGCTCTGTCTGAGCACAGCACAACTATAACCCCAGCCCTCTGTATTTTATCCCACTCTCCTCTCCTCAGTAAGTGTGATGCTTCTGAGTCAAGATGGCGGCGCCCATATCCTAAAGTCCTGAACAGAGTTGCAGTCCAGTGGGGGAAAGAATAATAAGTGAATAAAAACTTTAAATATATAAAATTTAGTTGCTGGGGAATCGTTTTTTATAAGGGTTTGGGCTTTTCAAAAAATCATGGTTAAGGTCCGGTTTAACATGGTTGTTACTGAGCATGCAGGGGGGGGGGGGGGTGCCAGTGACATCAGGTTTGGGGCGTGTTTAGATCTGTAAAAGTGATCAAATAGAAGTGTAAAATCGAAGACCATGTTGTACAGAGTAAATCAAACTGTAGATGGAGGTTATGATTTGAAATACAATGAGAAAATCAGGAGCCATTGGTCCAGTTTATGTAAATTAAAAAGAAATAAAAACATGTTGCTTGCATTTGTATTGTTTCCTACAAAATAAATATGTCTGTGCACAATAAAATACTCTTCAGGGAGAGCTTATATTGCTTTATTGCCTTAGGTCAGCATTTTCGCTATCTGCGACCCAAACCCCCCCCCCCCCCCCCCCCCCACACAACAATTTTCGTAAAATCGCTCACCTTTTCTACACTCCCACGCATCAATCACATCCCCGGGTACCCATTAGCTGAAGTACACTCAATCGCCCAGACATTTAGATGGGGGCGCGATCAGAGGGAAGCCGGGAATGGGGCCTATAAAAAAGTATAGAATCCTAAAGGCAGTCACCATATAAGGAAGTATAGAAAGTACATCCTAAAGCCAGTCACCATATAAGGAAGTATAGAAAGTACATCCTAAAGGCAGTCACCATATAAGGAAGTATAGAAAGTACACCCTGAAGGTAGTCACCATATAAGGAAGTATAGAAAGTACACCCTAAAGCCAGTTACCATATAAGGAATTATAGAAAGTACATCCTAAAGGCAGTCACCATATAAGGAAGTATATAGAAAGTACACCCTAAAGCCAGTTACCATATAAGGAAGTATAGAAAGTACATCCTAAAGGCAGTCACCTTATAAGGAAGTATAGAAAGTACACCCTAAAGCCAGTCACCATATAAGGAAGTATTAGAAAGTACATCCTAAAGGCAGTCACCATATAAGGAAGTATAGAAAGTACATCCTAAAGGCAGTCACCATATAAGGAAGTATAGAAAGTACATCCTAAAGCCAGTCACCATATAAGGAAGTATAGAAAGTACATCCTACAGGCAGTCCCCATATAAGGAAGTATAGAAAGTACATCCTAAAGCCAGTCACCATATAAGGAAGTATTAGAAAGTACATCCTAAAGCCAGTCACCTTATAAGAAAGTATAGAAAGTACACCCTGAAGGTAGTCACCATATAAGGAAGTATAGAAAGTACACCCTGAAGGTAGTCACCATATAAGGAAGTACAGAAAGTACATCCTAAAGGCAGTCACCATATAAGGAAGTATAGAAAGTACATCCTAAAGGCAGTCACCATATAAGGAAGTATAGAAAGTACATCCTAAAGGCAGTCACCATATAAGGAAGTATAGAAAGTACATCCTAAAGGCAGTCACCATATAAGGAAGTATAGAAAGTACATCCTAAAGGCAGTCACCATATAGGGAAGTATAGAAAGTACATCCTAAAGCCAGTCACCATATAAGGAAGTATAGAAAGTACATCCTAAAGGCAGTCACCATATAAGGAAGTATAGAAAGTACATCCTAAAGGCAGTCACCATATACGGAAGTATAGAAAGTACATCCTAAAGGCAGTCACCATATACGGAAGTATAGAAAGTACATCCTAAAGGCAGTCACCATATACGGAAGTATAGAAAGTACATCCTAAAGGCAGTCACCATATAAGGAAGTATAGAAAGTACATCCTAAAGGCAGTCACCATATAAGGAAGTATAGAAAGTACATCCTAAAGGCAGTCACCATATAAGGAAGTATTAGAAAGTACATCCTAAAGGCAGTCACCATATAAGGAAGTATAGAAAGTACATCCTAAAGCCAGTCACCATATAAGGAAGTATTAGAAAGTACATCCTAAAGGCAGTCACCATATAAGGAAGTATTAGAAAGTACATCCTAAAGGCAGTCACCATATAAGGAAGTATAGAAAGTACATCCTAAAGGCAGTCACCATATAAGGAAGTATAGAAAGTACATCCTAAAGGCAGTCACCATATAAGGAAGTATAGAAAGTACATCCTAAAGGCAGTCACCATATAAGGAAGTATAGAAAGTACATCCTAAAGGCAGTCACCATATAAGGAAGTATTAGAAAGTACATCCTAAAGGCAGTCACCATATAAGGAAGTATAGAAAGTACATCCTAAAGGCAGTCACCATATAAGGAAGTATTAGAAAGTACATCCTAAAGGCAGTCACCATATAAGGAAGTATTAGAAAGTACATCCTAAAGGCAGTCACCATATAAGGAAGTATAGAAAGTACATCCTAAAGGCAGTCACCATATAAGGAAGTATAGAAAGTACATCCTAAAGGCAGTCACCATATAAGGAAGTATAGAAAGTACATCCTAAAGGCAGTCACCATATAAGGAAGTATAGAAAGTACATCCTAAAGGCAGTCACCATATAAGGAAGTATAGAAAGTACATCCTAAAGGCAGTCACCATATAAGGAAGTATAGAAAGTACATCCTAAAGGCAGTCACCATATAAGGAAGTATAGAAAGTACACCCTAAAGCCAGTCACCATATAAGGAAGTATTAGAAAGTACATCCTAAAGGCAGTCACCATATAAGGAAGTATAGAAAGTACATCCTAAAGGCAGTCACCATATAAGGAAGTATAGAAAGTACATCCTAAAGGCAGTCACCATATAAGGAAGTATAGAAAGTACATCCTAAAGGCAGTCACCATATAAGGAAGTATAGAAAGTACATCCTAAAGGCAGTCACCATATAAGGAAGTATAGAAAGTACACCCTGAAGGTAGTCACCATATAAGGAAGTATAGAAAGTACACCCTAAAGCCAGTCACCATATAAGGAAGTATTAGAAAGTACATCCTAAAGGCAATCACCATATAAGGAAGTATAGAAAGTACATCCTAAAGCCAGTCACCATATAAGGAAGTATTAGAAAGTACATCCTAAAGCCAGTCACCATATAAGGAAGTATAGAAAGTACATCCTACAGGCAGTCACCATATAAGGAAGTATAGAAAGTACATCCTAAAGCCAGTCACCATATAAGGAAGTATAGAAAGTACATCCTAAAGCCAGTCACCATATAAGGAAGTTTTAGAAAGTACATCCTAAAGCCAGTCACCTTATAAGAAAGTATAGAAAGTACACCCTGAAGGTAGTCACCATATAAGGAAGTATAGAAAGTACACCCTGAAGGTAGTCACCATATAAGGAAGTACAGAAAGTACATCCTAAAGGCAGTCACCATATAAGGAAGTATAGAAAGTACATCCTAAAGGCAGTCACCATATAAGGAAGTATAGAAAGTGCATCCTAAAGGCAGTCACCATATAAGGAAGTATAGAAAGTACATCCTAAAGGCAGTCACCATATAGGGAAGTATAGAAAGTACATCCTAAAGCCAGTCACCATATAAGGAAGTATAGAAAGTACATCCTAAAGGTAGTCACCATATAAGGAAGTATAGAAAGTACACCCTGAAGGTAGTCACCATATAAGGAAGTATAGAAAGTACATCCTAAAGGCAGTCACCATATAGGGAAGTATAGAAAGTACATCCTAAAGCCAGTCACCATATAAGGAAGTATAGAAAGTACATCCTAAAGGCAGTCACCATATAGGGAAGTATAGAAAGTACATCCTAAAGCCAGTCACCATATAAGGAAGTATAGAAAGTACATCCTAAAGGCAGTCACCATATAAGGAAGTATAGAAAGTACATCCTAAAGGCAGTCACCATATAAGGAAGTATAGAAAGTACATCCTAAAGGCAGTCACCATATAAGGAAGTATAGAAAGTACATCCTAAAGGCAGTCACCATATAAGGAAGTATAGAAAGTACACCCTAAAGCCAGTTACCATATAAGGAAGTATAGAAAGTACATCCTAAAGGCAGTCACCATATAAGGAAGTATAGAAAGTACATCCTAAAGGCAGTCACCATATAAGGAAGTATAGAAAGTACATCCTAAAGGCAGTCACCATATAAGGAAGTATAGAAAGTACATCCTAAAGGCAGTCACCATATAAGGAAGTATAGAAAGTACATCCTAAAGGCAGTCCCCATATAAGGAAGTATAGAAAGTACATCCTAAAGCCAGTCACCATATAAGGAAGTATAGAAAGTACATCCTAAAGGCAGTCACCATATAAGGAAGTATAGAAAGTACATCCTAAAGGCAGTCACCATATAGGGAAGTATAGAAAGTACATCCTAAAGCCAGTCACCATATAAGGAAGTATAGAAAGTACATCCTAAAGGCAGTCGCCATATAGGGAAGTATAGAAAGTACATCCTAAAGGCAGTCACCATATAAGGAAGTATAGAAAGTACATCCTACAGGCAGTCACCATATAAGGAAGTATAGAAAGTACATCCTAAAGGCAGTCACCATATAAGGAAGTATAGAAAGTACATCCTAAAGGCAGTCGCCATATAGGGAAGTATAGAAAGTACATCCTAAAGCCAGTCACCATATAAGGAAGTATAGAAAGTACATCCTACAGGCAGTCACCATATAAGGAAGTATAGAAAGTACATCCTAAAGGCAGTCACCATATAAGGAAGTATAGAAAGTACATCCTAAAGGCAGTCACCATATAAGGAAGTATTAGAAAGTACATCCTAAAGGCAGTTACCATATAAGGAAGTATAGAAAGTACATCCTAAAGGCAGTCACCATATAAGGAAGTATAGAAAGTACATCCTAAAGGCAGTCACCATATAAGGAAGTATTAGAAAGTACATCCTAAAGGCAGTCACCATATAAGGAAGTATTAGAAAGTACATCCTAAAGGCAGTCACCATATAAGGAAGTATAGAAAGTACATCCTAAAGCCAGTCACCATATAAGGAAGTATAGAAAGTACACCCTAAAGCCAGTTACCATATAAGGAAGTATAGAAAGTACATCCTAAAGGCAGTCACCATATAAGGAAGTATAGAAAGTACACCCTAAAGCCAGTCACCATATAAGGAAGTATAGAAAGTACATCCTAAAGGCAGTCACCATATAAGGAAGTATAGAAAGTACATCCTAAAGGCAGTCACCATATAAGGAAGTATAGAAAGTACACCCTAAAGGCAGTCACCATATAAGGAAGTATAGAAAGTACATCCTAAAGGCAGTCACCATATAAGGAAGTATAGAAAGTACACCCTAAAGGCAGTCACCATATAAGGAAGTATAGAAAGTACATCCTAAAGGCAGTCACCATATAAGGAAGTATAGAAAGTACATCCTAAAGGCAGTCACCATATAAGGAAGTATAGAAAGTACATCCTAAAGGCAGTCACCATATAAGGAAGTATTAGAAAGTACATCCTAAAGGCAGTCACCATATAAGGAAGTATTAGAAAGTACATCCTAAAGGCAGTCACCATATAAGGAAGTATAGAAAGTACATCCTAAAGGCAGTCACCATATAAGGAAGTATTAGAAAGTACATCCTAAAGGCAGTCACCATATAAGGAAGTACAGAAAGTACATCCTAAAGGCAGTCACCATATAAGGAAGTATAGAAAGTACACCCTAAAGCCAGTTACCATATAAGGAAGTATAGAAAGTACATCCTAAAGGCAGTCACCATATAAGGAAGTATAGAAAGTACATCCTAAAGGCAGTCCCCATATAAGGAAGTATAGAAAGTACATCCTAAAGGCAGTCACCATATAAGGAAGTATAGAAAGTACATCCTAAAGGCAGTCACCATATAAGGAAGTATAGAAAGTACATCCTAAAGGCAGTCACCATATAAGGAAGTATTAGAAAGTACATCCTAAAGGCAGTCACCATATAAGGAAGTACAGAAAGTACATCCTAAAGGCAGTCACCATATAAGGAAGTATAGAAAGTACACCCTAAAGCCAGTTACCATATAAGGAAGTATAGAAAGTACATCCTAAAGGCAGTCACCATATAAGGAAGTATAGAAAGTACATCCTAAAGGCAGTCACCATATAAGGAAGTATAGAAAGTACATCCTAAAGGCAGTCACCATATAAGGAAGTATAGAAAGTACATCCTAAAGGCAGTCACCATATAAGGAAGTATAGAAAGTACATCCTAAAGGCAGTCACCATATAAGGAAGTATAGAAAGTACATCCTAAAGGCAGTCGCCATATAAGGAAGTATAGAAAGTACATCCTAAAGGCAGTCCCCATATAAGGAAGTATAGAAAGTACATCCTAAAGGCAGTCACCATATAAGGAAGTATAGAAAGTACATCCTAAAGGCAGTCCCCATATAAGGAAGTATAGAAAGTACATCCTAAAGCCAGTTTCCATATAAGGAAGTATAGAAAGTACATCCTAAAGCCAGTCACCATATAAGGAAGTATTAGAAAGTACATCCTAAAGCCAGTCACCATATAAGGAAGTATAGAAAGTACATCCTAAAGGCAGTCCCCATATAAGGAAGTATAGAAAGTACATCCTAAAGGCAGTAACCATATAAGGAAGTATAGAAAGTACTTCCTAAAGGCAGTCACCATGTAAGGAAGTATAGAAAGTATACCCTAAAACCAGTCACCATTTAAGGAAGTATAGAAAGTACATCCTAAAGGCAGTCCCCATATAAGGAAGTATAGAAAGTACATCCTAAAGGCAGTCACCATATAAGGAAGTATAGAAAGTACATCCTACAGGCAGTCACCATATAAGGAAGTATTAGAAAGTACATCCTAAAGGCAGTCACCATATAAGGAAGTATAGAAAGTACATCCTAAAGGCAGTCCCCATATAAGGAAGTATAGAAAGTACATCCTAAAGCCAGTTTCCATATAAGGAAGTATAGAAAGTACATCCTAAAGCCAGTCACCATATAAGGAAGTATTAGAAAGTACATCCTAAAGCCAGTCACCATATAAGGAAGTATAGAAAGTACATCCTAAAGGCAGTCCCCATATAAGGAAGTATAGAAAGTACATCCTAAAGGCAGTAACCATATAAGGAAGTATAGAAAGTACTTCCTAAAGGCAGTCACCATGTAAGGAAGTATAGAAAGTATACCCTAAAACCAGTCACCATTTAAGGAAGTATAGAAAGTACATCCTAAAGGCAGTCCCCATATAAGGAAGTATAGAAAGTACATCCTAAAGGCAGTCCCCATATAAGGAAGTATAGAAAGTACATCATAAAGCCAGTCACCATATAAGGAAGTATAGAAAGTACATCCTAAAGGCAGTCACCATATAAGGAAGTATAGAAAGTACATCCTAAAGGCAGTCACCATATAAGGAAGTATTAGAAAGTACATCCTAAAGGCAGTCACCATATAAGGAAGTACAGAAAGTACATCCTAAAGGCAGTCACCATATAAGGAAGTATAGAAAGTACACCCTAAAGCCAGTTACCATATAAGGAAGTATAGAAAGTACATCCTAAAGGCAGTCACCATATAAGGAAGTATAGAAAGTACATCCTAAAGGCAGTCCCCATATAAGGAAGTATAGAAAGTACATCCTAAAGGCAGTCACCATATAAGGAAGTATAGAAAGTACATCCTAAAGGCAATCGCCATATAAGGAAGTATAGAAAGTACATCCTAAAGGCAGTCCCCATATAAGGAAGTATAGAAAGTACATCCTAAAGGCAGTCACCATATAAGGAAGTATAGAAAGTACATCCTAAAGGCAGTCACCATATAAGGAAGTATAGAAAGTACATCCTAAAGGCAGTCACCATATAAGGAAGTATAGAAAGTACATCCTAAAGCCAGTTTCCATATAAGGAAGTATAGAAAGTACATCCTAAAGCCAGTCACCATATAAGGAAGTATTAGAAAGTACATCCTAAAGCCAGTCACCATATAAGGAAGTATAGAAAGTACATCCTAAAGGCAGTCACCATGTAAGGAAGTATAGAAAGTATACCCTAAAACCAGTCACCATTTAAGGAAGTATAGAAAGTACATCCTAAAGGCAGTCCCCATATAAGGAAGTATAGAAAGTACATCCTAAAGGCAGTCACCATATAAGGAAGTATAGAAAGTATACCCTAAAGCCAGTCACCATGTAAGGAAGTATAGAAAGTATACCCTAAAACCAGTCACCATTTAAGGAAGTATAGAAAGTACATCCTAAAGGCAGTCCCCATATAAGGAAGTATAGAAAGTACATCCTAAAGGCAGTCACCATATAAGGAAGTATAGAAAGTACATCATAAAGCCAGTCACCATATAAGGAAGTATAGAAAGTACATCCTAAAGGCAGTCACCATATAAGGAAGTATAGAAAGTACACCCTAAAGCCAGTCACCATATAAGGAAGTATTAGAAAGTACATCCTAAAGGCAGTCACCATATAAGGAAGTATTAGAAAGTACATCCTAAAGGCAGTCACCATATAAGGAAGTATAGAAAGTACACCCTGAAGGTAGTCACCATATAAGGAAGTATAGAAAGTACATCCTAAAGGCAGTCACCATATAAGGAAGTATAGAAAGTACATCCTAAAGGCAGTCACCATATAAGGAAGTATAGAAAGTACATCCTAAAGCCAGTCACCATATAAGGAAGTATAGAAAGTACATCCTAAAGCCAGTCCCCATATAAGGAAGTACAGAAAGTACATCCTAAAGGCAGTCACCATATAAGGAAGTATAGAAAGTACATCCTAAAGCCAGTTACCATATAAGGAAGTATAGAAAGTACATCCTAAAGGCAGTCACCATATAAGGAAGTATCGAAAGTACATCCTAAAGCCAGTTACCATATAAGGAAGTATAGAAAGTACATCCTAAAGGCAGTCACCGTATAAGGAAGTATAGAAAGTACATCCTAAAGGCAGTCACCATATAAGGAAGTATAGAAAGTACATCCTAAAGCCAGTTACCATATAAGGAAGTATAGAAAGTACATCCTAAAGGCAGTCACCATATAAGGAAGTATAGAAAGTACATCCTAAAGGCAGTCACCATATAAGGAAGTATAGAAAGTACATCCTAAAGGCAGTCACCATATAAGGAAGTATAGAAAGTACACCCTAAAGGCAGTCACCATATAAGGAAGTATAGAAAGTACATCCTAAAGGCAGTCACCATATAAGGAAGTATAGAAAGTACATCCTAAAGGCAGTCACCATATAAGGAAGTATAGAAAGTACATCCTAAAGGCAGTCCCCATATAAGGAAGTATAGAAAGTACATCCTAAAGGCAGTCACCATATAAGGAAGTATAGAATGTACATACTAAAGGCAGTCACCATATAAGGAAGTATAGAAAGTACATCCTAAAGGCAGTCACCATATAATGACATATTAGAATGTACATCCCAAAGGCAGTCACCATATAAGGAAGTATAGAAAGTACATCCTAAAGGCAGTCGCCATATAAGGAAGTATAGAAAGTACATCCTAAAGGCAGTCACCATATAAGGAAGTATAGAAAGTACATACTAAAGGCAGTCACCATATAAGGAAGTATAGAAAGTACATCCTAAAGGCAGTCACCATATAATGACATATTAGAATGTACATCCCAAAGGCAGTCACCATATAAGGAAGTATAGAAAGTACACCCTAAAGGCAGTCACCATATAAGGAAGTATAGAAAGTACATCCTAAAGGCAGTCACCATATAATGACATATTAGAATGTACATCCCAAAGGCAGTCACCATATAAGGAAGTATAGAAAGTACATCCTAAAGGCAGTCACCATATAAGGAAGTATAGAAAGTACATCCTAAAGGCAGTCACCATATAATGACATATTAGAATGTACATCCCAAAGGCAGTCACCATATAAGGAAGTATAGAAAGTACATCCTAAAGACAGTCGCCATATAAGGAAGTATAGAAAGTACATCCTAAAGGCAGTCACCATATAATGACATATTAGAATGTACATCCCAAAGGCAGTCACCATATAAGGAAGTATAGAAAGTACATCCTAAAGCTAGTCCCCATATAAGGAAGTATAGAAAGTACATCCTAAAGGCAGTCACCATATAAGGAAGTATAGAAAGTACATCCTAAAGCCAGTTACCATATAAGGAAGTATAGAAAGTACATCCTAAAGGCAGTCACCATATAAGGAAGTATAGAAAGTACATCCTAAAGGCAGTCACCATATAAGGAAGTATAGAAAGTACATCCTAAAGGCAGTCACCATATAAGGAAGTATAGAAAGTACATCCTAAAGGCAGTCACCATATAAGGAAGTATAGAAAGTACATCCTAAAGGCAGTCCCCATATAAGGAAATATAGAAAGTACATCCTAAAGGCAGTCACCATATAAGGAAGTATAGAAAGTACATCCTAAAGGCAGTCACCATATAAGGAAGTATAGAAAGTACATCCTAAAGCCAGTCACCATATAAGGAAGTATAGAAAGTACACCCTAAAGCCAGTCACCATTTAAGGAAGTATAGAAAGTACACCCTAAAGCCAGTCACCATATAAGGAAGTATAGAAAGTACATCCTAAAGCCAGTCACCATATAAGGGAGTATTAGAATGTCATACGGCAAACGCCTCCCATTGTTTTCAATGGGGAGCGTGCACTGCCACCCAGCAAGTCGGGATGCCCGGGGTACTGAAACAAAACACCATAGGCCAACACCATATACAAAAGTATTAGAACATACATATTAAACAAAGGGGGGTGGCAGCCGCTCAGACCATTTTATAACTAAACAGGGAGGTGCACGTTAGCAGGGCAATTAGTACACACAAGTCTTAAAGGAGCCACAGCACTCAACCCTGTTAGCTTGCGGGCCAGCCTATAATCTGTCTCTAAACTTGGTTAAAAACAGAGGACTCGGTCATACACATCTGCAGAAGTATGCTTAAGATGCACCACTACGCCAAAGTGCCTCTGTGGGGTGCAGTCCTAACTCTAATCTCTGAGAGCCCATCTGGGACATACAGTGCAATAGATAAATTGGGAGCAGGCTTACCTGAGGTTGCCCTAAACCTCTAAAGTGCAAGCCATGGGGTGGAAGGGTTATTATTAAATGTATGTCCTCGTTAAGTAACAGACGCCGTTTTGTGGACATAAGCCATGCTTGGGCAGATGGAACCTTCATCTGTCTTTCACTAACTAACATGACTCGTGATTTGTTTTCTACAGATGAACCCAGAAAAAGGAGTCGCCTGGAGAGATATCCCCGGCCAGTTTATACCCAGGACGAGCACAACCTGCCAAACCGTTATCCAGTAAGTGGAGGGTTTTGAAGGTGGACGTTAGGACCCCCTTTTTTTTTTTAGATGTGTTTTTAAGGTTTGCAGCTATAGTTCATCAGACATGTGCGACATTAAAATACTCATCCGTTTTGGGCCTTTCCTCATATAGGGTGAGAATTCAATCCATGGTGATGAGGAACAGTATGCGGAGGAGGAAATGTTTACCGAGATTGGCACAGGTGAGGAAAATGAGAGGATTCCCAGGTTTTCCTTCCTTTGGTTTCAGCTTTCTGCTCTTAGTAGACTCTACCTGTTAGACCCTGACACCCACTGTAATTGTAGTGCGGCTAAAACAAAGGCTCTAGAGCAGCAGTTCAATCAAATTGGTTCTTTTCCCAAATGAAAACAGGCCTGTTTTGAAGCTGCAGCCTCCTGCTGAGGCCATGTTAAATTAACTCTATTGTTCCTGTCCTGTCATGCCGCGAACCATAGGTATAAAATATTATATTTGCCATGTCCCCCACAAAGTATATAAACAGATGTTACTTTTTTTTTTTTTTTTTTTTTTAAATCATCTGTGATATGTGTTATTTTTTGGTTATTCCAATGATATTAGTCCTTTAAATGGACCCCTGTTATCAGCCTTTGTTAGGCTCCAACTGTCCCAACCACATTATATTGGATATATTGATGATTTGCATATCCATATGTACTGATCTCTACCCTAAAATAACAGAATGGCATGATGAGGCTTCGAGGAAGGGAAGGGGAGAGTGTAGGTCATGGGTGCACAATGGGTTTAGGAGCCGCATTGTCTTATTGCTCCACTACAAGGGGCCACATTGTTTTATTCCTCCACTTCAAGGGGCTGCATTGT
Organism: Gastrophryne carolinensis; assembly: GCA_027917425.1. Classification (NCBI taxonomy): domain Eukaryota; kingdom Metazoa; phylum Chordata; class Amphibia; order Anura; family Microhylidae; genus Gastrophryne; species Gastrophryne carolinensis. Next base: position 626,970,547 of record CM051235.1, read on the forward strand.
CTTATTCCTCCACTTCAAGGGGCTGCATTGTCTTATTCCTCCACTTCAAGGGGCTGCATTGTCTTATTCCTCCACTTCAAGGGGCTGCATTGTTACCTTAAAGCGTTGTATAAGCTTTCATTTATATGCAGATGTGGGCAAAGGTAGGAGGACAGGAATAGATGGGCAGAGGTGAGATGGTAAAGAAGTGGGAAGGGGTAAAGCAGGAAAAGGTGAGGTGAGCAGGTAAGTAAGTAAAAAGAGTTGAGATGGGCAGAGGTGAGGCAGGATAGTTGAGGGGAGCAGAGGTGAGGTGGGTATGGGGTGAGATGGCAAGAAGTGGGCAAAGGTGAGGTGGGAAGAAGGGGTAAGAGGTGAGATGTGAGGTTGGCTGAGGTGAGGCTACAAGATGTAAAGTGGGCAATGGTGAGGCAGGATAAGGTGAAGTGGGTGGATAGGAAAAGATGAGGTGGGTAGCAGTAGGAGGGCAGGAAGAGATGAGTAGAGGTGAGATGATAAAGAAGTGTGCAGGGGTGAAGCAGGAAAAGATGGGGTGAGTTGAGATGGGCAGGGGTGAGGCAGGATAGTTTAGGTGGGTAAGAGGTGAGATGGCAAGAAGTGGGCAAAGGTGAGGTGATAAGGAGGTGTAAGAAGTGGGCAAAGGTGAGGTGTGAAGGAGGGGTAAGAGGTGAGATGGCAAGATATAGACAAAGGTTAGGTTGGCTGAGGTGAGGCTACAAAATGGAAGGTGGGCAATTGTGAGGCAGGAAGAGGCGAAGATGAGGTGGGTAGAGGTAGGAGGAGGAAGAGATGGGCAGAGGTGAGATGGTAAAGAATTGGGCAGGGGTGAAGCAGGAAAAGTTGAGATGGGCAGGGGTGAGGCAGGATAGTTGAGGTGAGCAGAGGTGAGGTGGGTATGGGGTGAGATGGCAAGAGGTGGGAAGGAGGGAAAAGAGGTCAGCAAAGGTGAGGTTGGCTGAGGTGAGACTACAAGATGTAAAGTGGGCAATGGTGAGGCAGGAAGAGGCGAGGTGGGTAGAAGTAGGCAGAGATGCAGGGGGCCGCAACTGACAGCATAAGTTACTTTCAGTAAGTAGCTTATGCCTCTTTAAAGAGGACCAAACCCCACGGAGATTGGCCCAGGAATATAGAATCGGGATGGCCCGCTGTGTGAAACCCCCCCAGGTTCCCCTTAAACTGGCCTTCTTTCCCGGTCCAACGGTGCATGCGCGAGCAGAGGCCGCATCCCCGCTATCCCTCTAACAGAGAGCATGCCCGTGCCAGGCATTTGTGAATGGCCGGTGCAGGCATGCTCCTGTTAGAGGGTATTGGGGGATGTGGCCGCCAGCACGCTCGGATCAGACAAGCTCCTGGACGAAGGGGCTCGAGAGGATTCGAGCGCACTGACTGGAGGAGCGGCCGCGCATGTGCCATAGGACCGGTAAGAGGCGATTTCGATCAGGCTTCCTGGGGGGATTCACACAGTGGGGCACCCCAAAAAAATAGGATAGTCAAAATCCTGGGTTTAGGTCCACCTTAAGTGCCAGCTCCACAGTTAACCCTTAGCTTTGTATGCGTCATTGTTGACTATATATGGTAGAAGCATATTTTTGGCTCTTCGCTTGTGTTACTGGTCGTATTTTCTTGCCAGGAGGTGCGTATTACACCCCAGGAAGATTCATTTACTCAGAGCCTTCAAACATGGAGGTGGAGGAGGGCCGACTCTATGCAGATCTTGATTCACCGTACGCAAATAACGGAAGGCGGGGGAATTGGAAGAGGGGCAGGGACTGGAGTCGGCACGGCTCTCTGGGTGGCTCCCGCTCCTGTCCCACGACCGGCCGGTCACGTCCCGCCCGTTATCAACAAGCAGAAGAATTCGATGACTGCGATGACGAAGAAGCGACTGCCCCAGCCGGCTCCAACAGGTTGCGCAACGTCCGCTTCTCCGAGAGGGAAAACCTGATGCTGGTGGAGCAAGTGATCGAGAATTTTGACATCTTGGTGGGCAAACTGGCCGCCAAAACGGAAACCTCCATGAAGAACCTCGTGTGGAGACAAATCACCGACTCCGTCAATTCAGTTGGCAGTGTTAAGAGGAGCGTGCCTCACTGCAAGAGGAGGTATCAGGACATCAAGAGGAGCATCCGGAAGAAGTGTCTAGAGCAGAGGAAGCACAGGTGAGCATATCGGAACGCTTCTGTTCCTGCTTTAAATTTGGTCATTCTATTGATCGGCGGTCGGCCAATACGTGTTTGTTCTTCATTGCAGCGTCTCTAATTCTCAGACCATATTCCTCCACACATATGAGGGGATCCTGAAACCTTACATACACATGCGTGGTGGCAACAGAATCAGAGGCCAAGACGAATCTGACTCAGGTGAGACGTTTAAAGCATATGGGCAGCATGTAGTAAAGAAATGTTAAAGCGGGTGAAAACCCTGGCGCTGACGGCCCTGAAATCTAAAGGGCTGGTCGCTGCTCCACTCCTGGGGCATTCTATAGGGGGATGCCCTACCAACTGAAACCCCCGGGGACGCCGTTAAATTCATCTTTACCGGCCACCACAGGCCATTATTCCCTGTAGTAGTGCGTTCTCCCTTGTCCAATTATTCAGGTAGGCGTGCGCCACAACAGAAAGCCGGGAATGTGGCCAGACAGCTGCACCTCAAACAGACCTTCAGTATCATTTAATAATAAGCCCAAACCCTTAAACTATTCACCAGCATCTAAATTTTATATATTTTAAGGTTTTAGTCACTTATTGATTATTCTTTCCGCCACTGGGTTGCAACTCTGTTCCGGAAGTGCAGGGGGCAGGGTTATAGCTGTGCTCTGCACAGGCAGAACAGAGCTGGGGGTCAGGAAAAGAACAGCAATCCCACAATGCAGAGCAGCATAGTCAGAAGACACTTCCTGTCTGCAGGCAGCCTGAGACGCCATGGGCCGCCATCCTGGAAGTTTAAAGGCTCAGAAAACGCACTAGGTGCAAGTCTCTCTGAATTGTCAAATCGGCTTTAGGAAAATAAAAGAGCAAGTCCAGTTGCCTTGATTTTATTTCTTACAGAAATACATTTTCTTTTATTGTTTTTTTTTTTTTTTTTTTTTTTTTTGCACAGATGCTGATATTCAAGAAAGCCCTCCACCGAGTCCACGCAGCCTCGAGGAACCTCTGGAAGCTGGGCGCCTTTCTCCAGAGCCCGAAGAGGAGGCAGGCCCTGTGATGCCCGAACCCAGGTCCTTAGAAGAGAGTGGTGAGCCCAGTCAAGATAACCTGGGCGAGAGCGAAGCTGCCACCTCCCAGCTGGCTCCATCAAGCTGTTCGAGTGAAGCGCCCATGCCAAATAACGGGCCAGATCTTGGCCAGAGATCTCACGCCCACGGGCGACAAAAATCTTTCGCTAAAGGGCCAAAGAAGGGGAAGCTGGATGACCACGGCATCAAACGTTTCCTGCGTGAGCATACGCTACACAGAAAAACGCTGATGAGGAAGCTGAACGCTCTTCACGAAGACGTGAGTCACCTCACACAGACCTTGGCCAAAGCAACCTCTGAGCAGAACAGCTTGCTGGCGAGGATCGTGGGCGCTCTAGAGGAGCGGAACCGAATAGAAACTGAACAACACAAGACCCTCCAGAAAATGAGCGAATCGCTCGAGAGGACTGGTGTCCACCGAGGCCTTGGGTCTCAAAGTACCAATGACTGAGCGGTACGTAAACATTGTGCTTGGACGACACCTCCTGGTCTAGATTCTTTTGTAACACTCCAAATGTAGACTGCGTTTTTTTAACATACTGTCAAACTGACTTTTTTATTTACCAATTAGTCCCAGAAGTAACATTTTAAAATAAACATTTTAAAATAGACTGGTAAATTATTCCATTAACCTTGTACACGGAATAACATTTTGCATGCATGGAAAAGTGACAAGGCAATGGAAAGCCACTCAAGAAAATCTACAACGTGCAGATCGTAGCCTTGGATTTCCCAAGACAAGCCGAGGGGAGCTTTATGGAGCTTTTATCCTATGATGGGCACTAGAAGATCTGCATTATGTCTATCATATCCTTGGATTTTCCAAAAAGCATTGAGAAGAGCTTCATGGGACTATTATCCTATGATCGACACAAGAAGATCTTTGGTTTCCCAAGAAACGCAGAGGAGAGCTTTATGGAGCTTTTATCTTAGGATCGACGCAAGAAGATCTGGAACACGTTGATTGTAGACTTGGCTTTCTCAAGAAACATCTTGGATTTTCCCAGTGCTGAGAATAGCTTTATGGGGCTTTTATTCTATGATCGGTGCAAGAAAATCTGTTACGTGTTGAAAATAGCATTGGCTTTCCAAAACATGCCGAAAATAGCTTATGGAGCTTTTATCCTGTGATGGACACAAGACCTGTTAAGTGCCAGTTGTAGCCTTGGATTTCCCAAGACACGCCAAAATAGCTTTTATGGAGTTTTCTTTCCTATGATTGGCACAAACATGATGATCAAAGCTTTGGATTTCACCAAGAAGCTCTTTGTGGAGCTTTAATCTGATGAATGTCACAGAAATCTGCATCGTGTTGATCGTAGCTTTGGATTTCCCAAGACACGCAGAGAAGAGCTTTATGGAACTTTTATCCGACGATCGTCACTATGTCGATTATATCCTTGGATTTGCCAAGAGGCGCTGAGAAATACGTTATGGGGCTTTTATCGTATGAAGATTTGTAACGTGCCAGTTGTGGCCTCGGATTTCCCAAGACATACTGAAAGTAGCTTTTATGGACTTTTTAATACTTTGATTGGCACAAAATGTTCTGTAATGTGTCGATCGTAGATTTGGATTTCCCAAGACACGCCGAGAAGAGCTTTATGGAACCTTTATCCGATGATCGGCAAAAAAAGATCTGAAATGTGTCGATCGTAACCTTGGATTTACAAAAACGCTGAGAGAAGCTTTATGGAGTTTTATTATACGATGAGCCGTAAAAAATCTGTAATGTGGTGTTTGCAGCATTGGATTCCCAAAGACACGCCGAAAATAGTTTTACCAAGCTGATGATCTGAGAAACATTCCAGTGATTTGTGGGAGTGGTGGATTCTGTGCTATGGTTTTGAGAAGCCAGGCGAAACCAGTAGCCCAGAAAAAGGGGCTACATGCTACTACAGAGCCTTATTTAGCTGCTGAGTCCTCTTCACGGCACACCAACCTCGCACTAATGTCCCATTACCAATGAGCTCTGTGTGAGGTTAGGGTGACCAGAATGCATTTGAATGGCTGCTCATTGGTCCGCTAACCCAAGAATCTTCAGTTGTTGTTTATTTGTGGTGGCTTCTGAGCCACGAGAAACCTACAGCTCTGCAGTTGAATTTTGGTCTTACCCCGGAGCAGGGCGGTTATACCAGATCTTGAGCAGCACACAATCCTGCCACAGGAGGTTGAGAAGCAATAAAGCATCATCAATGACGTATATTAAAGCAAGGGTCTGGTCTAGACAAGTAGTTAGATGTTTTTATTTCTTCAACAATGAATTACACACGGAATGCATATTACTTTCCAGGAATCAACATATAATGATTCTACATTTAAGGTAGAAAAAAAACAATGAATAATTCAGGCTTGCATGCAGGGAAGTGACTCGATGTGTTTCACCCTTCTAAATTGGCTTCTTCAGGTTTTGCATAAGGGCTGGCTCTAAATATTGCAAACGTGTGTTAGGGAACAATATGTATAGTGAACATGGCAATACCACGTGGTACACCAGTAGTAGTAGTACATCACATGAGGATCCTCCCCTGCTTATTCCTCCTTTTTTCATGCCCCCACCAACATAGATATATTTTCTCACTTTCACGGTCACGGAGAGAGCAAGCTTTTCCCCCTATAGAGGAAACAGTGGAACATGTTTAAAACCCCCAGTCCTCAGTATTGTGTTTTGTTCCTAGGAGGAGGAACCCTCGAACAGCGGCCAGTTTATTTTTTGGTGTTTACACGCCAACTTCCTGGCTTTACCCCCACAGGACAGTGTATCTGTGGCCAGGCAGCCCGCTTGAGCACCACAACATTTGGCAGGACACCGGAGCTCTGGACGGCTGAATGTGCTGGCTGGATACTGTCGCCTCCTGCATGCTGCAGGTCAGCGATGGCAAGATAGCGTTGGTTGAAAAGCCGCATCTCTGGATGGGAGGGCGAAGCCCCAACTCGGACACTGTCTATGACGACTTCCGGGCCGGGAGGGTCACTTCCGTCCGGAACAATGTGCGTTCCAGGTGCACTTCCTGGCCAGAGACACTGCGCAGGCAGAGGTGGCGGCGCAGCAGGACTGTTTGGAAAAGAAACACAGGCAGTCTCCAGCAGCAGCAGGCGGGTGCGGGCCGTACCCTCTCTGGCTCAGGTGTCACGTTCAGCTGACCACAGCTTTTAGGACCCGGGATCTTTACGAGATCCCATGAACTGCCACACAGAGGAAATCCTTAGAAGGGCATGGGATGCTGCAGCCTTTGCCTTTAAACCTATGATAACTTCTCAAAGTGTGGCCAGAAACCTTGAGGTCTGGCTTTCCAACCTCAAGGGTTTTATAGAAAGGGACACACCCAAGCAGATGCTCCTTAACGTGCTCCCATGTTTAGAGCCATTTCCTTTCTAGAGGATGCCTTGACCGAGGCATCTCAGGCTAGCGCTAAGGCCACAGGCCTTATCAGCTGCACCAGAAGGGCCATCTGGCTATAAACCTGCAGGGGGGATTTGGCCCCCGGGGCCAGACTATGTGGCATCCCATTTTAGGGAGATTTGATATTCGGTCCGGAACTAGAAACCTTTCTCTCTAGGTCCTCTGAAAGCACTAAGAAGTTTCCTTCAAAGAACAAGCGATTTAGAAACCAAGCCAAGTTCAATTCTAGATCCTCACAACCCCTCCCCTGTAATAGGCAACCTAAGAAGCACTGGGGTCAGTACAAAAGGGACCGTAAACCCAACCCTATCTGTGCATCCCCCACCCAATTCGATAGACCTAGTCCTGAAGCCGAGATACCTGTGGGGGGCAGACTCAGTTTCTTTCAGGAAGCCTGGCAGTCAGTTACGCAGAACCAGTTCATTCTGGATCTTGTTTCCATGGTGTACCCGCTGTAATTCTAAAGACTCCCAGAGACATTTCTCCTCACCAGGCTTCCCCACGATACAGAGAGTAGGTTAGCATTCCCACTAGCTATCTCGGAGCTCTGGCAGAAGAGTCATAGAACCGGTCCCACTACATTGTCAGGGAAAGGGATTCTATTACCACATTTTCCTACTCTTAAAACCATCCGGGGCCTACCGGGTGATTTTAAATCTGAAGGACTTAAACTTGTACATAAGGATTTCAAATTTTCACAGTCCATCTTCACAGTCGAGAATCTCCTGGCTCCGGAAGATTGGATGATCAGAATCTACTTCCAAGATTCCTATTTACACATCCCGGTTTGTCCAGGTCACCGCAGCTTCCTAAGATTTGCAGTGCTACTAGGCTGAGACAACTCTTCACTTCCAATACAGGGTGCTGCCCTTCAGCATTTCTTCAGCACCCAAAAATGTTGGCAGAAGTAATGTGTGTCCTAAGATATCAGAAGGTCCCAGTCTTTCCATACCTGGACGACATTCTGCTGACGGGGAAATCAGAGTAAGAAGTCTTACAGAACATCAGTCTGACCTTATCACTCCTGCAGAGTCTGGGGTGGATTATAAACGGGGACAAGTCTGTTACTGCAAGTTCCTGAGTTACATCATAGACTGCTCCCGGCAAAACCGAAAAACAAGAAAAAACTGGTCAGAGTAGTTCAAAGCTTCATCAGGGAGGATTACGTCTCCTTCAGAAGGATCTTGTCAATCCTAGGATTAATGACCTCCACCATCCCGGCCATCACCTGGCCACGGCTTCACTCCAGGCTACTACAGGACTTTGTACTTCAGACTTGGGATCACTCTCCAGATTCTTTGGAGCTGACCACCAACTTTCAAGCCGAAATAAAACTCTCTCTCTGGTGGTGGATGGATCTCTCAATCCTGCAGGCAGGACGCCCCTGGAGGCAGTCCAATCCAATATTTATCACCATGGATGCCAGCGGTTGGGAATGGGAAGTGTACCTGGACTCCCAGCACATACAGGGGATCTGGTCCAGAGAATTGAGGCTCTGAATCTGCAAGACAGCCACGTGGTCTTCTCCTAACACCTACCTCAAACACTACAGGCTAGATTTATTATCTGACAAAGACCAGGCCTTTGGTCAAAGGGACATCCCTAGTTCTAAAGTACTTGCTTATCCTCTCTATGGCTGTCCTGAAGGACGAAGGGAGAAAAACCCTGTTAGTCTTACCGACAACGGTATTTCTATGAGTCCTTCATAAACCTCCCTATACATTAGGTCCTACGGTTCACCACCAATTAATACTTGTTTAATACTGAGGACGGGGGGGAGGTGGGGCTTTTAAACATGTTCTAGTTGTGTTTCCTCTATAGGGGGAGGAGCTTACTCTCTCTGTGGCCATCCTGAAGGACTAGTAGAAATTCCATTATCAGTAAGACTAACAAGGATTTTTATAGAGGTGGGGAGTAGCACATAGTCTGCTTTGTCCTGTGGGGGCACCATCCTCCAATCTTGCATAGGGTACCTTTCATTGTAAGCCCCGCCCTGATTATCCCCCTCCAATTCTCTAACCCCAGTTGATCTCTTTCCTATGTCCTACACCAGCCCTCGCATTTAGCTCATGGACCCAGTGGCTGCCTTTGTTACACACTCACTATACATGTGACCTACTACATGTCTCAATGAGATGCATTTCACAAGGTACTTGCCACTCGATTCCCACTTTATTTGTATAACAAGCTTATTTCCTAACCCAGTTTTATTAACTAGCCTAAAATATATCGACTTAGTTGTATAGCTAAAGCTGTGATCAATGGGCGCTTGTCTTTATTCACTTCCTATGTCATTTCCAGTGCAGTGAGCCTTTGTACAGAAATATTCTTGCACTCAGTCCTTACTTGACTCCGAAGAAGCCTATATGGAAGGGGGAAACGCGTTAATCCTCTGCGAGCAAGAGTTACCGTAATTATATATTATCCTATACCCATTTGGGGACCACTTCCTCATTCATGCAGGGGCTGCCAGTCATGTGACTACCAGTGACCAATCGGGATTGAGAAGTGGGTTTGCATGTCAAACCTGAATGTTTGCCAGTGGTCACATGATCAGCTGCCATACAATTGAATGAGGAAGTGGTGACCTGACTATAGTGCATCGTTAAATGTATTGGGGGCCACTATAATTCAATGCCAATGATGTAATAAGAATTCTCTGTTTAATTAATTGGGGAATAAAGAAATAAAATAGCAATTTACACATCTAGTCTAGACCCTTGCTTTTTAAAGTGGACCAAAACTTAGTGGGGCATCCCTATATTCTCACCTCGCCAATGGGGCTACGGCATCCTTCTAGCCCACAGTAGCTGAAGGGCTGGCGTGGCTGCGCACAGCCTGGGGATATAGGGGCTGCCGCGATTGCAGCCAGAATTATTGGAGGAGAGCCGCGCCTGTGTCATGAGAAACACTGGCAAGGTGCGTACTTCAGCCGAACCGCAGAGTGTCATGCAGCAGTGCTTACCTGCCGTGCAGAAAAGAACACCCTGGGGTGTAAGGCTGCTGTTGTCGAGATCTGAACCATTTTGATTAGCTCTGCCTCTGAGTTTTATTCATGACCACATTATTTTTAGTGCTGAAAAGTGGACCTAGACAAAAAAAAAAGCAGGAAAAGACAGACAGGCACAGCCTGGACTTGTGTGATGCAAAAGAAGGGTGGAGTTAGGTCCACCTGTCAATGCTCAAACAACGTGGTCATGAATAAATAAAACCCGGGGGCTGGGCTACAGTAAAGGGGCTAAATCTCAAGAACAATAAAAATGAAGAGTAGAAATGACGCTTCGGCCATCTTGTCTCCAAAGTAAAGTCAAAGCGTTGTGATCAGAACTTGCTCCCACCAACCTCAAGAGTGGCAGCTTTATTCCACAGCACATGGCGGGTAAGAGAACAATGATTATTTTTACACTTAGCCTTGACAATACCTTTAGGATTGTAACAGATGATGATGTAAATATTGGCCGGACAGACCTGGGGGGGTTTTACACAGCGGGGCATCCCGATGCCGGAGGGTGGTAATCCAGCAGCGCTGGAATCTTAAAGCGGACCTTCACCCTGAATAAGAGCATATCATATGTTTCCCACACCCTGTACATACAGATTGCCCACATTAAAAATCATCCTACCTGCATCTACTGCATGTTATGAGCCTTTAAACATCCAAGATGGCGGCTCATGGAGTCTCTGTGTCTTCTGACTGTGTCGCTCTCTGGGATTGCTGTCCTTTCCCTGACCCTAGCTCTGCTCTGTCTGTGCAAAGCACAGCTAAAACCCCTCCCCCTGTACTTTATCCCACTCTCCTCTCCTCAGTATGTGTGATGCTTCTGAGTCAAGATGGCGGCGCCCGTATCCTAGAGTCCTGAACAGAGTTGCAGCCCGGTGGGGGAAAGAATAATAAGTAAGTGACTAAAAACGTAAAATATATTAACTTTAGATGCTGGGGAATAGTTTAAGGGTTTGGGCTTTTCATTTAATGATGCTGTAGGTCCGGTTTAAAGATTTCAAGGCTGATGGGGGCGTGGGTTTTGGTCCTCTTTAAGGCTGATGGGGGCGTGGCTTTTGGTCCTCTTTAAGGCTGATGGCGTGGCTTTTGGTCCTCTTTAAGGCTGATGGGGGCGTGGCTTTTGGTCCTCTTTAAGGCTGATGGGGGCGTGGCTTTTGGTCCTCTTTAAGGCTGATGGGGGCGTGGCTTTTGGTCCTCTTTAACACTTTCTCTCAAACCTATGGGAAGCAATAAAGCCGCGCTGATTGTAGGGGAGGATGGGGCCGTACACCGTTACAGCCTCTTCTTATGTGCGTCACTTCCTAAAACGGGTACTTTTATGTGACGTCCGTGGCAACAAGCAACCGACATCTCGTGTCCTTTGTAGACTTTTCTTTTTTTTTTGTACATGGATGAAAGTTCATTCTTCATAAAGCTGACTTTGGAAATAAATGATTTTTTTTTATGAATAATTTGCCTGTGTTCTTTCTTCATCTGTTCTGCCACACACCCTCTTAAAGCGGACCTTCACCCTGAATAAGAGCCTATCTTATATGTTTCCCCCACCCTGTACATACAGATTGCCCACATTAATCCAGACCTTCGCTCTGAATAAGAGCCTATCTTATATGTTTCCCACACCCTGTACATACAGATTGCTCACATTAATCCGGACCTTCGCTCTGAATAAGAGCCTATCTTATATGTTTCCCCCACCCTGTACATACAGATTGCCCACATTAATCCAGACCTTCGCTCTGAATAAGAGCCTATCTTATATGTTTCCCTCACCCTGTACATACAGATTGCTCACATTAATCCGGACCTTCGCTCTGAATAAGAGCCTATCTTATATGTTTCCCACACCCTGTACATACAGATTGCCCACATTAATCCAGACCTTCGCTCTGAATAAGAGCCTATCTTATATGTTTCCCACACCCTGTACATACAGATTGCTCACATTAATCCGGACCTTCGCTCTGAATAAGAGCCTATCTTATATGTTTCCCCCACCCTGTACATACAGATTGCCCACATTAATCCAGACCTTCGCTCTGAATAAGAGCCTATCTTATATGTTTCCCTCACCCTGTACATACAGATTGCTCACATTAATCCGGACCTTCGCTCTGAATAAGAGCCTATCTTATATGTTTCCCACACCCTGTACATACAGATTGCCCACATTAATCCAGACCTTCGCTCTGAATAAGAGCCTATCTTATATGTTTCCCTCACCCTGTACATACAGATTGCTCACATTAATCCGGACCTTCGCTCTGAATAAGAGCCTATCTTATATGTTTCCCACACCCTGTACATACAGATTGCCCACATTAATCCAGACCTTCGCTCTGAATAAGAGCCTATCTTATATGTTTCCCTCACCCTGTACATACAGATTGCTCACATTAATCCGGACCTTCGCTCTGAATAAGAGCCTATCTTATATGTTTCCCTCACCCTGTACATACAGATTGCCCACATTAATCCAGACCTTCGCTCTGAATAAGAGCCTATCTTATATGTTTCCCTCACCCTGTACATACAGATTGCTCACATTAATCCGGACCTTCGCTCTGAATAAGAGCCTATCTTATATGTTTCCCTCACCCTGTACATACAGATTGCTCACATTAATCCGGACCTTCTCTCTGAATAAGAGTATCTTATATGTTTCCCCCACCCTGTACATACAGATTGCCCACATTAATCCAGACCTTCGCTCTGAATAAGAGCCTATCTTATATGTTTCCCTCACCCTGTACATACAGATTGCTCACATTAATCCGGACCTTCGCTCTGAATAAGAGCCTATCTTATATGTTTCCCTCACCCTGTACATACAGATTGCTCACATTAATCCGGACCTTCGCTCTGAATAAGAGCCTATCTTATATGTTTCCCACACCCTGTACATACAGATTGCCCACATTAATCCAGACCTTCGCTCTGAATAAGAGCCTATCTTATATGTTTCCCCCCTGTACATACAGATTGCTCACATTAATCCGGACCTTCACCCTGAATAAGAGCCTATCTTATATGTTTCCCTCACCCTGTACATACAGATTGCTCACATTAATCCGGACCTTCGCTCTGAATAAGAGCCTATCTTATATGTTTCCCACACCCTGTACATACAGATTGCCCACATTAATCCAGACCTTCGCTCTGAATAAGAGCCTATCTTATATGTTCCCCCCCTGTACATACAGATTGCCCACATTAATCCAGACCTTCGCTCTGAATAAGAGTCTATCTTATATGTTTCCCCCCTGTACATACAGATTGCCCACATTAATCCGGACCTTCGCCCTGAATAAGAGCCTATCTTATATGTTTCCCCCTGTACATACAGATTGCCCACATTAATCCGGACCTTCACCCTGAATAAGAGCCTATCTTATATGTTTCCCCCACCCTGTACATACAGATTGCCCACATTAATCCAGACCTTCGCTCTGAATAAGAGCCTATCTAATATGTTTCCCCCCTGTACATACAGATTGCTCACATTAATCCGGACCTTCACCCTGAATAAGAGCCTATCTTATATGTTCCCCCCCTGTACATACAGATTGCCCACATTAATCCAGACCTTCGCTCTGAATAAGAGTCTATCTTATATGTTTCCCCCCTGTACATACAGATTGCCCACATTAATCCGGACCTTCGCCCTGAATAAGAGCCTATCTTATATGTTTCCCCCTGTACATACAGATTGCCCACATTAATCCGGACCTTCACCCTGAATAAGAGCCTATCTTATATGTTTCCCCCCCTGTACATACAGATTGCCCACATTAATCCGGACCTTCACCCTGAATAAGAGTCTATCGTATATATGTTTCCCACACCCTGTACATACAGATTGCCCAGATTAATCCAGACCTTCGCTCTGAATAAGAGCCTATCTTATATGTTTCCCACACCCTGTACATACAGATTGCCCACATTAATCCGGACCTTCACCCTGAATAAGAGTCTATCTTATATGTTTCCCACACCCTGTACATACAGATTGCCCACATTAATCCAGACCTTCGCTCTGAATAAGAGCCTATCTTATATGTTTCCCACACCCTGTACATACAGATTACATAGTAACATAGTAACATAGTATGTAAGGCTGAATAAAGACTTTAGTCCATCCAGTTCAGCCTGTTTAACTCCTTCCAGTGGTCTAGTAGCCATAGCCGGAAATGTTATTACATGCCAGGAAGGCATCAAGGCCACTTTTGAACATTTTTAATGTATCCCTCATTACTACCTCCTCTGGCAGCGAGTTCCATAGTCTCACTGCTCTTACAGAGAAGAATCCCCTCCTATGTCGGTGGAGAAAGCACCTTTCCTCTAATCTTAGTGGATGCCCCCGGGTTATGGTTACACTCCGGGGTATAAATAGATTGTGGGACAGATCCTTGTATTGACCCCGAATATATTTATACATAGTTATTAGATCACCCCTCAATCGTCTTTTTTCTAGACTAAATAAACCTAACTTGGACAATCTTTCCGGGTACTCTAGCCCCCGCACTCCTTTTATTAACTTTGTTGCCCTTCTTTGAACGCGCTCCAGTTCTGATATGTCCTTTTTAAGCACAGGTGCCCAGAACTGTACACAGTATTCCATATGGGGTCTGACCAGTGACTTGTACAGGGGTAAAATGATGCTCTGGTCATGAGCACCTATGCCCCTCCTGATGCACCCCATGATCCTATTTGCCTTGGCAGCAGCTGCCTGGCATTGATTACTACAGTTGAGCTTATTGTCAACTAAAACCCCTAGGTCCTTTTCCATTGTTGTTTTACCAAGTGTTTCTTTATTTAGTGTGTAATCATGACACAGATTTCTCCTTCCCATGTGCATAACCTTACATTTATCTGTGTTAAACTTCATTTGCCATTTAACTGCCCATGCTTCCAATTTATCTAAATCTGTTTGTAGTTGCCTGTTGTCCTCCATTGTTTTAATTACTTTACTCAGCTTAGTATCATCTGCAAAGATTGAGACTTTACTGTTTAATCCATACCCAATGTCATTTATATATATATTGAAGAGAATTGGTCCCAGAACTGACCCTTGTGGTACTCCACTAGTAACAGTGACCCAATCTGAGTGTGTACCATTGATAACTACCCTCTGCTTCCGATCACTAAGCCAATTTCCCACCCATCTGCACACGTTTTCCCCCAGTCCAAGCATTCTCATCTTTTGTACCAGCCTTTTATGTGGCACAGTATCAAATGCTTTAGAAAAGTCAAGATATATGATATCCAATGACTCCCCCTGATCCAATCTTGAACTTACCTCCTCATAAAAGCTGATCAGGTTTGTCTGGCAGGAGCGATTCCTCATAAATCCATGCTGATATGGAGTAATAAGGTCATTTTCCCCAAGGTGCTCCAGGATAGTATCCCTTAAGAAACCTTCAAACAGCTTGCCCACCACAGATGTTAAGCTTACCGGTCTGTAGTTCCCAGGTTCCCCCCTAGATCCCTTTTTGAATATTGGCACCACATTTGCCAAGCGCCAATCCATCGGAACAAACCCTGTAGTTATGGAATCCACAAATATTAGAAATAACGGCTTGTCTATTACTGTACATAACTCCCTTAAAACACGAGGATGTATGTCATCCGGTCCCGGTGATTTATCGATTTTCATCTGCTTGAGACGGTGCCGGACTTCTTCCTTGGTTAGACCAGTGACATTTAATGGAGGGTTTCGGTTATTCCCCTGCATTTCACTGGGCATGTCAAATTCTTTTGTGAATATAGAAGCAAAGAAGTTGTTAAGCAAATTAGCTTTCTCCTCATTTCCCTCTATAGGGGTCCCATCCTTGCTTTTCAGGGGGCCCACACCCTCAGGTTTGTACCTTTTACGGTTTATGTAGCTAAAGAATAATTTAGGGTTAGTTTTACTCTCTTTCGCGACCAGTCTTTCTGTCTCCAGCTTAGCTGCCCTTATCTGTTGTTTACATTGTTTATTTTCTTCTTTATAGTTTTTTAACGCTTTAACGATTGCCCACATTAATCCAGACCTTCGCTCTGAATAAGAGCCTATCTTATATGTTTCCCCCCTGTACATACAGATTGCTCACATTAATCCGGACCTTCACCCTGAATAAGAGCCTATCTTATATGTTTCCCACACCCTGTACATACAGATTGCCCACATTAATCCGGACCTTCACTCTGAATAAGAGTCTATCCTATCTGTTTCCCACACCCTGCACATACAGATTGCCCACATTAATCCGGACCTTCACCCTGAATAAGAGCCTATCTTATATGTTTCCCACACCTTGTACATACAGATTGCCCACATTAATCCGGACCTTCACCCTGAATAAGAGCCTATCTTATATGTTTCCCACACCTTGTACATACAGATTGCCCACATTAATCCAGACCTTCACTCTGAATAAAAGCCTATCTTATGTTTCCCACACCCTGTACATACAGATTGCCCACATTAATCCGGACCTTGACCCTGAATAAGAGACTATCTTGTATGCCCCTCCCCTGTACATACAGATTGCTCACATTAAAAATCATCCTACCTGCATCTACTGCATGTTATGAGCCTTTAAACATCCAAGATGGCGGCTCATGGAGCATCAGGCAGCCTGCAAACAGGAAGTGTCTTCTGACTGTGCTGCTCTGCATTCTGGGATTGCTGACCTTTTCCTAAACACAGCGGGACTAAAAACTTAAAATATATTAATTTTAGATGCTGGGGAAATAGTTTAAGGGTTTGGGCTTTTGATTAAAGTGGACCAACACCCAGGATTTTCACCATCCTGGGTGTTGGTCCACTTCCGTGGGGCACCACGCTGTGTGAAACCCCCCAGAAAGCCCCAAAAACTCACCTGACTCCGCTCCCACGTGACTCGCTCCACCAATCACCGTCGACGGACAAGGTGAGAGCGCCCGCCGCCGCCTCTTGCGCGTCCCTCTTACAGGGAGCACGTCCGCGCATGCGCCATTGGAACGAGGAACAGGTAGGATTTGCGGGCGTCCTGGGGGGTTTCACACAGCAGGCAGGGAGCTGATCTTATAGATTCCCGGGCCGATCAGCATTGGGTGTTGGTCCACTTTATATCATGCTGAAGGTCCGGTTTAAAGCCCCCTATACAGGCATGTGCTAACTTTCTCCCTTCTTGTTACACGAGAGCCTGTCATGTGCTACTGGTGGGGCTGCGGACTGATGTGTACCCCGACCTCTGGTCTGCTGCCATCGATGCATTTCCCAAATCCTGATTTGCTTAGTAACAGAATGAGGAGAATCTGGGATCTTTTCTGCATGGGGCCTATTCCTTACCAGGGCTGATGTGTGGACAGAACCCCTGGCTTTGTCTCTCCCATGTGCAGCCATTGTTTTCTTGTGCTACACAGGAAAGAATAAGAAATAATGAACTGTTAAAAACCATTATTGGGCCACATTCATTTTGGGCGTTGCGCTCCTCCTGGGTGGAGTGTGCTGAATAATAAAGGTGGGGACATTGCTCTGCGGGTCCATCTGTAGGAGACGCACACTGACTGAATACATGTTCCTGGGTCTTCCTATCAGAGCGGGATCCTCCATGCTGGTGTCTCTTCTTACCAGATGATGTGAGGGTCGGCTGATCCCCCATCATGGCCGCCTTGTGCAGGTCACAATGTTCTTCCAGATACTTCCTCTCCTCCATAGAGAGATAGACAGCGACACCCTGACACCTTATATGTACCTGACACACAGTGACATCATCGCCCTCCAGACATGCCCCCTCATTGTTACTGCAAAGTCTCCCAGAATTCCCAGCACCGCTCACCTCTCCTGTAAGCAGCTCGATGATCTTGATCTCGTAGAATCTTCTTCTCATTGCTTCTCTCAAGTGTTAGGGAGGGTCCATGATGGGACACTGACTTCCATCCTTCTGATACACACGAATAGCTGCTGCTGGTCACCTGATCACGTGGCTTCTCATCAGGAACATACTGCACATCTCAGTATATATTTTATTTAAATACAAATCATGTCATGTGACCTCCCAGAACCCTCCTCATCTCTCCAGTCAGGGGCGTGTTTTATTAATAGAGAGGAGAGCAATGTCATGTGACCTCCCGGAATCCCCCTCATTTCTCCAGTCACGGACATTTGTTTTATTAATAGAGAGGAGAGCAATGTCATGTGACCTCCCAGAATCCCCCTCACCTCTCCAGTCAGGGGCGTGTTTAATTGAGAGCAATGTCATGTGACTACCCAGAATCCCCTTTACCTCTCCAGTCAGGGGCGTGTTTAATTAATGGAGATAACAGCGATGTCATGCGACCTCCCAGAATCCCCCTCACCTCTCCAATGAGGGGCGTATTTTATTAAAGTGGACCAAAACCCTTCTGGATCATGGGCCGATCCATCCCCTCCCCGTGGGGCATCCAAAATTGGGATGCCCCACTGTGTGAAACCCCCCAGGTAGCCGGCTGCACTTACCTGAATTCCGGTCCAATGGAGCCTGCATGGGCCACAACCCCTATATCCCTTTAGCAGGGAGCGTGCCCGCGCCGGCCATTGACAAGATGCGGCTGCCAGTGCGCTCGGAGCCGCTGAGCTAAGACGTCTCTTAGACGTGCATAGCTCAGCAGCTCCAAACGCGCTGATTGGACGAGCGCCTGCGCAGTAGGATCGCGGTGAGGTGAGTTTTATCAGGAGATCTGGTGGGTTTCACATAGCGAGGTACCCCAAGTGGACCAAAACCCAGGAAGGTCAAAATCCTGGGTTTTGGTCCACTTAAATAGAGAGGAGAGCAATGTCATGTGATCTCCCCAGACTCCTCCTCACCTCTCTGGTCATGGGCGACTCTCCGTTAAAGGAGCACTATCGCGAAAAATGTCCCAATGCTAAAAATCCTTGTAAATATGCTGGACGGTGGAAGGAGGGGGCACTTATACACCCAGCATCAAGATATATCCAGCTGAGCGTGTTTTTATTTTATTTCAATGGAGGGTAGAGGCAATCAGGGGTGACAGGTTCTGTCGCCCCGGATACACTAAACCTGTCACCCCTGGATTTTATTTCTACCAGGAGAAGAAAACCACAAGCGTGGTGGGTGTATAAGTGACCCCTCCTCTCATTAGCCGATGTGTTTATATAGAATTTTAATTTTTACACAATTTCACAATAGTGCTCCTTTGAAGTAAAGTGATCTTGATAATCCCAGGTTTAAGTCGATGCGGGATGTCCCGCTGTGTGAAACCACCAGGTCGCCCAGTCTAACTCACCTTTCTCTGGTCCTACTGTGCATGCGCGGCCTCTCATCCAATCACCACACTCGACTGCATTGATGTCAAATCAGCTTAGACTTGGCTCTGGTTGAGCACGCTGATGGCCGCATCCCGCTAGCCTCTAACAAGGAGGGTGCCTGACCCGGCCATGCACAAATGCCTGTCGCGAAACCTGCTAAAGGTATAGCAGACGGCGACCACTGCTTGCACATGGGCCATTGGATTGGGAGAAGGTGAGTATACTGTCGACCTGAGGGTTTTTACACAGCCGCTGGGGAGGGGGTAAGCCTACCCAAGAGTCTCATAGACAGCAAGGTGGGTTTTGGTCCACTTTTCAGATTTTTGTCTCTGCTCCTCGTGGTGGGGGCTTTGTGACATGGAAACCTTGCCTGCTCATCAACCCCCATACACTATATACATACCTCCCAACTTCTAAAAATGTGAAAGCGGGACAAGCCATGCCCCCGACCACCCCCCGTCACACCCTGGCCACACCCCCGTCACGCCCCGGCCACACCCCTGTCACGCTCTCCAGCTCCAGCAATGTCGGCTGCCTTCACCCCTGCATGCGTATGTTTTTTTATCCCCAACCCAGCATACCGCCCACCCACCCCCCGTGCGCCCGCCCCACTCTCTCACCCCACACGCCAGGAAGTTAGTATCTTCGCGCCGGCGTCGTTGCGGCCCTGGGCACGCTGCCACGGAGCAGGGCGTCCCGGGACATTTGTTAACGTTCCGGGACCGCGGGATACTTCGCGAAAATCGGGACAATCCCAGGAAAATCGGGACAGTTGGGAGGTATATATATATATATATATATATATATATATATATATATATATATATATATATAGCAGCCAACCCTTTAAAGTGGAACAAAACCTAGTGTCTTGCTTAGGCATAATTTATCTAAAATTCACAAGTATATTTGCAGCCCTCAAATATATAAGGAAACTTAAGAGCTCAAATACACGTATATCTCTTTAAAAAAAAAACTACGCCTCGTTTGTCTAATAAGTTCATTTACCAGTAATCTCCAAGGAAAGTGATGCACATCCAAGTTATTTTATATACCTTGCAAAAACAAAAATACTACAATCAGTGTTAAAACATAGAAACCCTAATAGGGCAAAAGTATATATATATATATATATATATATATATTAAAATGGATTACACATCTGTTTCAATTGGTCCAAGCAGAAATAAGCAGGCCACGTCCAATCTCCAAGATGGCTGCTGTACTTGGCTTCACAATGCAGGTCTCTCTACCAAAGGCAAAATCTCATCATCGTCCGTCTGTCCTTCCTCCAGTCAGTCTTAGTCTTGGCAGCGCATCCTTTCTGCAGCTGCCCTCCAAGCAAACCCTCCTTTCTCTCTCTCCAGTCTACTGTTGTTTTTTTTTTTTTTATACTTTTTATTTTGTTTAACAAAAAAAACGGAATGAAATACAAAGACATTTAAGAGAATGTACAAGCGGAGCAAAGATTACAAAAGTACGGATGGTCAGTGATTAACAATATTCATCATTACACATGTTGACAGAGACAGCTTCACAGCATCTATCTCATCTTCCGCCCCCCCCCATCCTTCTGTCGTCCTTTTGTCTTGCATTATCGTTCCAGGAGGGTGTGATCTTCTCTGCTGGTTCCCCCCCTGTTTTCTAGGGTGTAGCTTCTGTTCACTTGTTGAGGTCCCCCTTTCAGGGCTGCGGGGTCATAGCTGTCTCAATAAGACTGGCCAGACCTGATCGTCGTGTTCTCGTACCCTGTCAAATACCGGTCCTAAATTGTTGGTTAGTTATGCTCATCTATCCACCGTATGCTGCGCTCTCTGACTGTACCGTAGAAGAAGCAAAGAATGAAAAAAGGGGTAAGGGCAGGAAAGTACGTAACTAGCTAAAGATAAGGATGGGTAAGGGTGGGTAAGGTAGCCATAGCCCTCTCATTTCTCCTTAATCAAGACACCGTCAGTCCATCCGTTGATCGTATAATCCGTGGTTTTAAATCCAGGTCAGACCGGGCCTGTTGAGGCGAGGCACGGGGTCGAGAGGGAAGGGGGCAGTCGCGCTTGAAGGTCTCTGAATCCTGAAACAAGTACCAGGGGGTCCACACTGTCCGAAACCGCTCCTCTCGATCGTGTGTAGCTGCTGTCAGTTCCTCCATTTCCCTCACTCTACCGATCTCCTGGAACCAATCTTTCACAGTGGGCACACTCTCTGATTTCCAGGATCTGGGGATTAAAGCTTTGGCTGCGTTTATAAGATGCATCAATAATGACCCCTTATAGTTCGAAATCTTGTCCTCCGTGTGGTGAAGGAGCATCAAGGACGGGCAGCATGGCACCTGCTGGCCTGTAATTTCTGTCATAATCTGCGTTACTTTTGTCCAGTAGGGTCTAATTTTAGGGCAAGACCAGAACAAGTGGAAAAGGGACCCTTCTTCCTCATTACATCTCCAGCATGTAGGTGATGTACCCGGGAAAAGCACTGCCAGCCGCTTGGGCGTATAATACCACCTGGCCATACACTTATATCCCATCTCCTGAAGCTGGACTGATATGGAGGATTTGTGGATGAGTGTGAAGATTTTATCCCAATCTTCCTTCGAGAACTCTTTACCAATATCCCTTTCCCAATCTCTGCAGAAAGGGAGGGTGTGAGGGTTCTGGTCGTCCCCGAGGAGTTGGTAGACTTGTGAAATCACACCCTTTGGGGGGTGTTGCTGTATGACCAAGTTCTCAAACTCTGTGAGTCTTCTACACAGGGCACTCCTCGGTCCCATTCTCTGTAGATAATGTTGAAAGAGTAATGTAAAGAAAATGTAGCCAGCCAGCAATTGGTGATTAAAATCTTCAAATATTTATTTTCTTCATTTTAAAAGCAATAATCCAGCAGGTATAAAGCACATAATGAATAATCCATGAAGGGCCCCAACGCGTTTCGGACTATGAGTCCTTATTCATGACAAACAATGGATAGAGTAAGCGAGGTTTAAATATCAGTAGGTGGAGTTCCATTCAATTAACATTAACCAGCAAAGCTGTATTCAATTGAAATGGATCTATTAGGTACATTCCAACTCTCACGTAAAAATGCATATTACCTTTGAAGGCCAGAGCCTCAGGCTATATATTCAAAATATAATATTATACATCAAAGAAAAAAAAGAAGAATTAATAAAAATAAATACCTAACAAAATACAAAAATATAACATATAGGCTCTGACCAAGGGGCTCAAGTATAATAATATAATAACAACCTACTCCGCTGACACTGATATAAAAATTGGTGAATCCATCAATACCATCCTTCCCAGGATCAATTTAAAAGGTAGTAATAAATGTCAATGTTGAAAGAGTAGCAGGTGCCACGGGTTTAAGTTCGGGGGTTCCACCTAGCTTTTAAGTCCGCTATGGGGCACCATTCTCCTTCATGGCAGTCTACTGTTTTTATCAGGTGGACCCTTTGTTCCATTTGAAAATCCGTAGGTCATCTCTGATTGGCCCAGGCAAAAACTCCAAGGTGACACTCTAGCCCAGATGAATCTATCACAGGTAGCCAGCTTGATTTGCATACAAACGCACACTGGAAACTACACCACAGTAAACCAGTCTTCAAAGAAACAAAGGGGGTTTCCCAGCATGCTGCATCAACCAAAAGGGATAATCCTTAATACAGTGATTGTATAAGATTTTTTTACAATTTCTGTTGGAACAAAATATATAAATAATATCACAGCTTCACACCTAGGATTTTGACTATGCTCTGAAACCCCCCAGATCGCCGAGCGCAACTCACCTCTACCCGGTCCTACGGCGCATGCGTAGCCACTTGTCCAATCAGTGTGTTCGCAGCCGCTGATGTCACTTCGCCTAAGGCCGAGCGTGCTAGCGGCCGCATCCCCCGCTTCCCTCTAACAGGGACCATGTCCGCGCAGGCCATTCACAAATGCCTGGCCCTGCTAGAGGGATGGCGGGGATGTGGCTTGTGCATGTGCTGTTGGCCTGGGAAGCAAGGCAAGTGAATGGGGCGACCTGAGGGTTTCACACAACGGGGCATCCTGATTTTGGATGCCCCGGAGGAGGGGAATCTTACAGATTCCCGCACCAATCGTACTGGGTTTTGGTCCACTTTAAATATATAAACACACCCCCACCCTGATGACACAAGCCCGCCGCACAAAAGCCGGTGCTACAGGTTTCTTTGCAGCAAATAAATATTAACTATCAGTTCTAATATTAAAATAATATTAGGAGCAAGTTGCCTGCCTCTTGTCAGTCAGCTGCCAAAACAGGAAGTAAACAGTTTGCGTTCCAACATCCACGGTTGCTAGGCAACCCTTCTTCTTCCGGCCGCCCTCTGCTTTGCTATCACTTTTTTTTCTTTATTTTTTGTACGGCTAAATCCGCTTCATAACGTTTAATTGGAAACGGAATTAGGCCCTAAAGCGCGACTCAAGCAGTACCTGACAACTTGAAACAGAATGGAGCCAGCTGGGCTACAACAAAATGGCGACCGGCCTCGTAGACTGAAGACACAAAGGCCAACCAGTTATTCCTCAGTAGAATTAACACGCTGTCGATATAATTTCAGCTTCTGAGTATAAGGAATGAGGAGAAGGAATTTGACTTCTCCTAACTAGGGAGACCGAGTGAAGGCGGGGTCCAGAGCGGAAGTGTGAGCTGTGCTTCCGGTGCTGAGGACACGACTGAGAGGAGATCTGCCAGCTGCTGCACTTCGCTCATATTTTGATTGCTATTATTAATAATATTATTTATCAGCGTTAATTGGATGAAATATTGCTGCCCTGTAAGTGAGCTATGTATTCCTCTCTGATAATTATGTCACAGCTAGTGTTTTTTTATTATTATATCAGTACTGTTATACTGTGAGGAAGCTTTATTATTATTATTGATGTTTATTAAATATTAGATTTGTATTTAATTTATTATTATTAAATTATATTTACGTTCATGTGCTCTATTTTGGGTTTTGTTCCTCCTGTTTGGGAAGATTTGGGATGCCCCACAGTGTTCCCCCCCCCCTCCCCGGGATCGCCCCTAAATTCTCTGTTGCCGGGTTACCATGGTACATGCACGGGCCCCTCTGCCTTCTGAATGGAGCTCCCCCCTGTGGGCAAGTCCGTGCCAGCCTTTCGGAAAGGCCCATTGCGGGTACGTGCCCCCATCTGAAGGTACAGCGGAATGCGCCGTGGGCTCAGGGAAGAGGTGAGTGGATTGTGTTTTGCATGGAGGGGCATCCCAATTCAAAGGGGTAGAACACCGTCTAGAGAGTCTTAGAGTGGACCAAAACCCAGCGCGATCAGCCCAGGAATCTCATAGATCGACCCCCGCAACCCGGGGCATCCAAAATCAGGATACCCTGCTATGTGAAACCCCGAGGTGCCCCCGTACACTTACCTTGCTTCCCGGTCCAACGGCACATGCGCAAACCGCGGACACATCCCCGTTATCACTCTAGCAGGGCGCGTGCCCGTGCCGCCCATTCACAAATGCCTGGCGCGGGTACACTCCCTGTTAGAGGGTAGCGGGGGATGCACCCGCCAGCGCACTCAGATCCGCTGGTCTTAGACGAAGTGATGTCAGCGGCTCCGAGCGCACTGATTGGATGAGCACCCACGCATGCGCCATAGGATCGTGAAATGATGAGTTGCGTTCTGGGGGGTTTTAAACATCACCGATAGTCAAAATCCTGGGTTCTGGTCCACTCTAAAGTGTAAACAAAACCCACCATCGACTGGCCCAAAATGGAAAAGATTCCAGGGCCATCCGCTGGATTTTCCTCGGGCATCCTGGATCGGGATTCCCCACTGTGTGAGATCCCCCTATGAAGCCCCAAAAACTCACCTCGCCACACTCCAATGGCGCATGTGCGGGCTCTCATCCAATGAGAGCTGCCTTTTGCCGAAAGGAAGTAAACACGGCAAAGATCTTTGATTGGATGAGAGCGGGGAAAGTTAAGTTTTTATGGGCGAACTCAGGGGGTCCACACAGCAGGGCATACCCATTCAGCCAGCAGCCGTTCCTGGAATCTTAGATTCCAGGCTGTCCACTGCTTAGTTTTCTTCCACTTTAAAGTGAGCTACCTCACCTCAGTGGCGGCCATAGCAGCAGTGTTCTGTGTGTACAGGGTTCATTTCTCTCTTCTTAGTATATGGTTGCCCATAGCAACAGATTGCGTTGTGGCCTTAGAGGTAAGAAAGAGCCGCTTCCTCACCTCTAGGCGACAATGCAATCTGTTGCTATGGGCAATCTGAATGGTCGGGGCAGGAGCGCGTGCACAGCCTGAAAATACTGAGGATGCCGCCGCTTTCACTCTCCATTGAATATAACCTGAGCCATTTGCCTGAATGACATAGGCGTCGATTGGAAGAGAGCCCGCAAGAGCAGGACCAGGCGATCTTGGCGCACACACAGCGGGGCATCCCAAAACGGGAGGTCCCATGGGAAGACCACCGACCAGCCATAGGCTGCCCTATGTTTACAGGCCATGGAACCCGGAAGCAGGCGAGTTTTGCTGGTACCTGGTGTGTTTCACAGAGCTGGGTGAATAGCTGCCGGCCCTGGACTCTTGGACTCTAGAGTTGGTCCCTTAGGGTCTTGTTTTGTAGTCAGGCTACAGCTCCTAATTTGGGACGCCTTGCAGAGGGGGGCACACATGCCAAATCGGGATGCCCTGGTTGGGCCGACTAAAACACCTGGGTTTTGGTGCACTTGAGGTCTCTGGAATAACTCAAAATCACACCAGTCTCTAAAGAAAATTCCCCCGGCGGCCCATTTGTTTTGGTTTTTTTTTCAGCCCTAAAGAGGACCAAAAACCCTGGTGGTTCACTAATTTAGGTTTTAGTCTGCTTTACAGGGGCATCCAGATTTGGAATATGTCCCTCCCCCTTCAATCGCCGGTCTACTTACCTCGATCCATGGCACATGAGCGGACTCTCCTTCAATCAGAACTGCCGTGAATATTCAGGCTCACCAATGTGTTTGGATTGCCAGGCTGCATCAGCTAGAGGAGTGCCGGGGATGCTGCCATGGGATCCACGGTGAAGGTGAGTATATGGGCTCTCCGAGAGTTTAAACGCAGTGGGGCATCCCAAATCAGGAGCTGTAACCCGGCCCCAGAGCCTTTCACTCTCCCACAGCCACCCTGCATTAGTAACATGTAGGATAACACACAAGTCCAGATGGAGGGAAAGGTAAGTATTGTTTTTTTTGCCATTTTAGACCTTTTAAAGCAGAACAAAACCCGAGATTTTTGACTACCCTGTGTTTTTCCCTTGCTGATTTGGGATGCTCCGCTGTGAAACCACCCGCAGATCTCCAGTAGTAATTCGTGACGCACACGCCCCCACTCCAGACTATCTGAATGGCTGAGGGCAGAAGCACAGCCTAAAGATGCTGGGGATGCGGTCGTCCAATGTTTACATCGGCGAGGGAGCCAAGAAGAAGGTGAGTTTTGCCGTGCCCCGGGGGCGGGGGTCACACATTGGGGCATCCCGATTTGGGAAGCCCTAAGGGGAGGCCAGCAGCTGGCCTTGAAATATTTTAGATTCCACGGACGGGCGCATAGGGTTTTATTGCGCTTTAATGTGGACCAAACCCCACCCTGGAATCTGAGAGGGGCTTGGAAAAGGGGCGGGAGCAGATCCAAGTGCTCTCATTGGACGAGAAGGCTGCGCAGTAGGACCATGGAGGAGTGAGATCAGGCAACCTGGGGGAAGCACCAAAACCAGGATAGTCAAAAAAGGATGGTCCACTTTAAGGAGGAACAACACTGCTTCAGCCAGCCGCAGAGCTTTAAAAGCTCCTAATTTGGGATGCCCCAATGTGTGCTCAAGCCCAACGGGACAGACCACGGGCGCATCCCTGCAATACCTTTAGCTGGGCGCGTATCCACGCCAGGCATATACGTGTGGGCTCTACGTGTACACCCCACAGCTCTGGACTCACCCACCGCCCTGACATCAGAAGATGAATAGAGCCGAGTGCTGATTGGCTGCCTGGATCGCAGGAAGGTGATTTTTTTTTTTTAGCGCTCCACAACAGATTAAAGCTCGGTTCTCTTATCTGAAGCTCTGCCACCTGCTGGATGGGAGAAGTTCTATATGAAGACAATGAACACGGGGCATTCTATTACCTGCCTTTCGCTGACTAATCTGTAGAAAATAAAAAGGAAAGATGCAAACGTGTGACGATGATTTCACTTTTACTCATTGCCTTGTAGTACTGTTGGCCCCTCCCATGAGGAGCAGAGTCCATTTCCTGTTTCAGTACTGAGGATGGAGAAGGAGCGGCATCCGCTCACTGACAGGGTATTGCAGCTCGCCCTGGAGATCATCTTCCTGCTGACTGGAGAGGTGAGGTCACATGATAGCATTCTTATCTTTATTAATAACTCCCCCTCCAGACCTGAGTGTTGAGATGGGTTCTGGGAGGTCACATGACATGCCTCTCATCTCTATTAATAACACACACGCTGACCTGAGGGGCGAGGGGGATTCTGGGAGGTCACATGACTTCTCTTGCATCTCTATTAATAACGTGTGGCTGTCAAGAGAGGTGAGGGGGATTCTGGGAGGTCACATGACTTCTCTTTCATCTCTATTAATATCACATGGCTGTCCAGAGAGGTGAGGGGGATTCTGGGAGGTCACATGACTTCTCTTTCATCTCTATTAATATCACATGGCTGTCCAGAGAGGTGAGAGGGATTCTGGTAGGTCACATGACACCTCTATTAATAACACGCCTCTGTCCAGAGGGGTGATAGGGATTCTGGGAGGTCACATGACACCTCTATTAATAACACGCCTCTGTCCAGAAGGGTGATAGGGATTCTGGGAGGTCACATGACACCTCTATTAATAACACGCCTCTGTCCAGAGGGGTGATAGGGATTCTGGGAGGTCACATGACACCTCTATTAATAACACGCCTCTGTCCAGAGGGGTGATAGGGATTCTGGGAGGTCACATGACACCTCTATTAATAACACGCCTCTGTCCAGAAGGGTGATAGGGATTCTGGGAGGTCACATGACATCTCTCTCCTCTCAAATAATAACACGCCCATGTCCAGAGAGGTGAGGGCATTCTGGAAGGTCACATGACTTCTCTTGCACTTGTATTAATAACATGCCCCTGTCCAGGGAGGTCACATGACATTGCTCTCATCTCTATTAATAACAGACGCCCCTGACTGGAGAGGTGAGGGGGATTCTGAGGTCATATGACATGTCTTGAGAATGTCATTATTTTTATTTATTTTTTTATTAGGTTTATGTGCCCCAAACCAAGTCCAGCGATCACATGACCCATAACAGTCATCCCCATGTGTTGGGAGGATGGAGGCGGGGCCAGAGTCCAATCATTAAACCAACCGTTCCCTCCAAAACACCTGAAAGAACCAACAACAAGAGGATTCTCAGTGCCGCCCACAAAATCATTGAGCTGCTGACGGATGAGGTGAGCGGTGCTTGGAATTCTGGGACATTATCTAGTAACTGTAAGGGGCGTGTCTGGATGATGATGATGTCACTGTGTGTCAGGTGTCTATCAGGTGTCAGGATGTCGCTGTCTATTTCTCCATGGAGGAGCGGGAGTATCTGGAAGGACACTGTGACCTGTACAAGGCGGCCATGATGGAGGAACGGTCACCCCTCACACTATTGGGTAAGAGTAGACAACGTTATGGAGGATCCGCCCTAGTTACCGCCCTCTGATAGGAAGACCTAGAAACAATGTATTCAGTCAGTGTGTGTTTCCTGCAGATGGATTCAGGAAGAGAAAGACCGCAGAGAGCTATGTCCCTCCCCTTTATTCCCAAGACTCCGCCCAGGAGGAGCCCGGTGCTTCATCAGATGACTATGTAGGTTGTGTGTAGAGTGTAGTTTAGGGCAAATTCTTTGCAGGTTGTTGCAATGAGCTTCGGGTGTCTCATTCAGGATGAAGATGTGATCATCATTAAAGTGGAAGATCTATACGACGAGCGAGTATACGACGGGGAGGAGCCCAGTGTGGATGAGGACTTAACTGCAGAGACCTTTGAAGGTAAGAAAGGACCAAGACGGCCTAAAATGACACCAGTTTTTGGACTGGGGAAAACGTGTACATGGGTGAGTAATTGGCGTAATGATGGGAAATGGTGGTTATCAGCCGTACATACTGGGATTGGGTTAACGTTACCAGCGGAGTACCGCAAGGGTCAGTGCTGGGCCCAGTTCTCTTTAATATATATGTTAATGACATTGGGAGTGAATTTCACTTTCCCATGTGTTGTTCCTCCGTGCAGCGGCATCCCGAATCAGCCCCTGCTGATATAACTATCAACAAAATCATGTAATATATTTTTGTTAATACCTGTCGCCAGGACCTTGACCGGCTGCAGGATTCCTTTCACCACCACTCCTTCCAGCCGTAATAACTGCCACCAGCTCTTTCAGGTACCCCCGGTCTGTTAGCCGGAGAAACCTGGCAGGAAACCAGCCCAGCAGAGTGTAAATATAATCGAGAAAACACAGATGACAGTTCGGGATCAAGATATAGAGCAGCCCAAGATTAATATTTTATATTCAATCGCTTTAGGAGCACACTAAACAAAACACATGCAAAACATATATTCATATAAGTCTTAAGGGCCAGTTTACAAGTGGTAAGTTAGTCACAATGAGCAGATACAATGTCAGATTACCTTATTGCCGTTAGGTGAGGCAGTGCAACCACAGGGGGCATGTAGTCCTGCTGAAACCCTGGTGCTTCCTCTACACATCAGGTGACCCCCCTCGATGAAAGACATCCATATGGGCTGTTTTGAGACCTTTATTCACAGGTCAGACACCCCCCTTCCCCTGGGAGGTGTGTTGTTTTCTTCCTTCTTTCTCTCCAGGCTAAAATTATTAAAATTAACATGTGGCATAACTTATGAAGAAGGTCCTAATTCTGGGACCTGGTGGCAAGCGGCTCAGTCGGATGCTGTGCATGCAATTGGTCCAAACACTGCTGTGACATGTGGTTCCTAACTGGAGTTCTCTATAGCTCGTTCCCTACCCACTTAAACCTCATCAAACCACCGTTATTACTTTAACGGGTGTTGGTCCCTCTCTCTCTGCTAGCAAGAACCTCAGGGGGACATCCAGAACGCTGGAACCCCCCCCCGCACCTAACCGCATGGAACGCTGAGAATACTCACCTCCATTACAAGCCAGCGCCGGGAAAGGAGGCCAGTCCGGACTGAGGACGCGACTGCGGCCCACGTGACCGCCTGGCAGCCAATCTCGGGACTCGTTTCCCGGAGCTTTTCTCGTAATGGAGGTGAGTTAGGTGCGAGGGTTTCCAGCGTTTTGAATTAAAGTAATAACGGGTGTTGGTCCAGTTTAAGGGTAATGTGAAGCATATGTATACGGCTGTTGGGAAAATATTTTGTCTAATTACGAGGAATGTGCACAAAACCTACTAATTCTTATAAAATGGATTGGCCCCGGTCTGGTAGGACATGGTTTTTAAAAGCTGTGCCCTGAGAGAAGACTTTTCAGGTCTGGTTGCAGACTTTCCGACTCAGTCTAGAGCGCCAGGTGAGACTTGTAGCAGGGATTCCTCTGACGTTGCGTTCCCCTGTGATACTTCCTTAGGAGCTGTTGCTTTCGCAAGATAATCGAAACTTCCTCACAGCTGGGTTAGCAAATGGCATGGCAAGTAAAGTCTTTTGTGACAGGAAACATATTATAAGATGGGATCTAAAATACCTCATCATATTCCTCACACATTCTCCATTTTTTTTTATATTCAATACTCCAAAACTCATTACTGTTATTATTAGTTACAACCTGTGGGCACCACAGAATACAATTATAAAACAATTATAAATTATAAATAACAAATGCCAGTATGGTGGTGCTCCCCTAGCCCCAACAACCACAATAGATCCAAAATGCAATCAAACAATGGGACTAGAATTAGGGCACTAAACACCATCAAACTCATATATGAAAATCCACAATTTTGGAAGCTGTGGGCGCATGGCAGAGCTCGCGGGTAGCGAGACCACCCTCCCGGACCCCTATTATCACTATTGGGCAGTAGCTATATAGGTTATTTTTTTCCCCAGAAAGGGAGTATTTCATTGTATTGGCTAATTTATTGTTTTTTTTTTTTTGTATGATTATCATTGATTACTATGGTAGGATATAGGGCACACACAGGAGTTTAATGTCTTAGATTGATTCCTTTTTGTGCAATATATTTTATTAAAGTTTTGCAACATACATCAGAGCATGACAAGGTAACAGTAATAAGAAAGACAAGTTGGTCTGAACAACATAAACTCCCTCCTGCCCCATAGGCCTAATAACAATACAAAGGAGCAGTCTGATGACTGGGTACATAATATTAGTTAAAGCCCAGATGGTTCAAGCCCGGGGGAAGACAGGGAGGACAGGAGCGGGCGGAAGACGCCGAAGTCTGTCCGAAGACCTTCATTAAAGGGAGAGAGGGGTAGTCAAGGTAAGTAGGGGGAATGGGGTTAGGGGGCAGTAGGAGCTATGGGACACATTGGGACAAGGGATGTAATGGGAAGGTCAGGGGGGAGATTAGGAATAGGAGTAGGGAAGAGTAGGAGCAGGAGTAGGAGCGCACGGACAAATTGCTGCTTACCGTGCCAACATTAACAGGCAAGTGTCCCTATAGTCTACCCATGTCATTCTACACCTCTCTCTTGTATCCGTAGCCTCCGAGGTCAGCTCCTCCATGCGGCGTATAGCTTCTACTTCTCACACCCATTCAATAAGCGTTGGAGAAACTGGAGACTTCCAATGCCTCGGGATTATTGCTCTCATTGCCGCTCTAAGGTGCGTCGAAGGACCCCTTTTTTGTTATTGGAGATGGAGCCTGGAAGTCAGGATAGCAATGCCAGTTGAGGTGTGTTCTGCACTAATTCCCCTGCAATAGAGTTATAGACTGATAGGACGTTTTCCCAGAGAGCCTTAATAGATGGGCAACTGCACCAAATATGGACCATATTAACAGGTCCCTCTGATTGATTCCTTTTTGGACTTTGTTGGCAACATTGTTGGACACCTA
This sequence comes from Gastrophryne carolinensis, assembly GCA_027917425.1. Taxonomy (NCBI): domain Eukaryota; kingdom Metazoa; phylum Chordata; class Amphibia; order Anura; family Microhylidae; genus Gastrophryne; species Gastrophryne carolinensis. Next base: position 627,002,533 of record CM051235.1, read on the forward strand.
ATTAGCACTTTAGGGTTTGAACTGGACATTGTTCTGTAGTCTATTTTGTGCTATTGGCACTTTATTATATCTATGTACTGTATATTCTTTTGTATAGCACTAATTTGCATTTTAAGACATTTTTGGGGGGAATCCGTAATTAATTATTGCATTTTTCTAAACTGAAAAAAAAAAAAACGGAACTATATTTTTTTGCATTAGCATGGTCCCGGGGAAGTAGCATGTTTTTAATTTTTTTTTGTTTTGTTGATTGATGTTTTTTAATGAATTTGTGGCAAATAATAAAAATTGTGGATTTTCATATATGGGATTGATGGTGTTTAGTGCCCTGATTCTAGTCGCATTTTTTGGTTGCATTTGGATTAATTACTGTTATTACTTATTACTGTCCTTCTCTTTCTCTCCATTAACAGGCAAGTGTCCTTATAGTCTATCCACCCTACCCATGTCATTCTACACCTCTCTCTTGTATCCGTGGCCTCCGAGGTCAGCTCCTCCATGCGGCGTATAGCTTCTACTTCTCGCACCCATTCAATAAGCGTTTTTTTTTGTTTTGTTGATTGATGTTTTTTAATGAATTTGTGGCAAATAATAAAAATTGTGGATTTTCATATATGAGATTGATGGTGTTTAGTGCCCTGATTCTAGTCGCATTTTTTGGTTGCATTTGGATTAATTACTGTTATTACTTATTACTGTCCTTCTCTTTCTCTTTTTAAGACGAGCAGTGCAACAGGAATAGTCTGGGTAAATGTCCGGTTATCTGCCTCGACGACGCCTCCGATTCTTCACTGGAAAACTCCATTTCCACCAATCTCCACTCAGGACTTCTCCCATCTCATCCTAGGAGTTTTCCCGATCGTCCAGTCCCCGTTACTACTCATATCGGGAACCAAACTCCCACAAGTTCCCAACACAACAGAGGCACAACCCCTACGGCAAAGAGTCATTCAGATCACAGAACTCAGACAGGCTCGAAAAAGTTTGAATGTAGCGCATGCGGGAAATATTTCACTCAGTCTTCCCACCTGGTGACGCATCAGAGGATTCACACTGGGGAGAAGCCACACTCCTGTTCCATTTGCGGGAAGCATTTTAACGACAAATCCTATCTGGTCACACATCATAAAATCCACACGGGGGAGAAGCCATATTCGTGTCCAGATTGTGGTAAAGCCTTCTCTAAGAGATCCAACCTGGTGAGGCATCAAAGGATTCACACAGGGGAGAAGCCATACTCGTGCGCCGAGTGTGGAAAGTGCTTCACGTGGAAGCCGTCTCTTCTCTATCACCAGATAAAGCACACCGGCGACAAGCCTGAGGACTATTCAGATGTTGCCAATGTTTTTCAGCAAAACTACTTCCAATAGGATATAAAGGAGCACACCGAAGCCAAGAGTCACTTTGTCAATAGGGTGACCAGAGCCTTCCTCTTAAAGTGGACCAACACCCAGGATTTTGACTATCCTGGGTTTTGGTCCACTTCAGGGGTGCCCCGCTGTGTAAAACCCCCCAGAAACACCCCAATACTCACCTCACAACGCTCCCGGGTGACAGCGACGGACAAGCGCTGACAGCGACGAACAAGCCAGCGCGTCCGCCGCCGCCTCCCGCACGTCCCTCTGACAGCGCGCGCGCCCGCGCCGGCCATTCACAAACGGCCGGCGCGGGCGCGCGCACGACTAGAGGGGCGCGCGGGAGGCGGCGGCAGCCGCAGCCGCCGCCGAGGAGGTGAGTTTTTGGGGGGTTTTCGGGGGGGTTCCTCACCGCGGGACATCCCGATCTCGGATGTCCCGCGGTGATGGGGGTGATCGGCCCGGGAATCTTATAGATTCCCGGGCCGATCACCCCAGGGTGTTGGTCCACTTTAAATCAAATCTGGCATAGTTGCCAGAGTTCGAATCTGCAAGGAACAAACGGGTTTTGTGTATTAGACGTAGTCATTAGGATTTAATTCCGCATAGAAAAGACTAATACAAAACATATCAAGATAGGAATAGGTCAGGATGGTTTTAAGAGGCCAGTAGAAAGTCGAGTGATACATTTGGCGTAGTGAGCAGGATTTGTTTTTATTATGTGAATATGAAACACTCTGCACTTGACATAGTAAAGCAGGATTCAAATCTGCAAATCCGAATACAACAGTTTATGTTATAAATGTGTGATGTGCTAGAGCGGGGGTTCCCAACCAGTGGGGCTAGTATCACTAGTGGTACTCATGCCATAACCTGATCTGCCATCTAAACTTTGCCCACAGTGAAGTTCACTGGTGGTGCTCAACAAGGACTGACCCGTGCCATAACCTGATCTGCCATCTAAACTTTGCCTTTAGTGAAGCGTTTTAAACGGTGATTAAAAACCATGTGCAGTTCGTGGGCGTTTCATGCACTTTAAATGGAGGTTTTAGCTGACTATTAACACGTTGCTTCCACCCAGGTGGTACTTGATATAACTAGAGAATAAAAAGTGGTTCATTCAAAAAGTGGTGATTAAAAGAAGGATGGGAACCCTGTGCTAGAGTAGCCAACCTAAGCTAAACCAAATCATGTTAACTCAATTTTATATCTTGCTCCAGCAAGGGGTGAACCAGCTCTACCTGGTAAAGCCCCATTACTAAGGTTTATGTTACGGATGTGGATGGAGTGTATGGTAATGGCACAGAAAAATAGATTTAAAGTTCTACTAAAGGTGAGCGCCCGATTGTTACATAGTTAATACAGTTCAAAAAAGATGTAAACAAAAGCGGTGCACCGCATATATAATAAGGCTGTGCTACACTGTAAACAATACAAATACCAGACCAAAGTTAGGCTCAAGGGACACAGCCCATAGGCCTAAAGAACAGGAGCACCAAGGAAATTATGAGATCAATAAACCATTTATTAAGGTCAAGACATACAGGACATAACAACAATTACAAAACTAACATGTTAAAACCACTGCGACACCCCAAAATCCATCCAGTGCTGTTAAACCACAGCATATTGATTACTGGGAAAACTCCATAATATAACCACTGTGACATTCATGCAGGTCTGATAGTAGAGGACAGGTATATTTCTCCCAGGTTCCTTTACTATGTGAGGTAATAGCTGAGCCTCTCACCTGTCAGGTAATTAATTAGGGGGAATGAGAGGCTGAATAAAGGAGGATCTCTCTCTCTCTCGGGCGAAGGACACAGCTCAGGACTGTGGAGAGACTCATGTGAGTAAAGGTTGCTGGAAGTAGTTTTTAAAGTTGGCAGAGAGAAGCTCTCCAGCTAGTAGTGAGGGTTTTCACTTGTATAGTTAGTGCCGGACAGGCAAGGATTTACTTTTGTTCCCGTGTTATCTTTATTTTTACTTGCAACCTTTACAAATAAAACTGACCTCGAGTCAGCTTGAATGAACTTTCTGCTGTTTGCCTGATTGGATAAAGACAAAATACGTGTCCCTCGACATCAGAAGAGGGCGATCCCGGACACTTATCACACCACGTATAAACATCCTAACAAATCACTCTTTTGTGCCGGCACAAAAATGACAAATCTAGATGCCTAATATAGATATACCAATACAGCTGTATGGGCGGGCTTTCATTCTCAGACCTGCCCTGCTGTTTGTCACTTCTGAGAACCTCCGCCCCCCACTGACGACACTAATATCCGCATCGGCCTAGTCACTTAATATTCAGCAACGTCACGTCCGACGGTACGTGACGCTTCATCCGATGCGCCTGACCAGGGCTGGAACGCAGATGCGCTTCAAACACACCTGCTACATGGCGCTCTCTGTCGGCCCAATCTTTACAGGTATTTATAGGCAGGCAGCCCATTGCTTAAGACTCTTTCACCCAGCGAAGCGGCACGGGCGGCCGCGTACGTAGGTGTTTCCCCCCTGCTAGTCCCCAGCTCCTATATTCACGTTAATTACCCTTTGCCAGGCGTTGATTTGCTGATTCGCTTTTATTAATCTTTTGTTCCTTGGATGTACTTTATGCCTAATATTTATTTGTTCACAGGTGTCCATGATCAATTAGTTTAGGATTATATTTCCATGCACTTAGTCACTTTTTCTCACCTCTCCTGTTTGCACTTTATATAGTTGTTGTAATAGTTATTAATTGTGGATATTTATTATTGAATGCTGTTTACAGATGTAATTACTGTCACTTTAATATTAATATTGGTATATCTATATTAGGCATCTAGATTTGTCATTTTTGTGCCGGCACAAAAGAGTGATTTGTTAGGATGTTTATACGTGGTCATATTATGGAGTTTTCCCAGTAATCAATATGCTGTGGCTTAACAGCACTGGATGGATTTTGGGGTGTCGCAGTGGTTTTAACATGTTAGTTTTGTAATTGTTGTTATGTCCTGTATGTCTTGACCTTAATAAATGGTTTATTGATCTCATAATTTCCTTGGTGCTCCTGTTCTTTAGGCCAATGGGCTGTGTCCCTTGAGCCTAACTTTGGTCACAGTTCAAAAAAGACATATGTCCATCAAGTTCAACCAAGGGTGTTGGGTAGGGGAAGTTATTTTTTATTTTATAGGTGAAAGTTATTTATTTTATTTTTTGTTTTTTTACTGATAACCGCTAATAGTAACTGTTAATGTTATTTTCCTCTAAATAAGCATCTGATCCTTTTTTGAAGCTGTCAGCGGTTGATGCTGTAACAAGCTTCTGTGGAAGGCTATTCCATAGATTTATAGTTCTTATGGTAAAAAACGATTGTCGCCTCCGGAGACTAATTTTTTTTTTTTTTCCAATCGAAGGGAGCACGCCCTTGTGTTTAGAGAGGATTTTACATGAAATAGTGTTCCCCCGTATTTTTTGTATAGGCCGTTTATATATTTATACAAGTTAATAATGTCCCCCCTCAGCCGTCTCCTCTCAAGACTAAACAGATTTAATTCTCTTAATCTTTCCTCATAACTAAGATCCTTCATTCCTCTTATTAGTTTGGTGGCTCCTCTGCACCCTTTCCTCAGTCAGAGCCTCCTTTCTATCAACGGGTGCCCAGAACAGGACGTCATATTCCAGGTGAGGGCGCACCAGCCTTTTAAAGAGGCAAAAATACATCCCTGTCCCGTGATCCCAGGCCTCTATTAATACATGATAATATATTGGTGGCCTTGGAAGCAGCTGCTTGGCATTGCATGCTGATTGTTGTCCCATTCTCTCGGGCTACATGCTGCACTGTCCTAAACTCCAATCCAAAAAGACCCTGTATTTCCCTAGTTATTTGTAAAAGTATTAGAGCATTGCAGATGCAGAGAAAAAATGAGGAGGAACAGTGGGTGTGGCAACAGCAATATGATGTAAGCACACTGTGATGAGTGTAAGAGCTTTAAAATAATCATAAAACCTTTTGTTCATACCGTATAATTGTGTGATATGTTGTAATGGTCTTGTGTTGAGTTAGAAGGATTAAATAAAAGAAATCACCGCACCAGTAAAATAAAATAGGTGTCAGGCCCGTGGGACACCCTCCTTCAGAGTAAGCCCACAACACCCAATCTCCGCTGCTAGCTTCAGCTTTAGACAAGCCCCCATTTGCTGGGACGCTTTATACGCCTCGCCGGACACGGTTGCCCCCAGGACTTAAACCGGACCTTCAGCGTGATTTAATGAAAAGCCCAAACTCTTAAAAAACGGTTCCCCAGCATCTAAAATTAATAGATTTTACGTTTTTAGTCACTAACTTATTATTCTTTCCCCCACTGGGCTGCAACTCTGTTCAGGAATTTAGGATACGGGTGCCGCCATCTTGACTCAGAAGCATCACACTTACTGAGGAGAGGAGAGTGGGATAAGGTACAGGGGGGAAGGTTATAGCTGTGCTTTGCTCAGACAGAGCAGAGCTGGGGTCAGGTAACGGTCAGCAGTCCCAGAATGCAGAGCAGCACAGTCAGGAGGCACTTCCTGTTTGCAGGCTGCCTGATAAGATGGCGGCTTCCATAAGCCGTCATCTTGGATGTGTAAAGGCTCATAACATGCAGTAGATGCAGGTAGGATGATTTTTAATGTGAGCAATCTGTATGTACAGGATGTGGGAAACATATAAGATAGACTCTTATTCAGGGTGAAGGTCCGGATTAATGTGAGCAATCTGTATGTACAGGGTGTGGGAAACATATAAGATAGGCTCTTATTCAGAGTGAAGGTCCACTTTAATAGCACAAAGGATGTGAGCTTACAGGGGTTGAAGCAGATGAACCAGAGGCCAGACTGGGCAATATCGGGTAAGTACTGGAAACAGTTCGGGTGCTTCGGAAACAGGTAATACTGGAAGCAATTCGGGTGCTCAGGACAATTCAAGCGAAGTCAGACGTCAAGCCAGGGGTCACAATGGGAGGTCAGAGAGCTGCGCAGTACAAGGGATGAGACGAAGACGTGGTCGAGATTCAAGCAGATGGTCAATAACGATATAAACAGGCAATCACAGGAACAATAACAAGCCAGCTAAACGCTATCACAGGCACTGACACACTGAAGAGGTAATCCCTTTATAGGACTGAACCCGGCTGGATTGGACAGGGAGGCAGTGACTGTGATTGGTGCACTTTGGATCTGTGTGCTGATTGGTGCACTTCAGATCTGTGTGCTGATTGGTGCACTTCAGATCTGTGTGCTGATTGGTGCACTTAGAGAGCTCTGGGCTGATTGCCCCAGCTGAACTCCAAAGGCATACTGCCCAGAACTGCACCTCCTAGGTTTAGCTCTTTTAAACAGCCTCCAGTGGCCACTCTGTGTATAGCACCACCGGGGGACATAAGCTGACTGTACTCGCGCGCAAGCACGAGTAGAATGACAGTGGACGAGGGAGGAGGGCGCGCTCGGCGACACACGCGCCGCTGGAGCTGGCATCTGAGGCAGAAGCTGCTGCTGGGCAGGAGAAACCCCGGCCAGTTGCCTAGGGACACCACGGGCTGAAGGCAAGTCATTCATGACAATAGGTGTGCGGTATGCTGGCTGGACAAAATAGCCCGCAATCCCCACAACCATACCAAAACAACTCCCACACACCATGTCATTTACAAACACCATATCGTGTTTTATTAAATGGGTAACCACAAAAATCACTTAAAAAACATACACACACATAAGACACTATATCGAGTGTGGGACACTGCACTGTCCAGTCACATACTGTCACAAAATATTTTCATATATTAATCATAATGTATGGGGTACTTAGAGATGGTACTTCAAGCAGTAGAGATTAAGTGCTGAATTTTAATTGTGATATCATACAAATATTCTACATAGTGCTAGATACATAACATTTCATCAATATACAGTTCAGGTCAAACATTGGATACTGCTATTAGTAGAAACATGTTGCCTCTGTGTGCAGCTTGTAGCAAGCCATCAGTAAGTAGCAAGCAAGGGGTTTATTTCTCTCAGATGTAGCAAGTGAAACCTTTGTGCCGACGTTTCGCCTTACGTAGCTTCCTCAGTGCACAGTTAATTTCATTCTAGTAATAATAAGAAGTATAACTTAACGCTGAACCATTTTTTTAGACATACCTTACAAGTAGGTTTGTGATTGAAGCGCTTGCTTTAAGATGCTCCAAACGTGTCCTAGGTTAAAAGCCTGTTGTGAAATATGTGTTGCCCCATATATTAATGGGGGGTACAGTATAAATGTGGTCGCAATAGTATGTTATAGTTATTACCTTTATAAGGGGTATTGCCGTAGTGGTTCCTTTAAGAGGCAAGGCTGGAAATTGATAAGGTATTGTATATTAGGGTGGTACATGGTACTGTCAGACGGTGGAGGTAGTAGTAATAATTGTGTACCTTGTGTAAGGCCAATTATTACTACTACCTCCTTCGTCTAACAGTATCCCCCATTAATATATGGCGCAACACATATTTCACAATAGGGAAATACTCCCATTAGGTACAGATAGAATGTACCTCCCCCCTCAACAATTATTGTATTTTAGGGAGTAGGGGTCAGAATGTGCTGGTCTAAGCTGCCTCATAGGGATACTGTTCCAAAGATCAGTCCCCTATCCCCCCCCCATTCATAATCATAATGTAGTTCAATCCCCATAAACAAATCATCCCAAAGTGCAATGTGCATGTGCAAAAATAGCATACTAAAGTGCAAAATACCAAACCCTATAAACTAATCCCATAATTAATGCACATAATCCAATCCTAATATCATATTACTTTGATTAGAGAGTGCAGCACCCCCTGCCTACCCACGCGTTCCGTGACTGTGGCAACCCATCACTTCTTCAGGGCAAAGTGTCCTTTTGGTAATGTATTTTTGATTTTATATTATTCTGCTGCCCTTTTCCCAGTTCTACGGTGCATGTGTGGCCGCTCGTCCAATCAGCATGCTCGGATCCACTGATGTCCCTTCATCTAAGCCTTAACCTAAGGCGAGCAGCTCTTAGCACGCCACCTTCTAACAGGGAGTGTGCCCGCACCAGTCATTCACAAATGCCTGGCACAGACATGCGCCATGCTAGAGGGATAGCAGGGATGCAGCTCACGCACGTGCCGTTGGACTGGGAAGCAACCTGGGGGGTTTCACACAGAGGGGCAACCCAATTTTGGATGCCCTGGGGGAAGGAAATCGATCGGCCTGGGAATCTTATAGATTGTGCATCATGAGTTTTGGTCCACTTTAATCTGCATCAGGAAGCCATGTACACCAGTTTATGTTATGAATGTACGAGGTATAGTTGGGAAGAATGAAACCTACTGTACCTGCTAAAGCCCCATACTAAATCTTATGTTCAGGGCCAATTTTTGAGGAGGGCACAAGGGGGGTCTCCACCAACCTTTGGGTTATGATCTGTCCAGGAGGCTTCTCATTCTTTGGTCTGCCGGGCTGCAGGGCCAGCAACAAAGCTCCAGGTGGCAGTGGGGGCCCCCGTGCCTGGGCAGCCAAAGCCACCACAGGGCAGGACGGAGAGTCTAGAGCAGCAAAGCCGTCGTCAGCAACTCTACAGTGATGGGTGCAGAGCTGTCACTGCACATAAGCCACCAAGCACAGCCGCTGGCAGCTCAATGCAGGGAACCAGCCGGGCGACTACACTACCCCCCTCCCAGAATGGCAAAGGAGGAGTTCCCGGGCAGCACGCACCCGCACAAGGGACTCGATCTGACGTTTCAGTAAGTAGGCATGTTTCGCCCATGCTGAGCTTTTTCAATGCCCTATGTATAAAGGTAAACATTTCATTAGAAACTTTTAGCAAGTAAACATTTTTGTAGCAAACTTTTTCAAATATGCATTTAAAACAAGGTAAACTGTGTATAATTACATCAAAAACTGTTCAACAATATGTATTGTCAGGATCTGGGTTGCTAACGGCAATGACTCTGGAAACAGTTCTTAGTTGAAATAATAAGTGGTTTATTGAAGACAAGGTCCAACAGAAAAATCTCTTAAATTCAGAGTATAATGCAGGGTACAGTGCAGTACAGTCAGTGGTTACCTCACCAACTTATGTCCAGTGTCTGATAGGCACAGAGGATTGCAAGTCCTCGTTATCACAGGTCCACCTTCAGGGCATACAAGCCCCGGCTGCTATCCACAGGCTTCAAAACATAACACGTAAAGTCCTTCGGATGCAGTTCAGACCTGTCAGTATTGGGAGCAGCAAGGTACAGGCTCCTTATCCCAGTTTCTCCTTCTCCCCACTGGAAGCCTCAGCAGCTCCTTTTATTAGGCTTCCTTCCTTAAATTAATCTAATCACCTAGAATGACCTGGGAGTAGGGGAAAACCCCGTAGAGGACTGGGGATGTGGACTGGATCTCTGTTATCCTGGCATGGATCGTGCCTGGCTGAAAAAACCCAGGGAAATATATATATATACCATCCAGCACTTTTCCATACACTTTACCACAGTATATACACTTTATGTATTGCTTCGCCGGCTAAATTGTAAAATACTTAGATGTAGAATACAATAAAAGAAACAAAGAATAGAAGAACTGACAAAGAAAGAGGCTCTTGAAAAATTATACGAGACAACTGAGGCAACCACATTGATTTGTGCCAAAAATATATTATTTGCTCACATTAAAAATCATCATCCTACTGTTTTTTGAGCCTTTAAACATCCAAGATGGCGACCCATGGAGTGTCAGGCTGTCTGCAGATAGGAAGTGTCTTCTAAGTGTGCCGCTCTGCATTGTGGGATTCCTGTCCTTTTCTTGACCCTCCCTCAGCACTCCCCCCCCTCCTCTCCTCAGTATGTGATGCTTCTGAGGCAAGATGGCGGCGCCCGTATCCTAGAGTGCTGAACAGAGTTGAAGCCCAGTGGGGGAAAGAATAATAAGCGACTAAATATGAAAAATATATTAATATTAGATGCTGGAGAATATTTTTTTTTAAAGTTTGGGCTTTTCATTAAAGTCGACCAAAACCTAGGATTTTGACTACCCTGGGTTTTGGTCCTTTTCCCGGGGGGCACCCTGAATGGGGGTACCCCGCTGTGTGAAACCCCCCAGGACGCCAAAGCCAACTAATCTCTTCCTGGTCCCACTGTGCGTCTAAGAGCAGCGGCTCTGACGGCCGCATCCTCCCCTTCCCTCTAGCAGTACGCGTGCCCGTGCCAGGCATTTGTGAATGATCGGCGTGGGCACGCTCCCTGTCAGAGGCGGAGGATGCGGCCGTTAGAGCCGCTGCTCTTAGACGCACCGTGGGACCAGGAAGAGATGAGTTGGCTTTGGCGTCCTGGGGGGTTTCACACAGCGGGGTACCCCCAGGAAAAGAACCAAGACTATTGACTATCGTGGGTTTTGGTCCACTTTAAAATGATGTTCAAGGTCCGGTTTAACAGCACTTACCAGATACCTCAGTGACTGGCTCATCAATACATCACGCTACACAGACTCTTATCTCGACCAAAACATGATCCTCGGTAATAATAATTATTATTATTAGTTATATAGCGCCATCAACTTCCGTAGCGCTTTACAAGGTAAGAATACAGACAAAGTAAAACATATAGCACAGAGAACAATACAAAATTAGATGCCACAGGTTAAAACCAAGTGTTGTGAGCACAGGAGACAATAGGGAGGAGTGCCCTGCCCTTGCCAGCTTACAGTCTAAAGATACATGTTCCATGTGCACAAATCCACTCTAACCAGGTTACAGACAACCCACTAGCAGGGGTGTACATACCAGAGAGGCAGTGTGGGCACCTGCCCCCGGGCCCATGGAACAAGGGGGCCCGGTGCAACCCTGCCTCCATAGGCTCTGTAGTATGTACTTAGCCAGTTATGCTGCCTCCTTCCTCGCTGGTTCCACTGCAGGACGCAGGACTCTCTCGCAGCTGTGTGCACACTTCGTCCTGGGCGCTGCGCACTCACATCTTCCCCAGTGCTGCGTCACCCTCACTGGCGTCACTCCTGCACGCCTCTTCCAGATGCAGACACGGCTGGTAGGTGTTTTCCGGGGGGGGGGGGGGGGGGAGGAGGTATTGGGTTATGTTGATGGAGGCCCGTGATGGCTATAGGGCCCCATCAGGGCTATGTATGTCCCTGCCCACTACTCTACACAATCTAGCTGGTCAGACTCCAACCTGAAACGCAGTAAATCTGAAAGCACCACAAGCCAAACTGACGTTTTGTGGTAGTTTAGCTTGTAATAGAATGAATTAGCATGTGACATGCCATTCTACATCATATTGCTTCTTGTTAGTGTTTTTATAATTATTGGGCAAATGCTTTAGTAAAAAAAAGGGCAGTGCCTGGAATGTCCTCCATATTGCATTAAACAGAGGGGGTGTGCACAGGTACTGTGACTGTTACAGTGGTGGCGAGGCCAGGGCTGGTCTTTGGAGGTGTGCACCGTGCATCTGCGCCCACCCACTTTGATGCCATTAAACCAGACCTTCAGCATCATTTAATGAAAAGCCCAAACTATTCCCCAGCATCTAAAATTAATATATTTTACGTTTTTAGTCACTTACTTATTATTCTTTCCTGCTGCAACTCTGTTCAGGACTCTAGGATACGTGCGCCGCCATCTTGCCTCAGAAGCATCATATACTGAGAAGAGGAGAGGGATGAAAAGTGCCAGGGGGCATTTTAGATGCTGGCCAATAGTTATTTAGGGGTTTGGGCTTTTCAATAAATGAGGCTGAAGGTCCGGTTTAAAGGGAAAGTCTGAGCCGTTGGAAAAGAAAAAAAAAACAATAGCAGCTGAGGTGTTACCAGCGCTTCTGCACCATCCACATCGAATACAAAGCAGCCCCTGACCTGCAGCTGGGATGCATGTGGCTGAGAGCAAAGTGCACTACCAGCCCTGGAGTGTTGCGGCCAGGGCTGGATTTACCATTAGGCAACCCTAGGCCTATCCTAGGGTGGCCACTTGCAGGGAGGGGGTGCTATGGAGTGGTGTGCTGTTACTGCTATAGTAACCTATAAAAAACCTTGCTAACACGTTATTGCCCCCTTATTCAGTGTGTGTGTGTGTGTGTGTGTGTGTGTGTGTGTGTGTGTGTATAGGGTGCAAGTGGCTAAATGAAGTCTGTATCCGAAGCCTCACTCAGCACCTAACAGGATCTGCTTTCCCTGCCTCCAGACTGTGGTCATGAAACTTCTGTGCGCCAGGAACCTGGAAAGCCAGTAAAAAAATATCGGGCTCTGTATTTAACCCCTTGCACCCTCACACTGTCTGCATTTTAACCTCTTGCAACCCCCCCCCCCCCCCCGCAAGTGGGGTGCAATCAAGAAAATAGTGCCTAGGACAGTCTGGCCGCCAAATATGGCCCTGGGGCCGGCTCCAGGTTTATGCGGCCCTTGGGCGATAAAAGTCTCAGTGGGCCCCCTGCGGTGTTGCGTGACACTCCAAACATGGTGATAAAGTTGCTTGTATGGTGACTACTGCCAAAGAATAGAAGAAATAACAAAAGGAATAACAAAGTATAGAAAGAATGACAGACAGAAAGAAAGATTGAAAGATCAGAAGGAATGAGAAAAATAGAAAGCAGGAAAGAGAGGAAGAGATGAGGCCCCAAAGCATGCCCACCTGCCATTGTCCCAGGTTTCCCTATGGCCAGTCCGCCCCTGGCAGTGACCAGGCAAGAGGAACCTCTAATAAATGATTACTGGGTGTCACCGTGGCGTGAGGGATGCCCCAGTCACGTGCCTTCATTATCATCACACATTACATGCGTTCTCCAATACAAATGATCCTCCTGAGACGTTTGAATATATGATAATTAGTAAGAACAAGGTAGGAAAGCCTAGAGATCGGCGGGGCTACAAGAAAATGGCGGTCGGGTACACAAAGGCCGGTGCTTATCCGGCTTCCGGCGGTGCAGCTTCTGACTGTCGCCATGACAACCGGGCAGGCGGTGTAGAAGGCCGTACAGTGGACGTGGGGGAGCCGCTGGGCGGAAGTGAGAGGAGTACTTCCGGTGGCCGGGAGAAGAATGAAAGGAGAGGCTGCAGAGTGCTGGTGAGTGCTCAGCCTGTGTATGTGTCACCCCACACCTACTGCAGCCATACTCCCCTCACTCCCAGAAGCCTCTGCTCCTCTCCCCAATACACACATACTCCCCTCAATCCCAGAAGCCTCTGCTCCCCTCCCCAATACACACATACTCCCCTCACTCCCAGAAGCCTCTGCTCCTCTCCCCAATACACACATACTCCCCTCACTCCCAGAAGCCTCTGCTCCCCTGCCCAATACACACATACACCCCTCACTCCCAAAAGCCTCTGCTCCCCTACCCAATACACACATATTCCCCTCACTCCCAGAAGCCTCTGCTCCTCTCCCCAATACACACATACTCCCCTGACTCCCAGAAGCCTCTACTCCCGTCCCCAATACACACATACTCCCCTCACTCCCAGAAGCCTCTGCTCCTCTCCCCAATACACACATACTCCCCTCACTCCCAAAAGCCTCTGCTCCCCTGCCCAATACACACATACTCCCCTCACTCCCAGAAGCCTCTGCTCCTCTCCCCAATACACACATACTCCCCTGACTCCCAGAAGCCTCTGCTCCTCTCCCCAATACACACATACTCCCCTCACTCCCAAAAGCCTCTGCTCCCCTACCCAATACACACACATTCCCCTCACTCCCAGAAGCCTCTGCTCCTCTCCCCAATACACACATACTCCCCCGACTCCCAGAAGCCTCTGCTCCTCTCCCCAATACACACATACTCCCCTCACTCCCAAAAGCCTCTGCTCCCCTACCCAATACACACATATTCCCCTCACTCCCAGAAGCCTCTGCTCCTCTCCCCAATACACACATACTCCCCTCACTCCCAGAAGCCTCTGCTCCCCTACCCAATGCACACATACTCCCCTCACTCCCAGAAGCCTCTGCTCCCCTTCCCAATACACACATACTCCTCTCACTCCCAGAAGCCTCTGCTCCCCTCCCCAATACACACATACTCCTCTCACTCCCAGAAGCCTCTGCTCCCCTCCCCAATACACACATACCCCCCTCACTCCCAGAAGCCTCTGCTCCTCTCCCCAATACACACATACTCATCTCACTCCCAGAAGCCTCTGCTCCTCTCCCCAATACACACATACTCCTCTCACTCCCAGAAGCCTCTGCTCCTCTCCCCAATACACACATATTCCCCTCACTCCCAGAAGCCTCTGCTCCTCTCCCCAATACACACATACTCATCTCACTCCCAGAAGCCTCTGCTCCCCTACCCAATACACACATACTCCTCTCACTCCCAGAAGCCTCTTCTCCCCTCCCCAATGCACACATACTCCCCTCACTCCCAGAAGCCTCTGCTCCCCTACCCAATACACACATACCCCCCTCACTCCCAGAAGCCTCTGCTCCTCTCCCCAATACACACATACTCCTCTCACTCCCAGAAGCCTCTGCTCCTCTCCCCAATACACACATACTCCTCTCACTCCCAGAAGCCTCTGCTCCCCTCCCCAATACACACATACTCCCCTCACTCCCAGAAGCCTCTGCTCCTCTCCCCAATACACACATATTCCCCTCACTCCCAGAAGCCTCTGCTCCCCTACCCAATGCACACATACTCCTCTCACTCCCAGAAGCCTCTGCTCCCCTACCCAATGCACACATACTCCCCTCACTCCCAGAAGCCTCTGCTCCCCTCCCCAATACACACATACTCATCTCACTCCCAGAAGCCTCTGCTCCCCTACCCAATGCACACATACTCCTCTCACTCCCAGAAGCCTCTGCTCCCCTACCCAATGCACACATACTCCCCTCACTCCCAGAAGCCTCTGCTCCCCTCCCCAATACACACATACTCCCCTCACTCCCAGAAGCCTCTGCTCCCCTACCCAATATACACATACTCCTCTCACTCCCAGAAGCCTCTGCTCCCCTACCCAATACACACATACTCCCCTCACTCCCAGAAGCCTCTGCTCCCCTACCCAATACACACATACTCCCCTCGCTCCCAGAAGCCTCTGCTCCCCTACCCAATGCACACATACTCCCCTCACCCCCAGAAGCCTCTGCTCCCCTACCCAATGCACACATACTCCTCTCACTCCCAGAAGCCTCTGCTCCCCTACCCAATGCACACATACTCCCCTCACTCCCAGAAGCCTCTGCTCCCCTCCCCAATACACACATACTCCCCTCACTCCCAGAAGCCTCTGCTCCCCCCCAATACACACATACTCCCCTCACTCCCAGAAGCCTCTGCTCCCCTCCCCAATACACACATACTCCCCTCACTCCCAGAAGCCTCTGCTCCCCTACCCAATACACACATACTCCCCTCACTCCCAGAAGCCTCTGCTCCCCTACCCAATACACACATACTCCCCTCCCGCCCCATACACTGCATCTATACTCACCCCACCCAGAATGCTTTGCACCGCAGTGCCGCCCCTGATTATTTTCATTATCATTATTACCATGCATATTCAACAGCTTATTATTAGTATTTTATTTGACAGTTATTAATGTTTAATTATTGTTATATTATTTGAGATCATTAGTGTTATTATTATTATTATTATTATTAGTAGTAATATTTATGAATAATAATATAAATCTATAGTCTCTCATATATACGACTGACAATGCCCTGTGCGTTATCAGTATGTTACCCCCACTCTCCTGTGACTTGTACTTTATACAGCGCCACGGAATATGATGGTGCTTTATAAAAATAAACAGTAATAATAATAGTCAACATTTATTTAATGTGATTATTATTAATACTATTATAATCATCATTCACATTCTGTAGTAATATTTATACCTACCAATATTCATTACATTCAGTGTCCTATTATTATTATTCTTATTTATTAATGATAATTATATTGTTTATTATTCGTTATTAATAATAATTATTTTGCTTATTATTATTATTTTTTTTTTTTCATAGTTAACATGTATTCTGATTATTATTGTTAATATTATTTGAGCTCATTGGAGTCATATAATAATAACAATAATAATATACATAGCATTAATTTAATTTTTTTAATAATATTAATATCATTTATAACCACTAATATATATATATATATATCACATTCAATGTTGTTGTTATTATTATTATTTTATATTTATTAATCAACATAATCTTTAATCAGATTTTTATTGTTAAGGTTTATGTTGGGTTAATTAGTGATGTCATTATGCATACTAACAGTATTTGATTAGTGTTAGTATTACTTATTAGACCGATACAGCAACATTTATTTAGTTTATTATTATTATTATTATCATCATCATTCACATGATCATTCATTTATAACCATAATTATTCACCACATTTATTGTTTATTAATATTACTCAACATTGATTTAATCTGATTATTATTATTGTTGTTCATATTATTTGGGTTAATAAGTAATATCATTATTATTATCATCAATATTATTATACATAGTTCACATTTATTTTATTTGATTATTATTATCATCATTCATTATTAATATTATTTGGGTTCATTAGGGATGTCATTATTATTCAATTTTTTTTAATATACCTTAACATTTATTTCCTTTGATTATTATCAGCATTCATTATTAATATTTGGGTTCATTGGTGGTGTCATTATTATTATTATTAATTTTAATATACATTAACATTTATTTCATTTGACTTTTATCATCTTTCACATTCTAATGTATTTATGTATTTAAAAACGTCACACTTAGTTTACTTTAGTTAGTTTCCGCACACTTTTTATGAGGATATCAGTATTAATATGATTCTTGATGAACCCTAATGTGACTGGTGTATAAGCGCATTGGTTTGATGAAATCTAGTAAGAAGCAGTGTGGTTGGTGGAGGATGCGCCGGTGAGCGTAACCTTGGAGGTGCATGTGCTTTGGGATCACGCTTTCTGGGTGAAGTAAATCTCTCGAACCAGTTTAGAGCTCTGTGTGTTTTTTTATATTATATTATTGATGTATTTTTGATAACTACGAATTGTATTTATTATTATTTTATATATATTATTCATCATTAGAGATGGGTGAACCCAAACCTGAGCACAGATTTCAGCCGCAAGTCTTTGTTGGAGATCTGTGTCCGTCCCGAACGTGGAAAATCTGGTTCATGAGCTGCCTGTCAACCGGCTTCACCTAAGGATGCACTTACCTCAACTGGCGAGTGATTGCGGTGGTGTTTGAATTTGGCCCCAGCTTGGGCTACAGAAAGATGGCCGCCGGCTTCCATGAGTGAGGACGCTTCTAGTGCCAGCTGACACTTCTCACACATGGGAGCCGGCGGCCATCTTTTTGTAGCCTCAGCTGAGACTCCCACCATTCTACATTATGGGTGTAAGGCCGCATTGTGACAGGCTCATGGAGGGGGAGGCATCCAGATTGCTGGAACTCCCTGCACTTCGGGCCTGGATTCTCTTTCTCTGCCATCTGTCCTCATGGACAGACAACATGATCTCTGGTGGCCAGTCACATGGACGGATTTGCCATCTGATTAAAGTGGACCAAAAACCAGGATTTTGACTGTCCTGGGTTTTGGTCCTTGTCCCTGGGGCACCCTGATCCCCTGTGAAACCCCCCAGGTCGCCTGATCGAACTCACCTCTTCCTGGTCCTACAGAGCATGTGCGGCTGCTCGTCCAATCGGTATGCTCGACTCCCTTCGTCTAGGAGTTTGGCTAATTTGAGCAGCTCTGAGAGCGCTGGGGGCCGCATCCCTGCTACCCTCTAAGGGGGCGTGCCCGCATCGGCCATTCACAAATGCCTGGCGGGGGCACACGCCCTGCTAAAGGGATAGCGGGGATGCGCCGTTGGACCGGGAACTAAGGTGAGTTTTCATGTGACCTTGGGGAGTACACACAGAACCCCATCCTGAATCAAGAAGGGAGGGAATTCAGTGGACCGGGGAGCAGAGCCGTTGGGGTGTGGGTTTTGGTCCACTTTAAGATTCAGACAAGGGTAGTGGAGGTCTGTGTGCTCCAGCAATCTGGATGCCCCCCCCCCCCCACTTTACTGTCACAATGCAGCCCTGCATCCTTTATGGGTGTGGGTCCACTTTATCACTACTATTAATGATAGGTATTAGTAACATCACTATTACATTGCTGCCATAAGCAGTCGGGGTGTTCATCTTGTTTTGTTCCACTTTATATATACGGGGGTGGGGGGTAATTATTCTCCTCGCTGGTGCTGGTGACACGCGCTGCTCTTCTCCTGTTTTTTTTTTTCATGTCACATTCTTCCGTCTTCGCAGGCGAGTGTTGCCCCTCCCTCTATGATGAAGCCCCTCCCACCCTCACCACTGAGAATGGAGAAGCAGACCGAGAGGATATTAAACCTCACCCTAGAAGTCATCTACCTGCTGACCGGAGAGGTGAGGGGGGGTTCGGGGAGGTCACATGCTTTTGCTCTCATCTCTTAAGGGGGAACACTGGACCTAAAATGAAAAGGTGCAAATTCTCCCCCCCCATTGGCCCCTACTTACATTTTTCTTCAGTTTCCAATTCAACCCCCCCCCCCCCCCCCCCCCCCCAGCGGGCTTAGCTATCTGTAAATGACAGAAGTGAAGTTCAGCGCCGCTCAGTGAAGTCTTGCGGGATTTTGGGCGCTCCCATTGCATCCCATTCATGGGAATTGCGTAGACACAAGAACGGGGGCTGATGGGATGCAAGATGGCGCTGCCCGTTGGGAAACAGGTCCCTGACTGGAGAGGTGGGGGGGATTCTGGGAGGTCACATGACACCATTCTCATTTCTGTTAATGAAACACGTCCCTGACTGGAGAGGTGGGGGGGATTCTGGGAGGTCACATGACATCACTCTCATTTCTGTTAATGAAACAAGCCCCTGACTGGAGAGGTGGGGGGGGATTCTGTGAGGTCACATGACATCACTCTCGTTTCTGTTAATGAAACAAGCCCCTGGCTGGAGAGGTGGGGGGGATTCTGGGAGGTCACATGACACCACTCTCATTTCTGTTAATGAAACACGCCCCTTGACTGGGGAAGTGAGGAGGATTCTGGGAGGTCACATGACAACACTGTCTTCTAATAATAAAGCATGCCTCTGACCAGAGAGATGAGGGGGATTTTCGGAGGTCACTTGACGTCTCTCTCCTCTCTATTAATAAAACACGCCCTTGACTGGAGAGGTGAGAGGGATTCTGGGAAGGTGGCATGACATCACTCTCCTTTAATAATGAAACATGCCCCTGACTGTACAGGTGAGGGGCATTTTG
Source organism: Gastrophryne carolinensis (assembly GCA_027917425.1). Taxonomy (NCBI): domain Eukaryota; kingdom Metazoa; phylum Chordata; class Amphibia; order Anura; family Microhylidae; genus Gastrophryne; species Gastrophryne carolinensis. The sequence goes on from CM051235.1 coordinate 627,022,195, forward strand.
GGAGGTCACATGACTAAAAACTGAACTCCGTATCTGCTGTGTCATTGTAGAATTATATTGCGTTCAAGCTGTCGGATGGCGTGGTTGCCCACCACATGAAGATGCAGGGCCCTCTCGCGGCGCCTCCGGCTCCGCCCCCCGAGAAGAAAAGTGACAAGAAGTTTTTAGAAGTGGCAAACAAACTTATTGAGCTGCTGACAGGAGAGGTGAGCGTTGCTGAGAATTCTGGGACATTGGGGGCGGGGTTACCTTCCTGGAGGGTGATGACGTCCTTGTTTGCGTCAGGTTCCTGTAAGGTGTCAGGATGCCGCTGTCTACTTCTCGGCGGAGGAGTGGGAGTATTTAGAAAGCCACAAGTATCTGTATAAAGAATCCATGATGGAGGATCAGCCACCTGCCCCGACCCCAGGTAAGTGGGGACCATGGTATGGCCTTGCTCCCCTCTATAACAATAACATGGCGTCACATACTCAGTCTGTCTCTCCTGCAGAGCGATCCAGTGGGAGGAGCACCCCTGAGCAACGTCCTCTCTATTCTCAGGACTCCGCCCAGGAGGAGCACAGCACTGGTCAGGTGATCGATCATTTACACCATCAGGCGAGCGGAATGAAATCTCATGTAACGTGTTACAGGCTGTTTAATCAATGTTTCATGTCTTATGTAGACTCAAGACCTCAGTGGCATCAGAGGCGACAACGAGGAGGACGCGGTTGTGAGGGAAGAGGCGGAGTCTGCAGAGGAGGAGGAGGAGTTCTCTCCAGAGTACAGCACAGGTCAGTAAGTGCCCATTTTGTCCTTCCTGTCTGGGGACACTTGTAATGGCTGCTCCTGGGTGGGGCGGTGCACAGGGCTGTGTACTATTGTGGGGGTTTTCCAAGCGAGAGGGCTGTCATTTTATTATTATTATTATTAATAATAATAATTAAAGTGGACCTTCACCCAGAATAAGAGCATATCTTATATATTCCCCCACCCTGTACATACATATTGCTCACATTAAAAAATCATCCTACCTGCACCTACTACATGTTATGAGTCTTTAAACATCCAAGATGGCGGCTCATGGAGCATCAGGCAGCCTGCAAACAGGAAGTGTCTTCTGACTGCCGCTCTGCATTCTGGGATTGCTGTCCTTTCCCTGATCCCAGCTCTGCTCTGTCTGTGTAAAGCACAGCTATAATCCCGCCCCCTGTACTTTATCCCACTCTCCTCAGTATGTGGTGCTTCTGAGTCAAGATGCTGGCGCCCGTATCCTAGAGTCCTGGGAGAGTTGCAGCCCAGTGGGGGAAAGAATAAGTAAGTGACTAGAGGCTTACAATCTATTAATTTTAGATGCTGGGAAATAGTTTTGGGTTTGTGCTTTTTATTAAATTATGCTGAAGGTCCGGTTTAATAAAATAATATTGTTGTTTGTTTATAAAGCGCCGTCATCTTCCATGGCGCAGTACAATGTGGAATTACAAAAGGGGTAAAACAATTCACCTTTCTCCCTTCATCCTTCATGGCGAACCACGGAGAGAGAGGCTCCACCCCCTGGGAGGATACACAAACTGAACAGAGGTTAAGGTGACCAAAACCTAGGATTTTGGCTACCCTGGGTTGTGGTCCTTGCCCCCGCTGTGCGAAACACCCCAGGTCGCCCTAACAAACACCTCTTCCTGGTCCTACGAAGCATGCGCAGCTGCTCGTCCAATCAGCGCACTCGGATCCGCTGGAGCCCCTTTGTTCAGGAGCTCGTCTAATACATGCAATTTCATCCCACGCTACCCTCTAACAGGGAGTGTACCCGCACTGGCACTCACAAATGTCTGGTGTGGGCATGGGCCCTACTAGAGGGATAACGGGGATGCAGCCGCTGCTCGCGCATGCGTCGTTGGACCAGGAGACAAGGTAAGTGTATGGGCAACCTAGATTTTAGATGCCCCGGGGGGGGCCTGACGGCGCACTAGTTGTCCGCTATCCCATTAATTCTGGCCGATTCAGCAGTAGAGAAGCACTGCCCGTATGGTACTCACCCTAAACTCCGGCTGGGGGCGGTCCCCAGTCTTTACCCTCGATTCCTCTGTTTCTCAGGATTCCCCTAGGGAAAAAAAGGGGGCGGAGACTCGCTGCCGCTAACCCGGGTTTGCTCCGATGTCACTTCCGCGGGCTCTGCACGCGTGGGTGACCCAGAAGTGTAGGAGTATTCCTCCACACTTAGTACCGAGGCTGCAATGGAGGGCTGAGCCTTAAACCGGACCAGCACCCGTTCTTACTTAGACGGCCTTAGACGCCATCTTAGATGGAGTGACGTCAGCGGTTTTCACACAGCGGGGCATCCCCGATCAGGGTTCTCCAGGGGAAAGGACCAAAAACCAGGATAGTAAAAATCCTGGGGTTTGATCTAGTTTAATTAAACACACATGAGCTGAAAAACTATATGTATATGTTACATACCAGTGTTGCACAGACAAGTGAGATTGGCATAGAGATGGGATTGGAGAGTATATATTCCCAAAGCCATGGGCGTACATGCCACAGAGGCAGGGGAGGCAACTGTTTCCATCCCCATGCACACTAACCCCCCCCCACCCCATTAACGCACACCATTAAGAAAGGCACAGCTAGAGGATTGGGGGTGCTGCTGCAGCACTACAAGGGCTCCGGGAGCAGGTGAGTGAAACGAGTCTTTTAGACTCAAGGGTTATCCAAAGTTCCTCTTTAAAACTATTTTTGGATCATAATTTTGGGTCGGAAGGTTCTGGTGCCAAATCATTTGGTCTTCTGTGGGTGGTGCAACTAGTGTGTCCAAAGACAGTGGGTTGGTATGGCTCCGGACCTGAGATCATGACAGGGACATGGGTTGTGAGCCAGCTACAGCAGTAGGACCTTTGTGTGGATGAGTCTGGGCCTTCAGATTCTGCCCACATATTTAGTTTGTGGCTAGGGTGAATGGCGGCCCAGTAATTCCCAGAACCGTGCTGGTGTCTGGCTATCTAAGAAATCCCCTTTGAAGTCCCCCTGCCATCGCCGCTTCCCAGACAGGTGGTCTACCTGGTTCCATTCAGTCTGACGAAGGTGTGGGGGGAACCAGCAGGAGGTCTTTGAAATAGAGACTGTCTGTGTTTATCTCTCCCGGGCAAGTGACAAATGGCCGTTGCTCTTACTGAAAGGGCTTTTGCTACGAGAAAAATTGCCTGAAAGGAATGAAAAGAGAACCGGAGCAATAGAAATAAAATGTAGTATTTCCCATAACCCTCACGCTTTTTATTATCCAATTTAGGGTGGCGCTGTGTTACTCTGAGGGTTTATCTGGGGTACTTGCGTACTGGTCTATGGGAGAGCATTTCATTTGTCATTTACATTCTGTGTCCCTTTTCTTTTTTTTTTTTCACACCAATGCTTCATCGTTATCTCCTTTAGATGAACGTAACATCTCAGCTAAGTCGGATCTTGAATTGCACGAGAGAAGTCACTCCAAGGAGCGCCTGTATCGGTGTTCTATGTGCGGGAAACGCTTCACCAAGAAATGCAATCTCATTAACCATAAACGTATTCACACCGGGGAGAAGCCTTACCTGTGCTCAACGTGCGGGAAAACCTTCAGGAACAGGTCGAACCTTGCGTCTCACCAGAAAACCCACACCTTTATTTCTCTCTCACGTCTGGAAGCTCGTGAGCTCATTATAGTTAGTCACAGACCGTATCCATGTTCCTCGTGTGGAAAACGTTTTATCCAGAAGTCCCATCTTGTCACTCATAAGCGGATTCACACAGGGGAGAAACCTTTTTCTTGCTCAACGTGTGGGAAGAGCTTCACAGATAAGTCTAATCTTGTCTCCCACCAGAGGATTCATTCTGGATTGAAGCCTTACTCGTGCCGCGATTGTGGGAAAAACTTTGCCCGAAAATCCTTGCACAAATGTGACAAGCCGGCTGGGTATGTTTTCTAAAATATATAAATAGATCGCTCCAGGGACAGCCGGGACAGCAGTATAGTCAGCCTCTTTGAGTGGTGTATTTTTAGGGGCTAATACGAGGTGCACTTTTTGGGAAGTTTTGCCAAAGGTAGGTAGGACTTTGTCCTTTAGGGAATCCATCCAGGATAAAGCTGGGTTTATCTGGAAAAAGACTGTGTACGTTTGGAAGCAAATGCCTTAGCGAGAGATGTGTTGTTGGGGTCTCATCCGGGCTGAAACTGGCTTTTGGGAGCTCGTTCGGGCTGAAACTGTGTTTTGAGGGCTCGTCCGGGATCAAACTGGGTTTTGGGGGCTCGTCCGGGATTGAAACTGGCTTTTGGGAGCTCGTTCGGGCTGAAACTGTGTTTTGAGGGCTCGTCCGGGATCAAATTGGGTTTTGGGGGCTCGTCCGGGATCAAATTGGGTTTTGGGGGCTCGTCCGGGATCAAACTGTTTTTGGGGGCTCGTCCGGGATCAAACAGTTTTTGGTGGCTCGTCCGGGATCAAACTGTTTTGGGGGCTCGTCCGGGATCAAACTGTTATTGGGGGCTCGTCCGGGAGCAAACTGTTATTGGGGCTCGTCTGGGATCAAACTGTTATTGAGGCTCGTCTGGGATCAAACTGTTATTGGGGGCTCGTCCGGGATCAAACTGTTTTTGGGGGCTCGTCCGGGATCAAACAGTTTTTGGGGGCTCGTCCGGGATCAAACTGTTTTGGGGGCTCGTCCGGGATCAAACTGTTATTGGGGGCTCGTCCGGGAGCAAACTGTTATTGGGGCTCGTCTGGGATCAAACTGTTATTGGGGGCTCGTCCGGGATCAAACAGTTTTTGGGGGCTCGTCCGGGATCATACAGTTTTTGGGGGCTCGTCCGGGATCAAACAGTTTTTGGGGGCTCGTCCGGGATCAAACTGTTTTGGGGGCTCGTCCGGGATCAAACTGTTATTGGGGCTCGTCTGGGATCAAACTGTTATTGGGGGCACGTCCGGGATCAAACTGTTATTGGGGGCTCGTCCGGGATCAAACTGTTTTTGGGGGCTCGTCCGGGATCAAACTGTTTTTGGGGGCTCGTCCGGGATCAAGCTGTTTTTGGGGGCTCGTCCGGGATCAAACTGGGTTTTGTGGGCTTGTCCGGATGAAACAGTTTTTTGGTGAGGCATCAGAATTAAACTTTTGTGGGGCTGGCTGGAAAATTGTTATTTTGGGGGCTCCTCAAGGATAAAACCTAGTTTTTTAAGGGCTTGTCCAGAGTTGTCTGAGTTTCTTTTGTGGGCTTGTCTAGGGTGGACATTTGGGTGCTTGTTAGGCTGGTATGCTTTCTAATATATAAATAGATTGATTAGGCATATGCTAGACATTAAGAACTGGAAACGCAGTCTGCTTCCTATGTAACACACTTGATGTATACATCATTGCAGTTGATGACAAGCTTGGATAATGCACATCTTGGGTGTATAGGTGTACATTGTTTGGTTCCTTGGTACAGAAATCAAGGTCTGCCTATTAATTAGAACATTCAAACCTTGCTGGGAAGGGATGATGTGTGGGTAAGTCTGCATAAGGGTGATGTGTATTGTGCATAGACTTTTTGTACGTTGCCATCTTTGTCCAGCAGGCGCCTTTACTACGTGTAGTGTATAATATTAGATTCATATTCTTATTATATTGTAAGCAGTAGTCCATCTTATGGTTCTGGGCCTATTGTCGTATTTGGGACTGCGCAGGTAATGAATTAACTGACACCAATAACCATATATTTGCCCGACTGGTAATTATACCCCCACCCACCTTGTGTTCAAAGGTTTATTCGCTTTTGCTTTTTTTTATGTATATGAAATCACTAATAACTATAGCTGTTCACTTGTGTCCATATTCCTTGCAGCAGCAGAGCAGCCAATGTAGATGACCATGAAGCAGAAGGCACAATTGCGATTGAAGATGAACAGTGTGTAGAAGAGAGTCCTCTAGTGACGAGCACAAGTGAGTGAACACTCTATTATATATTTCCAGTTGTTGCATCAGCAGACTCCTGCTATCCTGCTCACTACACCATGTGACACAAAGGCTCAGAAGCCATCAGCCTCTATTAGACTCCTGCTATCCTGCTCACTACACCATGTGACACAAAGGCTCAGGGACCATCAGCCTCTATTAGACTCCTGCTATCCTGCTCACTACACCATGTGACACAAAGGCCCAGGAGCCATCAGCCTCTATTAGACTCCTGCTATCCTGCTCACTACACCATGTGACACAAAGGCTCAGGGGCCATCAGCCTCTATTAGACTCCTGCTATCCTGCTCACTACACCATGTGACACAAAGGCCCAGGAGCAATCAGCCTCTATTAGACTCCTGCTATCCTGCTCACTACACCATGTGACACAAAGGCTCAGGAGCCATCAGCCTCTATTAGACTCCTGCTATCCTGCTCACTACACCATGTGACACAAACGCTCAGGGGCCATCAGCCTCTATTAGACTCCTGCTATCCTGCTCACTACACCATGTGACACAAAGGCTCAGGAGCAATCAGCCTCTATTAGACTCCTGCTATCCTGCTCACTACACCATGTGACACAAAGGCTCAGGGGCCATCAGCCTCTATTAGACTCCTGCTATCCTGCTCACTACACCATGTGACACAAAGGCTCAGGAGCCATCAGCCTCTATTAGACTCCTGCTATCCTGCCCACTACACCATGTGACACAAAGGCTCAGGGGCCATCAGCCTCTATTAGACTCCTGCCCACTACACCATGTGACACAAAGGCTCAGGAGCCATCAGCCTCTATTAGACTCCTGCTATCCTGCTCACTACATCATGTGACACAAACGCTCAGGGGCCATCAGCCTCTATTAGACTCCTGCTATCCTGCTCACTACACCATGTGACACAAAGGCTCAGGGGCCATCAGCCTCTATTAGACTCCTGCTATCCTGCTCACTACACCATGTGACACAAAGGCTCAGGAGCCATCAGCCTCTATTAGACTCCTGCTATACTGCTCACTACACCATGTGACACAAAGGCTCAGGAGCCATCAGCCTCTATTAGACTCCTGCTATCCTGCTCACTACACCATGTGACACAAAGGCTCAGGAGCCATCAGCCTCTATTAGACTCCTGCTCTCCTGCTCACTACACCATGTGACACAAAGGCTCAGGAGCCATCAGCCTCTATTAGACTCCTGCTATCCTGCTCACTACACCATGTGACACAAAGGCTCAGGGGCCATCAGCCTCTATTAGACTCCTGCTATCCTGCTCACTACACCATGTGACACAAAGGCTCACATGCCGTAATTGTTACCTTATTCTGGATATAAAAGCTGATTGTGATATTACTTGATATTTCTGATGTGTGTGTGTTTGGGGCTACTCCCAACTCTTTTCATACCCTGCAGCACGGAAAACTATATGATCATCTTTATTCACAGAGCCAGAAGACGGCCATGATATGCAGAATAATATCACGGCTGAGCTGGAGGAAAAGGTCCATGTCCATACTGACCAGCAACTGACGTCTCCAACTGAGCAACTGACGTCTCCAGAAATCGGCACAAGTGAGTGATAACCTCATTCTCCCTGTTCAGCCCTTGCCCTAATCCACTCGCGCAACAGTGAGGAATATATCCAAAGCAAACTATGAAGAACTAAAAGCAATGTGTTTAGCCTGTGTCTGTGCTTTTAACAGATGGATCCAGTTCTAGAATTTCAGCCCAAAGATGTCCCAGTCCTCTTCATCCCCAAGATTGTACACCTGAAAAGCCCGAAGCGATTCATCATTATCAGGTAGAGAAGATTGAAGGTCTTTTAATGTTTTTGATATTTAAAGTGGAACAAAACCTGGGAATTGGACTTTCTCGGGTTTTGTTCTGTTCCCCTAGGACATCCCGAATTAGGATGGCGTGCTGTGTGAAACCCACTAGAACGCACAGTACAAATCGCCTATTCCTGGTTCAACAGCACCTGCTCTTGCTCCCCATTGAAGCCAATCAGAGCAGTTTGCCACGCTTATGTGGCCTCTTGCCCAATCAGGGCTGTTTGGCATGCATGCGTGGCCTCTTGTCCAATCAGGGCCATTTTCCATGACGATGTCATTTGGCAAACTGCTCTTATTAGTTTTAATGGGGAGCGATAGAGGATGCCTCGCTGTGTGAAACCCCCCAGGTTGCCCGAACAAACTCACCTTTTCCCGGCCCTACGACGGATGCGCAGCCGCTCGTCCAATCAGCGCACTCAGATCCGCTCAAGTCCCTTCGTCCAGGAGCTCATCTAACGAGCGCGCTGGTGGCCGCATCCCCCGCTACCCTCTAACAGGGAGTGTGCCCATGCCGGCCATTCACATGTGCTCTGCTAAAGGGATAGCGTGGATGCGGCCACTTCTCGTGCATGCACAGTTGGACCGGGAAAGAAGGTGAGTCTACGGGCAACCTTGGGGTTTTCACACAGCGAGGAATCCCGATTCTCGATGCCCCACGGGAGGGAATCAATCGGCCCAGGAATCTTATAGATTCCTGGCCCGATCTCCATGGGTTTTGGTCCACTTTTACTGGCATCTGGGAGGGGGGGAAGGCCAGTGGCCGGCCCTGCAATCTTTTAGATTCCAGGGCGGCCGCTGGAGGGTTTTGTTCCAGGCTACTTGATATAACACAGCATCTGGATTCAATCACTGCTTTTGTGTCTGTCAGGGTGGATATCTCATTACCGTTAAATCTGAAGATAAGAAGTCGGAAGAGGTTCATGTGAAGGATGATGAGCGGCTTGAGGGGAAGGTAATCCCCCCAGAGAGCGCAGGTAATTACCACATCCAATTGGGATTCACAAGTTATCATCTATGGCTTCCAATAATCCCAATAATCGCAACAGACGCGATGTGTCTGGTGAGGAATTTAAAAGCACACGTTCCAGACTCTGTTACCTCATTTAACTTCAGTGACTTTATATAAATGAGTTGTATTGTAATATTGTCTAATATTTAAAATCTATATAATCATTCGGGATAGTACGAGCAGGAGTTACTTACACACCCCAACAACCCCAAAAAATCCTGCCATTAGAAACATTTGAAGTGGCCTTGGCAAGCCTCGTGCATGGCCGTGTTAATGTGACTAATGGCAGAGGCAGGAAAATAATATTCTGAACCGAATAATAGGCAAGGTGCAGAATCCTCCAATTACAGGCAGAGTGCCCCCCCTCCCATTCCCATAGGCAGTGTGGCATTCCCCCCCTCCCATTCCCCATAGGCAGTGTGGCATTCCCCCTCCCATTCCCATAGGCAGTGTGGCATTTCCCCTCCCATTCCCCATAGGCAGTGTGGCATTCCCCCCCTCCCATTCCCCATAGGCAGTGTGGCGTTCCCCCCTCCCACTCTTCATAGGCAGTGTGGCATTCCCCCTCCCATTCCCCATATAGGCAGTGTGACATTCCCCCCTCCCATTCCCCATATAGGCAGTGTGACATTCCCCCTCCCATTCCCCATATAGGCAGTGTGGCATTCCCCCCTCCCATTCCCCATATAGGCAGTGTGACATTCCCCCTCCCATTCCCCATATAGGCAGTGTGGCATTCCCCCTCCCATTCCTATAGGCAGTGTGGCATTCCCCCCTCCCATTCCCCATATAGGCAGTGTGGCAATCCCCCCCTTCCATTCCCCATAGGCAGTGTGGCATTCCCCCCTTCCACTCCTCATAGGCAGCTTGGCATTCCCCCCTCCCACTCTTCATAGGCAGTGTGGCGTTCCCCCCTCCCACTTCTCATAGGCAGTGTGGCATTCCCCCCTCCCACTTCTCATAGGCAGTGTGGCATTCCCCCCTCCCACTCCTCATAGGCAGTGTGGCATTCCCCCCTTCCACTCCTCATAGGCAGTGTGGCATTCCCCCCTTCCACTCCTCATAGGCAGTGTGGCATTTCCCCCTTCCACTCCTCATAGGCAGTGTGGCATTTCCCCCTCACAATCCCATAGGTAGTGTGGCATTTCCCCCTCACAATCCCATAGGCAGTGTGGCATTTCCCCCTCACAATCCCATAGGCAGTGTGGCATTTCCCCCTCACAATCCCATAGGCAGTGTGGCATTCCCCCCTTCCACTCCTCATAGGTAGTGTGGCATTCCCCCCATCCCATTCCAATAAGCAGTGTGGCATTCCCACCTCCGGTTCCCATAGACAATGCGGCATTCCCCCTCCTGTTCCCCATAGGCGGCAGAAGAAAATGGAAAAAAAAGGTAATCTCACATGCTACGGGCGCTACCGTGTTACTGACTGGCCTGCCACACTACCTTTCCTTCAAGCCCACAGTGAGATATAGACACTGCATCATCCCAGAGTCCACTCACCTTTGCCGGTTCCTAATTATTTAATAGAGTAAGGAGTAAGTAAGGTTTGAGACAGCCTGTTCCTCACTCAAGATTTTCTCTCAGCTAAACCACAAATCACCTACTGACAGATGTGCGGCCGTAGATGGCAACGCTCGCATTCCCTTTGGACGACCAGGCCTGCCGCAATTGACATGAAATGAGATAAAATGAGACATAAAGTCAAGATCTCGAATAAGTTGTTGTACACTTTAGTCCCATACAATTTTGTTTTGTGTTGTTTTTACATCATATTTCAGGATTTGTGGCTTTAGTGCTGAATGTGTTAATATTTGGGGGCTCGTCCGGGTTAAAGTTGTACACGTTAGTCCCATACTTTTTCATTTTGTTTGCTTTCTTTTCATATTTCAGTGATTGTAGCTTTAGTGCACAAATCCTTTGATATTTTGGGGCTCGTCCAGGATGGAGTTGTACACTTTAGTCCCATACATTTTGGTTTAGTTTTGTGTTGCTTTCACATCATATTTCAGGAATTGGGGCTTTAGTGCTGAATCTGTTAATATTTGGGGGCTCGTCTGGGATGGAGTTGTACACTTTAGCCCCATACATTTTTGTTTTGTGTTGCTTTCCTTTCATATTTCAGTGATTGTAGCTTTAATGCTCAAACCCTTTGATATTTGGGAGCTCGTCTGGGATAGATGTGTACACTTTAGTCCCATACATTTTTGTTTTGTGTTGCTTTCACATCATATTTCCGGAATTGTTGAATCTGTTAATATTTGGGGGCTCGTCCGGGATGGAGTTGTACACTTTAGTCCTATACATTTTTGTTTTGTTTTGTGTTGCTTTCATATCCTATTTCAGTAACTGTAGCTTTAGTGCTGAAATTCTTTGATATTTGGGGGTTCGTCGGGGATGGAGTTGTACACTTTAGTCCCATACATTTTTGTTTTGTGTTGATTTCATATCCTATTTCAGTAATCCTTTGATAGTTGGGTGCTCGTCCGGGATGGAGTTATCCCAGACATCCCTTAGAGGAAACTGTGGGGCGTTTTTTTCTGCAGCTATGCCTAACCATTGCTCCTTTTCTTATTTTCAGATAAAAGATGTATCCACAATAACCTCGAGAACCCGTCTGACATCTCTGCTGTTGGTGAAATAGAAGATAAAAATTTCATATCTGATCCAATAAAGGAACATCCAGTTGCCCCAAATTTTCACCCCGTAATTCACAGTGCGGAGCTCTCCTCTATTTCTACACAGGGGTGGTATTATTCTAATCAAACCCATCCTGTCAAGGATTCCTTAACCCCCTGGAGTGATGTAGTTGCCCCAGGTTATGAACTGAATAAGTATTTTGCCCCACGTGCCGAACTTCCCGCGATTCAAGGGAATTATACGGGGTCCCTTTCATATCTTGACTATAGAATCTCTTCAGCTCCCCAGGGAACTGGTCACAGGCCTTATCCGTGCTCCATATGTGGGAAAAGTTTCACTCAGAAGTCCCATCTTGTTACTCACACGCGCATTCACACGGGGGAAAGGCCTTTTTCTTGCACGACGTGCGGGAAAAGCTTCACGGATAAATCCAACCTCATCAATCACCAAAAGACTCACGCCGCCAAACAATGCGTTACACAGAAGCCAGGCCCGGAGAGCGTATGTAAAGGTCACAGGCCATACCCGTGCTCTGTATGCGGGAAACATTTCACGCAGAAGTCCCATCTGGTGACTCACAAGCGGATTCACACGGGCGAGAAGCCCTTCGCTTGTCCGGCCTGCGGGAAGCAGTTCTCCGATAAATCTAATCTCATCACCCACCAGCGGAGTCACACGGGACTCAAGCCCTACATCTGCCATAGGTGCGGGAAAAGCTTTGCCAGGAAAACCCTGCAGAGGGAGCACAAGTGCGACATGGCGGCTTGGTATGTTGCATGCCAATAAGGACTCGACTGCTGCCTAGAAGGTTGTTCATCTCAGTGCAACAGTTTCATATTTTATTACCTATTCCGATGTTAAATTACTTTATTGGGTGTTGTTCCTCTCTCAGGGGCATCCCGATTTAGGTTTTAGGGATGCCCTGCTCTGTGTACCCCCCCCCCCCAGGTCACTGTAAAAACTCACCTTCTTGATGTGTCCATGGTGCAGGCATGTCTGAAACAGCACACACAGTGGCTGAGCGCCCCGCTTAACCAATCAGTGCACTCAATTTCACTCCGCTCCCTTAGACAAATAACTTTATTGGGTGGTTTTCCTCTCTCGGGGGCATCCCGTTTTAGGATTTCAGGATGTCCTGCTGTGTGAATCCCCCCCCCCTGGGTACTGTAAAAACCCACCTTCCTGATGTGCCCACTGTGCAGGTGTATCCGAAAAAGGTCACATGCTTCGCTGAGTGGCTCACTTAGCCAATCAGTGTGCTCAGTTTCACTCAACTCCCTCAACTAGAAGCGCTCAGTTTCTAGCTTGGACGTGCCCATTCCGCCCATACAGAAAGGCCTGGCATGGGTGCGCGCACAGCTAGAGGTGCGCGGGGATGCAGCCGTGGCACGCTCCCTGGTAGAGGGAAGCGGCGATGTGGCTGCCAGTGCACTTGGAACGGCTGGCGTTAGACGAAGGATTAAACGATGTGACGCCAGCGGCTTCGAGTGCATGCACCGTATAATCGGGAAGAGGCGAGTTAACTTCAACGATCTGGGGGGTTTCACGCGGCGGGGCATCCCCGATCGGGGACAAGGATTAAAACCCATGATAGTCAAAATCCTGTGTTTTGGTCCACTTTAAACACTGTGCCCAGGCGACCAACAACTGCAATTATACCAAAATAATTGCAGTTTGGATGCAGCATCATCGATTGTAAGCTCTCGATAGAAGCTCTGTGATGCACTGCCCCCTTCTGGTCACCAGATCACTTCCTTACCTCCAGGCCATGACATGTTCATATTCACCAATAGAAAATGAATTCCTTTGCAATTTCAAGTTCTTTATTCACAAAAGGAGGAAACTGGGCAGATTTGCACGTGGCTGGGGAAAAGTGATTTGGTTGATAGGTTAAAGCAGAACCAAACCCACCAGTGGTCACCCAGGAATCGAAATGAGTCCAGGGCCGGGAGCTGACTTCCCAGGGAATCCTCTGTGTGAGCCACCCCAGTAATAACTCACCTTTCCCCAGTCCCAACAGTGCATGCACTGGCCCTCATCCAATCCTGGCCATTTGATTGTTTACAATGAGGAGTATGCTCTGCGGCATCCCCAGTGGCGGACGTGCGTTCCTGCCCCAGCCAATCAGGTTGAGAGGGATGCGGCAGCATTCGCTCCCTATCGAAGGCAATCCAAAAGGGCTCTGATCGGACGTGAGCCTTGGACTGAGGAGAGGTGAGCTTTACTGGGCGAACTGGGGGGAGGGGTTTCACACGAATTGGGAGGCATGGAACAAAACTGAAGTTCACATTCCTGGGTTTCGTTCCGCTTTAAACTTTTACTCATCCATGGTTAACCACGGAACAAGCTCTAAGTGCAGCGTAAGTGCTGATGCTTACCTCTTGGCTTGCAGGGACAGCGATGCGAATAACAATGAAGGTGCGCGCCTGTATGGGAGGGGTGATGAGCCGTGTCTGAAGGCGGAGCTTCCTCCAGAGATTGCAGGTGAGAAATCAATGCAGAGAACATTCATCTATATGTGTGAAAGATTGGCTGTGCTCAGAGGCCAGTTGACGATTGGTCTGATCTTCAGATACAATAATTTTTTTTGGCTTGGCAAACGGAGACTTATTCTAACGTACAGTGAAAAGATTTGTATTGCCGCGCCTTTGTATTTGTTCTTTATCGTGATTGACCACTCAAAAAAAAAAAAAAGACACTCGCCCTTTATCCCCCACAAATGTAAATGGGGCGCCCAGCAATTCACCTGATTGATGGATCCAAGCCCCGCCCCCTCCCAACTCCCCACCACTGGGGCTGACCATGGAGGAAAGAGAAATCGGGGGAGCAATAAAAAGACGAAAAAGGTGGAGAGAGAGAAAGAAAGGAGTAAAGAGAGCATGAGAAAGGAGGGAAGAGAGAGAGACCGAAAGGAGGAGGCAGAGAGACCGAAAGGAGGAGGGAGAGAGAGACCGAAAGGAGGAGGGAGAGAGACCGAAAGGAGGAGAGAGAGAGAGAGACCGAAAGGAGGAGGGAGAGAGACCGAAAGGAGGAGAGAGAGAGAGAGACCGAAAGGAGGAGGGAGAGAGACCGAAAGGAGGAGGGAGAGAGACCGAAAGGAGGAGAGAGACCGAAAGGAGGAGAGAGAGAGACCGAAAGGAGGAGGGAGAGAGACTGAAAGGAGGAGAGAGAGAGAGACCGAAAGGAGGAGAGAGAGAGAGACCGAAAGGAGGAGGGAGAGAGACCGAAAGGAGGAGAGAGAGAGAGACCGAAAGGAGGAGGGAGAGAGACCGAAAGGAGGAGAGAGAGAGAGACCGAAAGGAGGAGGGAGAGAGACCGAAAGGAGGAGGGAGAGAGACCGAAAGGAGGAGGGGGAGAGACCGAAAGGAGGAGGGAGAGAGAGACCGAAAGCAGGAGGGAGAGAGAGACCGAAAGGAGGAGAGAGAGAGAGACCGAAAGGAGGAGAGAGACCGAAAGGAGGAGGGAGACCGAAAGGAGGAGGGAGACCGAAAGGAGGAGGGAGACCGAAAGGAGGAGAGAGACCGAAAGGAGGAGAGAGAGAGAGAGAGACCGAAAGGAGGAGAGAGAGAGAGACCGAAAGGAGGAGAGAGAGAGAGACCGAAAGGAGGAGAGACCGAAAGGAGGAGAGCGAGAGAGACCGAAAGGAGGAGAGACCGAAAGGAGGAGAGCGAGAGAGACCGAAAGGAGGAGAGACCGAAAGGAGGAGGATAGAGAGACCGAAAGGAGGAGGAGAGAGAGACCGAAAGGAGGAGGAGAGAGAGACCGAAAGGAGGAGGGAGACCGAAAGGAGGAGGGAGAGAGAGACCGAAAGGAGGAGGAGAGAGAGACCGAAAGGAGGAGAGAGAGAGACCGAAAGGAGGAGAGAGAGAGACCGAAAGGAGGAGAGAGAGAGACCGAAAGGAGGAGAGAGACCGAAAGGAGGAGGGAGAGAGAGACCAAAAGGAGGAGAGAGAGAGACCGAAAGGAGGAGAGAGAGAGACCGAAAGGAGGAGAGAGAGAGACCGAAAGGAGGAGAGAGAGAGAGAGACCGAAAGGAGGAGAGAGAGAGACCGAAAGGAGGAGAGAGACCGAAAGGAGGAGAGAGAGAGAGAGACCGAAAGGAGGAGAGAGAGAGAGACCGAAAGGAGGAGGAGAGAGAGAGACCGAAAGGAGGAGGAGAGAGAGAGACCGAAAGGAGGAGGAGAGAGAGAGACCGAAAGGAGGAGGAGAGAGAGAGACCGAAAGGAGGAGGAGAGAGACCGAAAGGAGGAGAGAGAGAGAGACCGAAAGGAGGAGAGAGAGAGAGACCGAAAGGAGGAGAGAGAGAGAGACCGAAAGGAGGAGAGAGAGAGAGACCGAAAGGAGGAGGAGAGAGAGAGACCGAAAGGAGGAGGAGAGAGAGAGACCGAAAGGAGGAGGAGAGAGAGAGACCGAAAGGAGGAGAGAGAGAGAGACCGAAAGGAGGAGAGAGAGAGAGACCGAAAGGAGGAGAGAGAGAGAGACCGAAAGGAGGAGGAGAGAGAGAGACCGAAAGGAGGAGGAGAGAGAGAGACCGAAAGGAGGAGGAGAGAGAGAGAGACCGAAAGGAGGAGGAGAGAGAGAGAGACCGAAAGGAGAAGGAGAGAGAGAGAGACCGAAAGGAGGAGGAGAGAGAGAGAGACCGAAAGGAGGAGGAGAGAGAGAGAGACCGAAAGGAGGAGGAGAGAGAGAGAGACCGAAAGGAGGAGGAGGAGAGAGAGAGACCGAAAGGAGGAGGAGAGAGAGAGAGACCGAAAGGAGGAGGAGAGAGAGAGAGACCGAAAGGAGGAGGAGAGAGAGAGAGACCGAAAGGAGGAGAGAGAGAGAGAGACCGAAAGGAGGAGGAGAGAGAGAGACCGAAAGGAGGAGAGAGACCGAAAGGAGGAGAGAGAGACCGAAAGGAGGAGAGAGAGAGACCGAAAGGAGGAGAGAGAGACCGAAAGGAGGAGAGAGAGACCGAAAGGAGGAGAGAGAGACCGAAAGGAGGAGGAGAGAGAGAGACCGAAAGGAGGAGAGAGAGAGAGACCGAAAGGAGGAGGAGAGAGAGAGACCGAAAGGAGGAGGAGAGAGAGAGACCGAAAGGAGGAGGAGAGAGAGAGACCGAAAGGAGGAGGAGAGAGAGAGACCGAAAGGAGGAGAGAGAGAGAGACCGAAAGGAGGAGGGAGACCGAAAGGAGGAGGGAGACCGAAAGGAGGAGGGAGACCGAAAGGAGGAGAGAGACCGAAAGGAGGAGAGAGACCGAAAGGAGGAGAGAGAGAGAGAGAGACCGAAAGGAGGAGAGAGAGAGAGACCGAAAGGAGGAGAGAGAGAGAGACCGAAAGGAGGAGAGACCGAAAGGAGGAGAGCGAGAGAGACCGAAAGGAGGAGAGACCGAAAGGAGGAGAGCGAGAGAGACCGAAAGGAGGAGAGACCGAAAGGAGGAGAGCGAGAGAGACCGAAAGGAGGAGGATAGAGAGACCGAAAGGAGGAGGAGAGAGAGACCGAAAGGAGGAGGAGAGAGAGACCGAAAGGAGGAGGGAGACCGAAAGGAGGAGGGAGAGAGAGACCGAAAGGAGGAGGAGAGAGAGACCGAAAGGAGGAGAGAGAGAGACCGAAAGGAGGAGAGAGAGAGACCGAAAGGAGGAGAGAGAGAGACCGAAAGGAGGAGAGAGAGAGACCGAAAGGAGGAGAGAGACCGAAAGGAGGAGGGAGAGAGAGACCGAAAGGAGGAGAGAGAGAGACCGAAAGGAGGAGAGAGAGAGACCGAAAGGAGGAGAGAGAGAGACCGAAAGGAGGAGAGAGAGAGAGAGACCGAAAGGAGGAGAGAGAGAGACCGAAAGGAGGAGAGAGACCGAAAGGAGGAGAGAGAGAGAGAGACCGAAAGGAGGAGAGAGAGAGAGACCGAAAGGAGGAGGAGAGAGAGAGACCGAAAGGAGGAGGAGAGAGAGAGACCGAAAGGAGGAGGAGAGAGAGAGACCGAAAGGAGGAGGAGAGAGAGAGACCGAAAGGAGGAGGAGAGAGACCGAAAGGAGGAGAGAGAGAGAGACCGAAAGGAGGAGAGAGAGAGAGACCGAAAGGAGGAGAGAGAGAGAGACCGAAAGGAGGAGAGAGAGAGAGACCGAAAGGAGGAGGAGAGAGAGAGACCGAAAGGAGGAGGAGAGAGAGAGACCGAAAGGAGGAGAGAGAGAGAGACCGAAAGGAGGAGAGAGAGAGAGACCGAAAGGAGGAGAGAGAGAGAGACCGAAAGGAGGAGGAGAGAGAGAGACCGAAAGGAGGAGGAGAGAGAGAGACCGAAAGGAGGAGGAGAGAGAGAGAGACCGAAAGGAGGAGGAGAGAGAGAGAGACCGAAAGGAGAAGGAGAGAGAGAGAGACCGAAAGGAGGAGGAGAGAGAGAGAGACCGAAAGGAGGAGGAGAGAGAGAGAGACCGAAAGGAGGAGGAGAGAGAGAGAGACCGAAAGGAGGAGGAGGAGAGAGAGAGACCGAAAGGAGGAGGAGGAGAGAGAGAGACCGAAAGGAGGAGGAGAGAGAGAGAGACCGAAAGGAGGAGGAGAGAGAGAGAGACCGAAAGGAGGAGGAGAGAGAGAGACCGAAAGGAGGAGAGAGAGAGAGACCGAAAGGAGGAGGAGAGAGAGAGACCGAAAGGAGGAGAGAGAGAGAGACCGAAAGGAGGAGAGAGAGAGAGACCGAAAGGAGGAGAGAGAGAGAGACCGAAAGGAGGAGAGAGAGAGACCGAAAGGAGGAGAGAGAGACCGAAAGGAGGAGAGAGAGACCGAAAGGAGGAGAGAGAGAGAGACCGAAAGGAGGAGGAGAGAGAGAGACCGAAAGGAGGAGGAGAGAGAGAGACCGAAAGGAGGAGAGAGAGAGAGACCGAAAGGAGGAGAGAGAGAGAGACCGAAAGGAGGAGAGAGAGAGAGACCGAAAGGAGGAGGAGAGAGAGAGACCGAAAGGAGGAGGAGAGAGAGAGACCGAAAGGAGGAGGAGAGAGAGAGACCGAAAGGAGGAGGAGAGAGAGAGACCGAAAGGAGGAGGAGAGAGAGAGACCGAAAGGAGGAGAGAGAGAGAGACCGAAAGGAGGAGAGAGAGAGAGAGACCGAAAGGAGGAGGAGAGAGAGAGACCGAAAGGAGGAGGAGAGAGAGAGAGACCGAAAGGAGGAGGAGAGAGAGAGAGACCGAAAGGAGGAGGAGAGAGAGAGAGACCGAAAGGAGGAGGAGAGAGAGAGACCGAAAGGAGGAGGAGAGAGAGAGACCGAAAGGAGGAGGAGAGAGAGAGACCGAAAGGAGGAGAGAGAGAGAGACCGAAAGGAGGAGAGAGAGAGAGACCGAAAGGAGGAGAGAGAGAGAGACCGAAAGGAGGAGAGAGAGAGACCGAAAGGAGGAGAGAGAGAGAGAGACCGAAAGGAGGAGAGAGAGAGAGAGACCGAAAGGAGGAGAGAGAGAGAGACCGAAAGGAGGAGGAGAGAGAGAGACCGAAAGGAGGAGGAGAGAGAGAGACCGAAAGGAGGAGGAGAGAGAGAGACCGAAAGGAGGAGGAGAGAGAGAGACCGAAAGGAGGAGGAGAGAGAGAGACCGAAAGGAGGAGAGAGAGAGAGTGACCGAAAGGAGGAGAGAGAGAGAGAGACCGAAAGGAGGAGAGAGAGAGACCGAAAGGAGGAGAGAGAGAGACCGAAAGGAGGAGAGAGAGAGACCGAAAGGAGGAGAGAGACCGAAAGGAGGAGGAGAGAGACCTATAGGAGGAGGAGAGAGAGAGACCGAAAGGAGGAGGAGAGAGAGAGACCGAAAGGAGGAGGAGAGAGAGAGACCGAAAGGAGGAGGAGAGAGAGAGACCGAAAGGAGGAGGAGAGAGACCGAAAGGAGGAGGAGAGAGAGAGAGACCGAAAGGAGGAGAGAGAGAGAGACCGAAAGGAGGAGAGAGAGAGAGACCGAAAGGAGGAGAGAGAGAGAGACCGAAAGGAGGAGAGAGAGAGAGACCGAAAGGAGGAGAGAGAGACCGAAAGGAGGAGAGCGAGAGAGACCGAAAGGAGGAGGAGAGAGAGAGACCGAAAGGAGGAGGAGAGAGAGAGACCGAAAGGAGGAGGAGAGAGAGAGACCGAAAGGAGGAGGAGAGAGAGACCGAAAGGAGGAGAGAGAGAGACCGAAAGGAGGAGAGAGAGAGAGACCGAAAGGAGGAGAGAGAGAGAGAGACCGAAAGGAGGAGGAGAGAGAGAGACCGAAAGGAGGAGGAGAGAGAGAGACCGAAAGGAGGAGAGAGAGAGAGACCGAAAGGAGGAGAGAGAGAGACCGAAAGGAGGAGAGAGAGAGACCGAAAGGAGGAGAGAGACCGAAAGGAGGAGGAGAGAGACCGAAAGGAGGAGGAGAGAGACCGAAAGGAGAGAGAGACCGAAAGGAGGAGAGCGAGAGAGACCGAAAGGAGGAGAGCGAGAGAGACCGAAAGGAGGAGAGCGAGAGAGACCGAAAGGAGGAGAGAGAGAGAGACCGAAAGGAGGAGAGAGAGAGAGACCGAAAGGAGGAGGAGAGAGAGAGACCGAAAGGAGGAGGAGAGAGAGAGACCGAAAGGAGGAGAGAGAGAGAGACCGAAAGGAGGAGAGAGAGAGAGAGACCGAAAGGAGGAGAGAGAGAGAGAGACCGAAAGGAGGAGAGAGAGAGAGACCGAAAGGAGGAGAGAGAGAGAGACCGAAAGGAGGAGAGAGAGAGAGACCGAAAGGAGGAGAGAGAGAGAGACCGAAAGGAGGAGGAGGAGAGAGAGAGACCGAAAGGAGGAGGAGAGAGAGAGACCGAAAGGAGGAGGAGAGAGAGAGACCGAAAGGAGGAGGAGAGAGAGAGACCGAAAGGAGGAGGAGAGAGAGAGACCGAAAGGAGGAGGAGAGAGAGAGAGACCGAAAGGAGGAGGAGAGAGAGAGAGACCGAAAGGAGGAGGAGAGAGAGAGAGACCGAAAGGAGGAGGAGAGAGAGAGAGACCGAAAGGAGGAGGAGAGAGAGAGAGACCGAAAGGAGGAGGAGAGAGAGAGAGACCGAAAGGAGGAGAGAGAGAGAGAGACCGAAAGGAGGAGAGAGAGAGAGAGACCGAAAGGAGGAGAGAGAGAGAGAGACCGAAAGGAGGAGAGAGAGAGAGAGACCGAAAGGAGGAGGAGAGAGAGAGACCGAAAGGAGGAGGAGAGAGAGAGAGACCGAAAGGAGGAGGAGAGAGAGAGAGACCGAAAGGAGGAGGAGAGAGAGAGAGACCGAAAGGAGGAGGAGAGAGAGAGAGACCGAAAGGAGGAGAGAGAGAGAGAGACCGAAAGGAGGAGAGAGAGAGAGAGACCGAAAGGAGGAGGAGAGAGAGAGACCGAAAGGAGGAGGAGAGAGAGAGACCGAAAGGAGGAGGAGAGAGAGAGACCGAAAGGAGGAGGAGAGAGAGAGACCGAAAGGAGGAGAGAGAGAGAGAGACCGAAAGGAGGAGGAGAGAGAGAGACCGAAAGGAGGAGAGAGAGAGAGAGAGACCGAAAGGAGGAGAGAGAGAGAGAGAGACCGAAAGGAGGAGAGAGAGAGAGAGACCGAAAGGAGGAGAGAGAGAGAGACCGAAAGGAGGAGGGAGAGAGACCGAAAGGAGGAGGGAGAGAGACCGAAAGGAGGAGGGAGAGAGAGACCGAAAGGAGGAGGGAGAGAGAGACCGAAAGGAGGAGAGAGAGAGAGACCGAAAGGAGGAGAGAGACCGAAAGGAGGAGAGAGACCGAAAGGAGGAGAGAGAGAGAGACCGAAAGGAGGAGAGAGAGAAAGACCGAAAGGAGGAGAGACCGAAAGGAGGAGAGCGAGAGAGACCGAAAGGAGGAGAGCGAGAGAGACCGAAAGGAGGAGGAGAGAGAGACCGAAAGGAGGAGGAGAGAGAGACCGAAAGGAGGAGGAGAGAGAGACCGAAAGGAGGAGGGAGACCGAAAGGAGGAGGGAGAGAGAGACCGAAAGGAGGAGAGAGAGAGACCGAAAGGAGGAGAGAGAGAGACCGAAAGGAGGAGAGAGAGAGACCGAAAGGAGGAGAGAGAGAGACCGAAAGGAGGAGAGAGAGAGACCGAAAGGAGGAGAGAGACCGAAAGGAGGAGGGAGAGAGAGACCGAAAGGAGGAGAGAGAGAGAGAGACCGAAAGGAGGAGAGAGAGAGACCGAAAGGAGGAGAGAGAGAGAGAGACCGAAAGGAGGAGAGAGAGAGAGACCGAAAGGAGGAGAGAGAGAGACCGAAAGGAGGAGAGAGACCGAAAGGAGGAGAGAGAGAGAGAGACCGAAAGGAGGAGAGAGAGAGAGACCGAAAGGAGGAGGAGAGAGAGACCGAAAGGAGGAGGAGAGAGAGAGACCGAAAGGAGGAGGAGAGAGAGAGACCGAAAGGAGGAGAGAGAGAGAGACCGAAAGGAGGAGAGAGAGAGAGACCGTAAGGAGGAGAGAGAGAGAGACCGAAAGGAGGAGAGAGAGAGAGACCGAAAGGAGGAGAGAGAGAGAGACCGAAAGGAGGAGAGAGAGAGAGACCGAAAGGAGGAGAGAGAGAGAGACCGAAAGGAGGAGAGAGAGAGAGACCGAAAGGAGGAGGAGAGAGAGAGACCGAAAGGAGGAGGAGAGAGAGAGACCGAAAGGAGGAGGAGAGAGAGAGACCGAAAGGAGGCGAGAGAGAGAGACCGAAAGGAGGAGAGAGAGAGAGAGACCGAAAGGAGGAGAGAGAGAGAGAGACCGAAAGGAGGAGAGAGAGAGAGACCGAAAGGAGGAGAGAGAGAGAGACCGAAAGGAGGAGGAGAGAGAGAGACCGAAAGGAGGAGGAGAGAGAGAGACCGAAAGGAGGAGGAGAGAGAGAGACCGAAAGGAGGAGAGAGAGAGAGACCGAAAGGAGGAGAGAGAGAGAGGGACCGAAAGGAGGAGAGAGAGAGAGAGACCGAAAGGAGGAGAGAGAGAGACCGAAAGGAGGAGAGAGAGAGACCGAAAGGAGGAGAGAGAGAGACCGAAAGGAGGAGAGAGACCGAAAGGAGGAGGAGAGAGAGAGACCGAAAGGAGGAGGAGAGAGAGAGACCGAAAGGAGGAGGAGAGAGAGAGACCGAAAGGAGGAGGAGAGAGAGAGACCGAAAGGAGGAGGAGAGAGAGAGACCGAAAGGAGGAGGAGAGAGAGAGACCGAAAGGAGGAGGAGAGAGAGAGAGACCGAAAGGAGGAGGAGAGAGAGAGACCGAAAGGAGGAGGAGAGAGAGAGACCGAAAGGAGGAGAGAGAGAGAGACCGAAAGGAGGAGAGAGAGAGAGACCGAAAGGAGGAGAGAGAGAGAGACCGAAAGGAGGAGAGAGAGAGACCGAAAGGAGGAGAGAGAGACCGAAAGGAGGAGAGCGAGAGAGACCGAAAGGAGGAGGAGAGAGAGAGACCGAAAGGAGGAGGAGAGAGAGAGACCGAAAGGAGGAGGAGAGAGAGAGACCGAAAGGAGGAGGAGAGAGAGAGACCGAAAGGAGGAGAGAGAGAGAGACCGAAAGGAGGAGAGAGAGAGACCGAAAGGAGGAGAGAGAGAGAGAGACCGAAAGGAGGAGAGAGAGAGAGAGACCGAAAGGAGGAGAGAGAGAGAGACCGAAAGGAGGAGGAGAGAGAGAGACCGAAAGGAGGAGGAGAGAGAGAGAGACCGAAAGGAGGAGGAGAGAGAGAGACCGAAAGGAGGAGAGAGAGACCGAAAGGAGGAGAGAGAGAGAGACCGAAAGGAGGAGAGAGAGAGAGACCGAAAGGAGGAGAGAGAGAGAGGGACCGAAAGGAGGAGAGAGAGAGAGAGACCGAAAGGAGGAGAGAGAGAGACCGAAAGGAGGAGAGAGAGAGAGACCGAAAGGAGGAGAGAGAGAGAGGGACCGAAAGGAGGAGAGAGAGAGAGAGACCGAAAGGAGGAGAGAGAGAGACCGAAAGGAGGAGAGAGAGAGACCGAAAGGAGGAGAGAGACCGAAAGGAGGAGGAGAGAGACCGAAAGGAGGAGGAGAGAGACCGAAAGGAGAGAGAGACCGAAAGGAGGAGAGCGAGAGAGACCGAAAGGAGGAGAGCGAGAGAGACCGAAAGGAGGAGAGCGAGAGAGACCGAAAGGAGGAGAGAGAGAGAGACCGAAAGGAGGAGAGAGAGAGAGACCGAAAGGAGGAGGAGAGAGAGAGACCGAAAGGAGGAGGAGAGAGAGAGACCGAAAGGAGGAGGAGAGAGAGAGACCGAAAGGAGGAGGAGAGAGAGAGACCGAAAGGAGGAGAGAGAGAGAGACCGAAAGGAGGAGAGAGAGAGAGACCGAAAGGAGGAGAGAGAGAGAGACCGAAAGGAGGAGAGAGAGAGAGACCGAAAGGAGGAGGAGGAGAGAGAGAGACCGAAAGGAGGAGAGAGAGAGAGACCGAAAGGAGGAGGAGGAGAGAGAGAGACCGAAAGGAGGAGGAGGAGAGAGAGAGACCGAAAGGAGGAGGAGAGAGAGAGACCGAAAGGAGGAGGAGAGAGAGAGACCGAAAGGAGGAGAGAGAGAGAGACCGAAAGGAGGAGAGAGAGACCGAAAGGAGGAGAGAGAGACCGAAAGGAGGAGGGAGAGAGAGACCGAAAGGAGGAGAGCGAGAGAGAGACCGAAAGGAGGAGAGAGAGCGAGAGAGAGACCGAAAGGAGGAGAGAGAGAGAGAGAGAGACCGAAAGGAGGAGGAGGAGAGAGAGAGACCGAAAGGAGGAGGAGAGAGAGAGACCGAAAGGAGGAGGAGAGAGAGACCGAAAGGAGGAGAGAGAGAGAGACCGAAAGGAGGAGAGAGAGACCGAAAGGAGGAGAGAGAGACCGAAAGGAGGAGAGCGAGAGAGACCGAAAGGAGGAGAGCGAGAGAGACCGAAAGGAGGAGAGCGAGAGAGACCGAAAGGAGGAGAGAGAGAGAGACCGAAAGGAGGAGGAGAGAGAGAGACCGAAAGGAGGAGGAGAGAGAGAGACCGAAAGGAGGAGGAGAGAGAGAGACCGAAAGGAGGAGAGAGAGAGAGACCGAAAGGAGGAGAGAGAGAGAGACCGAAAGGAGGAGGAGGAGAGAGAGAGACCGAAAGGAGGAGGAGGAGAGAGAGAGACCGAAAGGAGGAGGAGAGAGAGAGACCGAAAGGAGGAGGAGAGAGAGAGACCGAAAGGAGGAGGAGAGAGAGAGACCGAAAGGAGGAGAGAGAGAGAGAGACCGAAAGGAGGAGGAGAGAGAGAGACCGAAAGGAGGAGGAGAGAGAGAGACCGAAAGGAGGAGGAGAGAGAGACCGAAAGGAGGAGAGAGAGAGAGAGAGAGACCGAAAGGAGGAGAGAGAGAGAGAGACCGAAAGGAGGAGAGAGAGAGAGAGAGACCGAAAGGAGGAGAGAGAGAGAGAGAGAGACCGAAAGGAGGAGAGAGAGAGAGACCGAAAGGAGGAGAGAGAGACCGAAAGGAGGAGGAAGAGAGAGAGACCGAAAGGAGGAGAGAGAGAGAGAGACCGAAAGGAGGAGGAGAGAGAGAGACCGAAAGGAGGAGGAGAGAGAGAGACCGAAAGGAGGAGGAGAGAGAGAGAGACCGAAAGGAGGAGGAGAGAGAGAGAGACCGAAAGGAGGAGAGAGAGAGAGAGAGAGACCGAAAGGAGGAGAGAGAGAGAGAGACCGAAAGGAGGAGGAGGAGAGAGAGAGACTGAAAGGAGGAGGAGAGAGAGAGAGACCGAAAGGAGGAGAGAGAGAGAGAGACTGAAAGGAGGAGGAGAGAGAGAGAGACCGAAAGGAGGAGGAGAGAGAGAGAGAGACCGAAAGGAGGAGAGAGAGAGAGAGACCGAAAGGAGGAGAGAGAGAGAGACCGAAAGGAGGAGAGAGAGAGAGAGACCGAAAGGAGGAGAGAGAGAGAGAGACCGAAAGGAGGAGGAGAGAGAGAGAGACCGAAAGGAGGAGAGAGAGAGAGAGACCGAAAGGAGGAGAGAGAGAGAGAGACCGAAAGGAGGAGGAGAGAGAGAGAGACCGAAAGGAGGAGGAGAGAGAGAGAGACCGAAAGGAGGAGAGAGAGAGAGAGACCGAAAGGAGGAGAGAGAGAGAGAGACCGAAAGGAGGAGGAGAGAGAGAGACCGAAAGGAGGAGGAGAGAGAGAGACCGAAAGGAGGAGGAGAGAGAGAGACCGAAAGGAGGAGGAGAGAGAGAGACCGAAAGGAGGAGGAGAGAGAGAGAGACCGAAAGGAGGAGGAGGAGAGAGAGAGAGACCGAAAGGAGGAGGAGGAGAGAGAGACCGAAAGGAGGAGAGAGAGAGAGAGAGACCGAAAGGAGGAGAGAGAGAGAGAGAGACCGAAAGGAGGAGAGAGAGAGAGAGACCGAAAGGAGGAGAGAGAGACCGAAAGGAGGAGGAGAGAGAGAGACCGAAAGGAGGAGGAGAGAGAGAGACCGAAAGGAGGAGAGAGAGAGAGACCGAAAGGAGGAGGAGAGAGAGAGACCGAAAGGAGGAGAGAGAGAGAGACCGAAAGGAGGAGGAGAGAGAGAGACCGAAAGGAGGAGGAGAGAGAGAGACCGAAAGGAGGAGGAGAGAGAGAGACCGAAAGGAGGAGAGAGAGAGAGACCGAAAGGAGGAGGAGAGAGAGAGACCGAAAGGAGGAGGAGAGAGAGAGACCGAAAGGAGGAGGAGAGAGAGAGACCGAAAGGAGGAGGAGAGAGAGAGACCGAAAGGAGGAGGAGAGAGAGAGACCGAAAGGAGGAGGAGAGAGAGAGACCGAAAGGAGGAGAGAGAGAGAGGGACCGAAAGGAGGAGAGAGAGAGACCGAAAGGAGGAGAGAGAGAGACCGAAAGGAGGAGAGAGAGAGACCGAAAGGAGGAGAGAGAGAACAAGAGAAAAGGAAAACGAGATTTGAATAGGATTGCAGAGAAAGAAAGGAGGGAAGCAAGAGAGAAATAAGGAGAATATAAATAAAAAGAGAGGAAAACCACATATTTGAAAAAGAACACATTGAATAGTCATAAGAATACAGTGAATAGTCAATACACTTATGTGACCTTTTTCCGTTTCCCACAGACGGGTCCAGTAAGGAACGTGTCTGCGACAGGCGTCGTCCTCATTCTGACGCGACACCAGACCATTACACCATGTCCCACCACTATCCGGTATGAAGGAAATGTTTTATGATTAGAGCTTATTCATTGATAAAGCCATTGTCTAACATGATATTACTGCTATGTGTTTGTGTTCCAGGGTGTTATTCCAGTTGCTGGTACAAATGATAAAGAAGATCTGCATGTGCGAGCTGAGGAGCAACTTGAAGAGGAACTTCCTTTGGAGATCAGCTTAGGTGTGTTACACCAGCATCACATAGCACCATAATTATCCAGCTGCACATTCAGGAATGCTTAAAGTGGAACAAAAATACCATTTTGTGAATACTCACCTTGTAAAATGGGTATTATAAGTATGTCACACACCCCGCTTCAAGAATCCATAACATGTGGGTAATATCGTCCTGAAGAGGCGTTCCTGCAGAGATGATAGCAAAAGAAAGCCCCTCCCCGATCCATAAATACCTGGGACCTCCCACTCACTACCCAGTATACAGAAGCAGTAAGGTAAGGGACCAGGAAGAGGCAAATATAAACACAACCACGCAAAGTTCGCAATAAAGAGGATCCTAAATACAAAAGGGCGGGTTGAAGCGGGGTGTGTGACATACTTATAATACCCATTTTACAAGGTGAGTATTCACAAAATGGTATTATTCTTAGTATGTCACACACCCCGCTTCAAGAATCCATAACATGTGGGACATCCAATAGCAGTGTCCATAACAAGGGCGGGGATCCAAAACTAGGCAACAATGCACAACCCTAAACCACAACAGCTTGCAAAACTTTGCGGCCAAAAACAGCATCCGCTGAAGCCCGAACATCAACCTTGTAAAACTTGGAAAAGGTGTGAACAGAAGACCAGGTAGCGGCCTTACAAACTTGCTCAACAGAAGCCTGGTGCTGAAAAGCCCAGGACGCACCAACTGCACGAGTAGAATGAGCAGTAACACGAAAAGGGGGACTCCTCCCC
This sequence comes from Gastrophryne carolinensis, assembly GCA_027917425.1. Lineage (NCBI taxonomy): Eukaryota > Metazoa > Chordata > Amphibia > Anura > Microhylidae > Gastrophryne > Gastrophryne carolinensis. The sequence continues at coordinate 627,049,557 of CM051235.1, forward strand.
TTGGCAGAATAGGCCCCAATGATGGCCTGACGAATCCATTTACTAATGGAAGATTTGGCCCGCAGGGCACCACAAAGAAAGCATCAGTCTTACGAAAGGAAGACGTAACCTCCATATAATATTCCACAACACGAACTACATCCAAGGAATGCAAAGCCCTTTCCCTACCGTCACTGGGATTTGGGCATAGAGAAGGCAAAACAATGTCCTGATTCAAATGAAACTCCGAGACCACTTTAGGAAGAAAATCCTGCTTGAAACGAAAGACAACCTTGTCCTGATGTTTCTCGAAGTACGGAGCTTTAATGGATAAAGCTGCCAACTCAGAAACACGCCTAACCGAAGTGATCGCCACCAAAAAGGCCACCTTTTGCGTAAGAGAAGACAAATCTACCTCATTCAAGGGCTCAAACGGAGGGCCCTGGAGAGCAGAAAGAACCAGGTTCAAATCCCAAACTGGAACAAAAGGCTTCCTAGGAGGCCGAACATGCGTAACACCCTGGAAAAAGGTCTTGACTAAGGGATGAAGTGCAAAGGACCTTTGGAAGAACACCGCCAGGGCAGAAACCTGCCCTTTCAATGTACTAAGCTGGAGCCCCAGATCTAGACCATGTTGAAGAAACTCCAAAATTCTAGGTATGGAGAACTCTCGACAAGAGAAAGACCTACTTTCACACCAATCAATATAGGCCCTCCAAGTCCTGTAGTAAATAGAAGAGGAAGAGCGCTTTCTGGCACAGATAAGAGTCTGAATCACCGCGTCAGAAAGACCTTCTTCCTTCAAGATGGCGGTTTCAGCAGCCATGCCGTCAAAGCCAGCGATGGTAAATTGGGATAGCGCAGCCGACCCTGGGTGAGCAGGTCCGGCAGCAGAGGCAGGGCAAACTGATCCTCTGCCAGTCTTACAAGGTCTGCGAACCAAACTCGCCTTGGCCACCTTGGGGCCACCAGAATTGCCGACGCGCCGTCCAAGGCCAGTTTGCGCACCACTCTGGCTAGCATTGGGAACGGAGGAAACAGGTAAAGGAACCCCAGATCCCTCCAGTTCAGAGACATGGCATCCACTGCCAGAGCCAGAGGATCCTGCGAGAGAGACACAAAGACTGGAAGCTTGTGATTGTGACGAGAAGCAAAGAGGTCCACCGCTGGGACCCCCCACCTGAGACATATTGAACGAAACACCTTTGGACTGAGAGACCACTCCCCCTGACGAGAGGAGGCCCTGCTCAGCAAGTCCACTTCCGTGTTCTCCACCCCCGGAATGTAGACTGCTGAGATACACGGGACGTGGGTCTCTGCCCAGTCCAGAATCAAAGACACTTCCCTGAGGGCACTCCTGCTGCGAGTCCCTCCTTGGTGATTGATGTAAGCCACCGCCGTCCTGTTGTCCGACCGGACCTGCACTGGCAGGCCTCTCAACTGATGAGTCAAGTGAAACAGAACCAGCCTGATGGCTCTCAACTCCAGAACATTGATGGGTTCGTGAGCCTCCTGCGGGCCCCACAGACCCTGAAACTGGAGGTCCTTCCAAACACCCCCCCAACCTGACAGACTGGCATCCGTGGTGACTGTTTCCCAACACGGAGCCAGAAAAGATCTGCCCTTCAACAGATTGACCGACCCCAGCCACCATTGCAGGGATCGACGAACTCGGGGAGTCATCAGGAAGGACTGATCCAACGAAAGAGGAGACTTGTCCCAAGCCTTCAACAGATGAAGCTGAAGCGTCCTTGTGTGAAACTGCGCAAAGGGGACTGCCTCGAATGAGGCCACCATTAACCCCACCAGCCTCATCCCTAGCCGGATGGTCGGATGAAGGGTTGACAAGAGAAGCCGAACTAACTCCTGAATCAAAAGAATCTTGGCCTGGGGCAGAAACACCCTGGCCTGTGAAGTGTCCAGAGACATTCCCAGAAATGTCAGAATTCTGGACGGAGACAGAGAAGACTTGGGGTGATTGATCACCCAACCGAACCTCTCCAGAGTAGACACCACCGCTCTGGTGTCCAACTCCGCTTGGTTGAAGGAAGAGGCCATGATCAGTAGATCGTCCAAATAGGGCACGATGCGGATACCTTGAACCCTTAGCAGAGCCATCACTCCTGCTAGCACCTTGGTGAACACCCGAGGGGCTGAGGTGAGACCGAAAGGAAGTGCCACAAACTGAAAGTGCCGATCCTCCACCACGAACCTGAGAAAACCTCTGGTGAGCTGGAAAAACCGGAACGTGTAAATAAGCATCCTTGATGTCTATGGACGTCAGAAAATCTCCCTGACGAAGAGAATGAATGGCCGAACGCAGCGTTTCCATGCGGAATTTCCTCGGCCGGATGAACCTGTTGAGGAACTTCAGATCCAAGATGGGTCGGACCAGCCCGTCCTTCTTGGGTACTGTGAACAGATTGGAATAAAAGCCCCTGCCCCGATCTGAAGGGGGCACCGGGCAAATGACAGCCATGTCCAGAAGATTCTCCACTGCCAACAGGAGCCCCTGCGCTGCCAGAGGCTCCGGCGGCATCCGAGACCTGACAAACCTGGAAGGGGGGCGGAGCTCGAACTCCAGCTTGTAACCGGAAGACACCACTCCCCGGATCCATCTGTCCGAGACCTCTTGATCCCAGATCTGAGAGAAGTGCTGCAGCCGTCCCCCCACCCGCATGGGTGAGGGCGCCCCCTCATTGCTGAGCCGGCTTAGCCGCCGGTTTGGGCTTAGAGCCCCAACTGTATCCAGCACGGGCACGTCCTCTACCCCTGCTTCCAGAATCTCCTCTGGAAGAGGGAAATGCAGAACCCCTGCCAGATCTGGCTCCCCGAAAGGAGGGGTTAAAGGCAGGCGCCCCCCGAAAGGAGCGGCGTTGTTTCTTACGTTGAGGTAACCTCCAATGTCTCTCCAAAGAGCCGTAGACCCACAAAGGGTAAAGCCGTCAGTGACTTTTTGGACATGAAATCGGCCGCCCACTGGCGCAGCCACACCGACCGCCGGATAGCCACAAGCAGAGCCGACTTCCTACCACACATCATCAAGGTGTCATCTAAGGCAGTCAACACAAAGGATAAAAACAACTCACATTGTTTAAGGCTAAGGAACTCGTTACTATCAGGACGAAGCCCAGAAGAAGACAACAGGTCCCTGACCACAGACCTGGCAGCCAAAACCATTAGTTCCGAAGCACACACAGGCCGGATGGCCGACCCAATACTGGTAAAGCCATGACAAGCCATCTGATCAATACGTTTATCCTCTCCATCTTTGAGAATGGAGCAATCAGGTCTGTTTAAAACCGAGGAGTTGGATAACCCCAAAACCGGAGCATCTACCTCGGGGGGAGACGCCCAGCGCTTGACCGCCTCAGGAGGAAAGGGATATTTCCTATCCCACCCCTGAGGGATGCCAGGGAGCCGAGCCGGCCTATCCCATTCCTTGTCAATGATTCTATCAAAATGCCGCTGCGTAGGAAACTCCAGGCGCGGCCTGGATTCCTCAAACAATTCACCCTTCTGGTGTGACACCTCCTCTGGAGGGGAAATGTTCAGAACTTCCAGTATCAGAGACAGAGCTTGAGGAGAGTCCAAGGATCTCCCTAAGTCAGAAAGCTCGGCATCAGCGCCAGCAGACTGCTCATCGTCCGAAAATTCTGAACCCTCATCAACCTCCCCGTCCTCTAGCTGGGGATAATCGGACCAATCCAGATTATCTCTGTCATCAAGATCATCCACCGGCGGAGCCGGCGACAAATGCTTTCTCTTGGACGGAGCCTTACGGGCAACCGAGCTAGAGAGCATTTTTTCAAGGCTAGCCAATCTGGCGCACATTTCAGATTGCAGGTCCCTGCCCATGACAACGTCACACGGGGCACGAGTCAAGGCGGGAGGGGGAGTTGAGGCGACCGGCTGTGCTGACCCCGATGCTTGGGGTTCGGACTGCCGTGTAATAGTTTGCTGTGCACATGGTATATACAGAGTAACACATCATCCCCAGCGATGGAAACCCCACACAACATACACTTTTTGGGATGCCCCGAAGGGGTCCCAGTCCCAGTATCAGGGGATGCCTCCATAAGGTGAACTTTGAATAGTCGCTAAGACCCAGGGAATTACGCCAATTAGACAACCCGGGATGCCCCTTTAATGTCCCGAGTGGGAGGATTTGTGAACAAATAAAATGAACCCAGGGATGAGGACCGGGAAAGAACCTCTAATACTATAGAAGATCAGAATTACAAGCCTCCGTTCTGAAAGAAGAAGAAAGAAAGAACCATGAGAAAAAGTAGCAACAAGAAGCAGAGTAAAAAAAAGAGAAAGGCCACAGGCCACTCACAGCACCGCCGGGACGTCACACTGCCACCCGATCGTGAGGAGAAATCATTTCTGACAGAAAGAAGAGGAGGAGGGGGCGTGGCCAGCGTGGGACGCGCGCGTCGTTAAGGTCACGCCCCCCCCCTCCTATGCCTAGCAACAGTCACAGACAAGCCGCAACTCAGCGGCGCTGGGAAGGTAGTGGGCGGGCCGCGATTGCGCGCCGCAAGTCTGGCCCCGCCCCCATAAGAATCGTGAGGGGAAAAAATCCCCTCATGAAAAGAGCGCCAAACCGGCCGGCGCCGCAGCTAATGTACTGCTGCGGTGCTTGGCCAGTGTTAACTTAAGCAATAAAAGAAGGCCGGGAGGAACGGACCTCGGCCCCGCGCCGAAGGGCCGGCCCCGCCCCCTCCTATACCTCACAAGAGAGATCCTGAGGTAAAATACCTCCATTTTGAGCAGGGGACCGCAGCACAGCACGGAGGCCCATAATATAGACGGCCGCGGTGCAGATAAAATTAAAGAAACACACACATAACAAAAAGTTAAAAGACAGTGCAGGAGTAAGTGAAATAAAAAGGAGAACCCACTCCCCCCATCTCCATAGTGGAACAAAGGGGATCCTGGGAGGGCCATTCCCATATTAAGGCTAAGGGACAGGGCATCCCAAACCGGGGTCACCAACCCGGTAAAGCCGCCTACCCTCTCTTATAGGGTCTCACGGCGGAGCGTTGCTCCTAAGCACCAGAGGTGCCAATATACCCTCGCCTGGACCTGCAGCCACGGCTGGGAGGCATATATATTAAGGGGAAAAAGAGGTCCAAACGGAAAAAATACATAACGGGCCGGGAAACATCCCGGCTACCTTAAATCCCCCTGTGCAAGGAGGAGCCATCATCTTCTGACTTGCTCGCCGTCTGCAGAGATGGAAAACTGGGTAGTGAGTGGGAGGTCCCAGGTATTTATGGATCAGGGAGGGGCTTTCTTTTGCTATCATCTCTGCAGGAACGCCTCTTCAGGACGATATTACCCACATGTTATGGATTCTTGAAGCGGGGTGTGTGACATACTAAGAATACCCAGGATTTTGACTATCCTGAGGTTTGGTCCTTTCCCCCCAGGGAACCCCGATCAGGGATGCCCTGCTTTGTGAACCCCCTCAGGTCACCCATTCCAACTCTCCTTACACTTTCTGTAGCTAATCACCAGCCAGGAAAACAATGAAAGGCTATGGTACTTTAGTTAGTTTTTGGTAAAAAAAAAAAAAAAAAAGTAGAGACATTTTTACGCCTTTTTACACTGTTGTAAAAAAGTGCCATTGACTTACATTGTCTTCTGGCTGTAAGGAGGGCTGCAGCTCACTGGCTGTAAGGAGGGCTGCCGCTCACTGGCTGTAAGGAGGGCTGCCGCTCACTGGCTGTAAGGAGGGCTGCCGCTCACTGGCTGTAAGGAGGGCTGCCGCTCACTGGCTGTAAGGAGAGTTGCCGCTCACTGGCTGTAAGGAAAGTTGCCGCTCACTGGCTGTAAGGCTGTAAGGAGGTCTGCTGCTCACTGGCTGTAAGGAGGGCTGCCGCTCACTGGCTGTAAGGAGGGCTGCCGCTCACTGGCTGTAAGGAGGTCTTGCCGCTCATTGGCTGTAAGGAGGGCTTGCCGCTCATTGGCTGTAAGGAGGGCTGCCGCGCCCAGTCCCCCCCCCCGTTACTGCCAGTGAGCGGCACCCCCCCCCCCACCGTTACAGCCAGTGAGCGGTATCCCCTCGTCGTCACAGCCAGTGAGCGGCATTCCCCCCTGCCGTTACAGCCAGTGAGCGGCATCCTCCCGTTACAGCCAGTGAGCGGCATCTTCCCGTTACAGCCAGTGAGCGGCATCTTCCCGTTACAGCCAGTGAGCGGCATCTCCCCCGTTACAGCCAGTGAGCGGCATCTCCCCCGTTACAGCCAGTGAGCGGCATCTCCCCCGTTACAGCCAGTGAGCGGCATCTCCCCCGTTACAGCCAGTGAGCGGCTATATATATATATATATATATATATATATATAATATATTTGAAATGAGACATAAAAATAGTCTCCCCTTACATTTTCCAATCCCCAGAATGACATGGATGTACGTCAGGTATGACCAGTGTTCTTGCACTTCTCCTTTTATTCCTCGTTTTCCTCAGATGGACGATACATCAGAAGTAACCCAGAGCCACATCCTGACGCCCTTGATGACATCACAGCAGATTCTTCAGAGGATCGCCTCAAGCCTTCGAATTTCTATCGCACCATTAACAGTTCCGATCTGCCTCCCGATTCCGCCGCATACGAGCAGCGTTTTCCGGGCCACGCCCACCCCGTCATTAGTTCTCCAACCTCGTGGGGGAGCACCGTAACCCCAGGTTATGACCCGAATGACTATTTCACGCAGAGTGCCGGCCATCAGGCGCAACCGACACATCCAACTATGACCGAGACCTTTTCCTGTTTGGAATGTGGCAAATGTTTCGCCCTGAGGTCGAACCTGGAAAGGCATGAGAAAATCCACAGCAACGAGCGACCCCACCTGTGTCCCGTGTGTGGCAAGCGCTTCACTCAGAAATCCCATCTCAATAAACACAAGCGCATCCACACGGGGGAGAGACCGTTCTCCTGTTCCGTGTGCGGGAAAAGCTTCACCGATAAATCCAACCTCAATTACCACCAGAGGACTCACACCGGGCTCAAGCCATTCGCCTGCTCCGACTGTGGGAAGTGCTTCGCTCGGAGGACATACCAGAGGGCCCACAAGTGTGAGCGGAGCGAGAGATGAGGAGGGGCCCTGGTCTGTGGCGGGTTGTGTAGATCTTAAACCAGGACCAATAGCCTGGCACAGTTGGAAAAGAAAGGTAGCGGCCATTTTGGAGCTTCCTCTCCCAACTGATATAACTGACAATGCACAGTAACAGGAAGCCCAGCACGACTTCCTGTTTGCCCATAAGTGGCCATCTTGTTTTTAAAATTTACCCCAGCAGGCGTTAGAAAAAGGGTTATTTTTTTATGTGCAGAAATCTAAATTACCTTGGGGAGGGATACATATTAGCTCTGTTTGTTGTGTTGGTCTGGTTTAATTCACTTTTGACTGTCGGTCCGCTTTAAGCGGACCCGGAGTCTCCTATTTCAGTGAATATCTGCTCGATTGGCTTCACCTCAATATTGAAGTGCAATAAAGCCAGAAAAAGCAGCTGATGTGTGAAACCCTCCGAGACCGCCCAGTACTACCCACCTGTTCCCAGTCCAGCGGCGCACGTGCCGCCTCTCGTCCAATCAGAATCATTTGCCATGCATATGTAATGTTCGGCAACTGGCTCTGTTTGTGGCAGTTGGGAGCACTAGTGGCTGCATCCCTGCAGCAGCAGGTTCGTTCCCTCCTTCAGCCTATGTAAATGCACCCCCAGTACATAAGCGGGGGTGCCAGGAGCAAGGTAAGTAGGGGGGTTCACACAGCGGGACATCCCAGATTGGGATTCCTTGGGGGAAGGAATATTTAGTCTAGACCTCCAGGGTTGGAGCTAGATTAAATTTATTATAATGTGTATATAACAACATATATTTTCCAAGTGTACAGCACGGCCTGTTTCATTTCAATCATTACTTCTGAGTATTCCGCCACAAGGTGGCGCAGTTGACTGCAGAAGACTTTTGGCTCCTCCCGGTCGTATAAAAAGCCAGGAATCACCAATAGATCCCCAGTGTTTCTCTGCAGTCATACTGCGAAGACCAGAAGATGCCTCTCTATGTTTTCGCAGGCGAGTGGGGCAACCAAGCCTGCAGCCCTGTAAGCCTATTCCCACCCGCTTCCGGACCCTCTTGCCTCCCAGCCTAGGCTGACGGATCGGGTGATGGTAGGGGAGCACCTGGGTCGGGCCGCAGACCCTGTACGTCAAAGGGTAGCCGGCAATTTATGGTGAGCCTGCTGCACTCGCCTTCACCCTTGGTCCGTGAGTCTTTCCGTGGGGGTACTTGTCAGGGCATGTGTTGCGGGATACTCATGGTGTTTTTTATATTATGTCTTGCAGGCGGGATAGCAGTGTTTTTTTGTGGTTTCTCCTGGTCCAGTCCCTCCCCTTACCCTCCTGTCCTTCTCAGTGGGCATCCCGGGTGGCTTTTCTTAGCACTCACCCTTTGCTGGCCTATTGTGCCTGTGAAAATCACCATATGGAGGCTTCGGGGGATAGCGAGCTTGGGGGCCCCTTGGGGCAGCCTCGGCTGTGTGTCATGTGTGGGGCATCCCCTTTGAGTGGTGGTGGCGCGGTTTATGTGCCGTGCGTCCAAAGTATTATTGCGGATCAGGCTGGGCCGAGCGCTTCTCTTTCCAGTCCCAGTTCCCTACGGCATCTCCTGGCCCTCCGTGCCTGCATTTAGCCCCCAGTGAGGGGGATACTAGCAGGGGGTCGCAATCAGATCTCGCGCTGCGCATGGCCAGCAATGAGCGGCAATTGGCCCGACCGGTCGCAGGCAAGGCCTCTAGCAAGAAGCGACACCTTGACGCTGCGTTGTCCCTATTTGCTGAGGAGGATGAGGGCCTTGATGTGTATGGCGGCCGTGACTCCCCGGAGGAGGGGGAGCTTTTCCGTGACTCGGTCTCCTCTGGGGATTGCCAGGATGGTTACGATAGTGACCTAGGGTCCTACTTTGAGGATACTTCGCTCCCGGATGATACCGATAGCCTCTTGTCGGCGGATTTTGATACATTAAACATCGCCCCCCCTAAGGTGGCGAAGAAGAAGCAGGGCGAGCTCTTCCGCCCTGGCAAGCAACGTTTGGAGTTCACGGACCAGGGCCATTTTTCAAATATGGTTCTGAAGGAGTGGGAACGTCCTAATAGGTTACCCTCGGTGCCCAAGGGGTTGGATAGAAGGTATCTGTTTTCGGCAGATTTGGTTAAGCGCTGGTCGTGCCCTCCTGAGGTGGACGCTCTGGTCCTGGGGTCATGCCATCCCCCGACACTACCACGCTGCGTGATAGCGTGGACCGGCTTATGGATCAGTTGGCTTGTCATGCCTTTACCTTTGTGGGGGCCGGTTTGCGCCCGGTCTGCGCCGCGGCCATTGTGGCTATCGCCGTTAAAAAGAAGGTCAGACGTCTTGCTGAGGCCGTCCAGTCTGGTAAGAATAGGGAGGATTATAAGAACCTTTTGCTTTGCTCTGATTTTATTGCATTTGTGCTGGCTGCCATGGACGATGCCGTCCGGCTTGGCGGTAGAGCCTCGGCCCTGTTGGTGGCTATGCGTCGGTCAGTTTGGTTGCGTCAGTGGGCTGCTGACACTGCTGCTAAGAAGGCTCTCACTGGGCTTCCCTTCACGGGTCTCCGTCTTTTTGGTGAGCGTCTGGATGCTCTGGCCAAGGATGGTAGGCTCCCCCAGCATAGAAATCAGGCTCGGCCCTTTCGGGGCTCCTCCTCCTTTCGTCCTTCAAGGGGAGGTCGTGGCCCACCTTTCTCAGATAGTCGCAGAGACTCTTGGGGCCGAGGCAGATGCCGCAGTCGCCCCGGTCTCTCTTGGGGGATTAAGCCCAAACCCCCTCCCAAGGCCCCTCAGGCATGAGGAGGCGCCATCGCCCGACCGGGTGGGGGGGGGGGCGGCTTCGGCTTTTCGGCTCACGTCTGGAGGCTTCGTGTCTCAGACCGGTGGATTCAGGAGGTTGTGTCCCCCTGTTACAAGATAGAGTTTGCAGCCTGGCCGCACCCAAGATTCCTCCGATCCTGGATATCCCAAAACCCTGTGTCGGCTTAGGGACTGCGTCTGGCCGTCCTACGTCTTCTGGCGTCAGGTGTCATTTGTCAGGTGCCTCTTCAGGAACAAGGTCGGGGGTACTACTCCAACCTGTTCACGGTGCCCAAGAAGGACTGCTCCCTGAGCCCCATCCTGGACTTAAAGGGTCTCAACAAGTTTGTCAGGTTCAAGCATTTTCGCATGGAGACCTCGCGCTCGGCCGTAAGTTCTCTTCTCAGGTCAAGGTATTTCTCCCTCAGCAGAAGGTGATGGGCATTCAGATGCAGGCACAGACCCTGCTGTCGTGTCCTCACCCCTCCATTCGGCAGGGGATGCAGTTGGTGGGCCTCATGGTGTCTTGCTTCGAGGCGGTTCCCTTTGCTCAGTTCCACATGGGACCTCTTCAGTTGCATCTCTTGTCGGTTTGGGATCGGACTCAGGAGTCCCTGGATCAGGAGTTTGCTCTGTCCCCTCCGGTCAGGCAGTCTCTCTCCTGGTGGCTGGACTTGAGGAATATTCTAGTGGGCAGGTCCTTTCTGCCTCCGCACTGGGAGATTGTCACCACGGATGCCAGTCTGACCGGTTAGGGGGGAGTTTGGCAGTCTCTGAAGTTCCTGGGTCAGTGGGGTCCCCAGGAGGCCCACGCGCCCATCAATATCCTAGAGCTGCGGGCGATCCGGTTGGTTCTCTCCCAGTTGACCCCCCTTCGGGGTCGGGCTGTTCAGGTCCGCTCGGACAATCAGACGGCGGTTGCCTACATCAATCATCAGGGAGGGACCCTGATCAAGCGAGCCCTCAAGGAAATGTCTTTGATCTTGTTTTGGGCGGAGGAGGCTGTTCCCTGCATCTTGGCGGTTTACATTCCAGGGGTGGAGAATCAGGAGGCGGACTCCCTGAGCAGGGGGACGTCTCGCTTAGGGGAATGATCCCTCAGCATCAAGATCTTTCACGACCTGTGTCGCCGCTGGGTTCAGCCGTCAGTGGACTTGTTTGCGTCCCGTCACAAGCTTCCAAGATTTGTCTCTCTGTCAAAGGACCCTCTGGCCTTCGCCACGGATGCGCTTGCAATTCCTTGGACGGAGTTTCGGCTCCTCTATGTATTTACTCCCTTTCCTCTGCTGGGTCGGGTGCTGTGCAAGATAGCCCAGGAGGGGGTACCGGCCATTCTAGTGGCCCCCCGCTGGCCGAGGAGGGTATGGTTGGCAGACGTCGTACAGATGGCAGTAGATCGGTCCGCCCTGCCCGACGAACCAGAGCTTCTCACGCAGGGACAGCTGCGCCATCCCAATTTACAAACGCTGGCTTTAACCGCTTGGCTGCTGAAACCTCTATCTTGATGGACAAGGCCTCTGTTGTTGATACCTTGATTCAGGCTCGGAAGAAATCCTCGTCTTTTATCTACTACAGGGTCTGGCATGCTTACATTGCTTGGTGCAAGTCCAAGTCTCTTTTCTTTGTCTGGAATTTTCCATTCCCAGGATTCTGGAGTTTTTACAGCATGGTCTGGATTAGGGCCTTCAACTTAGTACCCTCAAGGGACAGGTTTCGGCTCTGGCAATCTTTTTTTTCAAAGATCTTTTGCCAATCATAGGCTTGTCAAGACTTTTTTCCAGGGAGTTACTCATGTGCGTCCGACGCGTAAGCCTCTGTTACCGGTTTGGGATTTAAACTTGGTGCTTCTGCTCTACAGGGTCCTCCCTTCGAGCCTCTGTGTAAGGCCGCTTTGCCCATTCTGACTCTTAAGGTAGCCTTTTTGGTCGCTATTTCTTTAGTGCATCGAGTATCTGAGCTGGCGGCGCTTTCCATGAAACCTTATTTTGAGCGGCATCAGGATAAGGTGGTGTTCCGTCTTAACCCAGAATTTTTGCCCAAGGTTGTATCTGCCTTTCATCTCAATGAGGACATTGTCTTACCTTCCTATTGCCCTGCCCCTGCTAATTCCAAGGAACGGAACCTTCATTCTCTGGATGTGTTCAGGGCGCTCAAGTATTATCTGGTTGCTACTGAGACCTTTAGGAAGTCTGATTCTCTTTTTGTTCTTCCTTCCGGGCCTAGGAAGGGTTTGCCTCCGGCTAAATCTACTATCAGCAAGTGGATTAGACAGGCGGTGGTGCGTGCTTATTCTGCCAAAGGGAAGGAACCTCCTTTCCGTGTTACTGCTCATTCTACTAGGGCTATTGGTGCCTCTTGGGCTTTTATGCACCAGGCGTCTGTTGAACAAGTTTGTAAGGCCGCTAGTTGGTCTTCAGTTCATACTTTTTCTAAGTTTTACAAGGTTGATGTTAGGGCCTCAGCTGATGCTGTTTTTGGCCGCAAGGTGCTTCAGGCGGTAGTGGTCTGAACTGCCTGCCGTTACTCATTGGGGATCCCACGCTACTTAAAGGAGCACTGTTGCATAGTATTAAAAATCCATATAAACATGTCGGCTAATGAAAGGAGGGGTCACTTATACACCAGAACTGAATAAAACTCCTGCCAAGCTTGAGGTATTCTTATCCTGGTAGGAACAAAATCCAGGGGTGACTGGTTTAGCTTGTCACCCCTGACTTCCTCTTTCTTCCATTAAAATAAAAGATACAAGCATGGATGGATATTTCTTGATGCCGGGTGTATAAGTGACCCTTTTCCCCGCCATCCAGCATATTTATATGGATTTTTATCACTGGGCCATTTTTTCGCGATTGTGCTCCTTTAAGGACACTGCTATTGGATGTCCCAGAAGTAATGATTGAAATGAAACTGGCCGTGCTGTACACTTGGAAAAATACAATTCTGTGATTACTCACCTGTAGAATTGATTTTACTGTGTTCAGCACGGCCTGTTTCATCCCTCCCAAGTTATCATTGCCTTGGTTGCCTCTTTATGGTGATTTGTTCAAAAGTTCTTTTTTGTGAGGCTGTGTATATTTTATCATGGTTTATCTCCCGGCTTCTTGCATAACTGCTTTTCAACACTGGGGGTCTATGGGTGATTCCTGGCTTTTTATAGAGCCGGGAGGAGTCACAAGTCTTCTGCAGTCAACTGCGCCACCTTGTGGCGGAATACTCAGAAGTAATGATTGAAATGAAAAAGGGTGTGCTGTACACAGTAAAATCAATTCTACAGGTGAGTAATCACAGAATTGTATTAATATATTATATGCTAGGTTATATTTACACTAGACTGCCAGGAATTAGGGCTTTGATATTCACACTAGACAGCCTTGATTGATGCTAGACAGCCACGGATAGACACTCAGATCATTTAAACCAGACAGACAAGGATCGGGACTCTGATATTCACACTAGACAGTCCAGATTGGTGCTATTGTATTTAGCACTCTCATGTTGACACTATCACCAGGGGCATCCTATTTAAGGCCATCTAACAGGGATCGACACTGCTATATAAACTAGACAACTACGGATCAGCACTCGGATATTGACACTAGCAAGCCAGAGATTGGTGCTATGCTATTTACATTAGACAGCCAGAGATTGGTGCTATGCTATTTACATTAGACAGCCAGGGATTGGTGCTATGCTATTTACATTAGACAGCCAGAGATTGGTGCTATGCTATTTACATTAGACAGCCAGGGATTGGTGCTACTCTATTTACATTAGACAGCCAGGGATTGACGCTTCTCTAATTCTTACACCAGACAGCTAGGGATCGGCACTCTGATATTGACACTAGACATCCAGAGACTGGTGCTATGCTATTTACATTAGACAGCCAGAGATTGGTGCTATGCTATTTACATTAGACAGCCAGGGATTGACGCTTCTCTAATTCTTACACCAGACAGCTAGGGATCGACACTCTGATATTGACACTAGACAACCAGAGATTGGTGCTATGCTATTTACATTAGCCAGAGATTGGTGCTATGCTATTTACATTAGACAGCCAGAGATTGGTGCTATGCTATTTACGTTAGACAGCCAGAGATTGGTGCTATGCTATTTACATTAGACAGCCAGGGATTGATGCTTCTCTAATTCTTACACCAGACAGCTAGGGATCGGCACTCTGATATTGACACTAGACAGATTGTGATTGGTGCTATTGCTATTTACACTAGACAGCTAGGGATTGGCATTTTTATATTGACACTAGACATCCTGTCCAGAACGGCTATCCTTCAGACGGACCTCCTCCTTTGTGCCCGTTTTAACGGGGGTCCTGGGTGTGGTTCAGTCTTTCAAATCAGCCTAGGAGATAAGAAATATGCGAGACAGAAGGACACAGGCATTGGAATGCGTTTGACTGTCTCACGGAGACGCTTTTGCTGCCCCTCCCTTTGACGTTTTTATTTATAGTAAAATAGAAAACTTACACACCTCAACTACAGGGGGCATCATATTAGAAAAAAAACTGAATATCTAGCTCAGTAATTGGTCTGTTTTACCTAACGAGCACACTGAAATGTTATCTATGTCTAAAGGCAGGACACTCAGAGGCGTTGTCGGCTTCCCAACGCCACCTTTATCACAGTAATATATTAGTAGCAGAATATTCTATTATCTTTCATAATCCTAAGCATTATTATCAAGCAAAAGAGAAATAGCGCAGTGAAGTGGCCATCTGAGGGTTTATATCACCTTTATTATCCACTAAGCGTACAATGCAGAGAGAGAGAGAGATAAGTTATAGTGGAACAAATGGAGGGAGGGAATTCACTATCATATGTTCAATGTATCATTTATGACCTCCATCCATCACAATCCAAGGACTGGCACTCGCATAGACAGCTTGGGATTGGTGCTATGCTATTTACACTAGACAGCCAGGAATTGGCACTAGGATTTTTATACTGTACAACCAGGGATTGACGCTCCTCTTATTCTTACACTAGACAGCCAGGGATTGGCATTTTTATATTGACACTAGACAGCCAGGGGTTGGTGCTATGCTATTTACACTAGACAGCCAGGGATCAGCACTCGGATATTGACACTAGACAGCCAGGGATCAGCACTCGGTTATTGACACTAGACAGCCAGGGATCAGCACTCGGATATTGACACTAGACAGCCAGGGATCAGCACTCGGTTATTGACACTAGACAGCCAGAGATCAACACTCAGATATTGACGCTCCTCTAATTCTTACACTAGACAGCCTGGGATTTTTATATTAATCTAGACATCCCAGGATTAGCACTCGGATATTGACACTAGACATCCCAGGATTAGCACTCGGATATTTACACTAGACAGCCAGAGCTTGGCATTTTTATATTGACACTAGACATCCAAGGATTGGCACTCGCTTATTGACACTAGACATCCAAGGATTGGCACTCGCTTATTGACACTAGACAGCCAGGGAATGGTGCTATGCTATTTACATTAGACAGCCAGGAATTGACACGTCTCTTATTCTTACACTAGACAGCCAGGGATTTGCATTTTTATATTGACACTAGACTGCCAGGAATTGACGCTCCTCTAATATTTACACTAGACAGCCAGGGATTAGCACTCAGATATTGACACTAGAAAGCCAGGGATCAGCGCTCCTCTAATTCTATTGACACTAGACATCCAGGGATGGGCACTACAGTAACTACTTTAAACTGTTGAGGATTCTGCGACAAAAATGACAATGGACCACTAGGGGTTGGCATGTCTGTCCTTACACTAGAGCTCCAGGGATGGGTGCTATAATATTCATGTTAGGCAGCCAATCGGCTGCTACACTTATTACACTAAAACCTCCACAAATAGGCGCTTAGACAGCTAGAGATTTTTGCTACGATAATGACACCAGACCACAGGAGTTTTTTAAAAACTTCCAACCAGCGGTACGATTATCCCAGGGGGTAAGCGGCTGTGTTCAGGGGTGGGGGTCCATGAGTCTGGTATATTTTATCAGTAAAACAATATTCCTTCTTTAAAAGCGATACAACTGCTGTGAGCGGCTTCCTTCTTGTGGGGGGGGGGGGGGCGGTTAAAAAGGTTGAAACCACTGCTCTAGTCCGGCAGGAATATAGAGCTATGAAAAGTTCCGTTAGAACATCGGGGATTGGTGAAATGAGGAGCAATGGCTGGAAGACGGGGAACTATAAGCACAAGGTCGGCCTGAGGCCGTAACCTCTGTTCTTGGGACTAGTAATTCGAACATAATAAAGTTCATTGTTCCTGAAGATCGAAAGACGATGCCCGGCCAATGGCAGTGGAGATATTCATTGAAATAGCAGACGGACTCTTTACCTGGGCAGTGTTATGGGTCTGTGAATTCCTGTGTGTGTTGTGTGTGTTTATGCCGGCGGGATGGATCGCCCACAGGTGGGTTTCTGTTACTCCAGCTATGTGTACTGTTACCCAAATGTGTATGTAAAATAAAGGGAAAAAGAAAAGGCTTAGTGGGATCCTGTGTCTTGGGTTATCACCACACCTCCTCCATGTTTGTAGTCAGAACTGCTAAGGTGACAATAGCTCTTCTGTATTGCTCATGGAACTGCATGTGAGACCCCTGGACAGACCTCTGACATGTGATGTCAAGGACGGCTATCCGTCAGGCGGACCCCTAGCAAGCACAATTTTTGGAATGTTAGCTACGCCTAAAGGGAGGCCATATAAAGGCATTGTCCGGCTTCCCGACGCCATCTATATCACAGTAATACATTAGTAGCACCATATTCTATTATCTACATAATCCTAAGCATTACTGTCAAGCAAAAGAGAAATAGCGCAGAGTGAGGTGGCTGCCTGAGGGTTTATTTTACCTTTATTAGCCACTAAGCGTACAATGCAGAGAGAAAGATCAGCTTACAACCATTGGTGCATCCCTCAGTGCAGCCAGTGAGTGCAACCCTCAGAACAGCCAGTGGGGGCATCCCACATTACAGCCAGTCAGGGCATCCCTCAGAACAGCCAGTGGGGGCATCCCTCAGAACAGCCAGTGGGGGCATCCCTCAGAACAGCCAGTGGGGGCATCCCACATTACAGCCAGTCAGGGCATCCCTCAGAACAGCCAGTGGGGGCATCCCTCATTACAGCTTACAGCCAGTGGGGGCATCCCACATTACAGCTTACAGCCAGTGGGGGCATCCCACATTACAGCCAGTGGGGGCATCCCTCAGAACAGCTTACAGCCAGTGGGGGCCAAGATAGAGTGGAACAAATGAAGGGAGGGAATGTTCACCATCATATGTTTAATTTATCATTTATGAACTCCATCCATCACAGTGAGACAGCGGGACAGGTCTCCGTTGACATGCAAAACACCGGGACAGGCCTCCTCTGACATGCAAGAAACTGGTACAGGCCTCCTCTGACATACGAGTCACCGGGACAGGCCTCCTCTGACATGCAAGACACTGGTACAGGCCTCCTCTGACATACGAGTCACCGGGACAGGCCTCCTCTGACATGCAAGAAACTGGTACAGGCCTCCTCTGACATACGAGTCACCGGGACAGGCCTCCTCTGACATGCGAGACACCGGGTCAGGCCTCCTCTGACATACGAGACACCGGGTCAGGCCTCCTCTGACATACGAGACACCGGGTCAGGCCTCCTCTGACATGCGAGACACCGGGTCAGGCCTCCTCTGACATACGAGACACCGGGTCAGGCCTCCTCTGACATGCGAGACACCGGGTCAGGCCTCCTCTGACATGCGAGACACCGGGTCAGGCCTCCTCTGACATGCGAGACACCGGGTCAGGCCTCCTCTGACATGCGAGACACCGGGTCAGGCCTCCTCTGACATACGAGACACCGGGTCAGGCCTCCTCTGACATACGAGACACCGGGTCAGGCCTCCTCTGACATGCGAGACACCGGGTCAGGCCTCCTCTGACATACGAGACACCGGGTCAGGCCTCCTCTGACATACGAGACACCGGGTCAGGCCTCCTCTGACATGCGAGACACCGGGTCAGGCCTCCTCTGACATGCGAGACACCGGGTCAGGCCTCCTCTGACGTACGAGACACCGGGTCAGGCCTCCTCTGACATACGAGACACCGGGTCAGGCCTCCTCTGACATGCGAGACACCGGGTCAGGCCTCCTCTGACATGCGAGACACCGGGACAGGCCTCCTATGACATGCGAGACACCGGGTCAGGCCTCCTCTGACATGCGAGACACCGGGACAGGCCTCCTCTGACATGCGAGACACCGGGACAGGCCTCCTCTGACATACGAGTCACCGGGTCAGGCCTCTTCTGACATACGAGTCACCGGGACAGGCCTCCTCTGACATACGAGTCACCGGGACAGGCCTCCTCTGACATGCGAGACACCGGGACAGGCCTCCTCTGACATACGAGTCACCGGGTCAGGCCTCCTCTGACATACGAGTCACCGGGACAGGCCTCCTCTGACATACGAGTCACCGGGACAGGCCTCCTATGACATGCAAGACACTGGGACAGGCCTCCCCTGACATGTGAGACACCAGGAAAGGCCTCCTTTGACATGCAAGGCACGGAGACAGGCTTCTTCCTGTGATCTACAAGGCACTGTCACATGGTTTGGTTCCACTTTAAGCAACAGGTATAGACGTACAAGACAGATGTGTGATTAAAATCACATAATAAACATATAGACATATTGGAGAGAGCAAGCCACGTGGACCCTAATCATCAGTATCAATTTAATAATTTCTACCTATAAAATATCATTCCGTATAACCCCCCCCAATCATATCAAGGTGCAATACAATCAAAAAAGTGCAATGTGCATATATGCAAATTAGAATAGCTCATACAATAAATACAAAAACTACAATCTAAATGATGTGCCAATGTCTATTAGTAAGCAGGTGCATAGTATAAAGTATTAATACATATAAAAGCACCTTCTAATCAACGGCAAGGATCAATTGAGAACCAAATAATGAGAAACAAGTGAAGTGAAAGCTACATCACCCATATTCTAATCCACGACATCGCTCCCGCAATGCCTTTGTAATTATTGTATGAGTTATTCCACTATTCTAAGCATACAGCACGTCCTGCTCCAGGATAGTAATAACATGTGGGTAATCCTCCGCCTCCGGCGCCGTGCACTGCAGACATGTAGAAAACAAGCTCCTCCCGGCCCTACATATACCGTAGGACCTCCCACAAATCCCCAGATTTCTCTGCAGTGCTGACTGCGAAGACATGAAGTATCAACTCTCTCGCAGGTGAGCGGGCCTTACGGCCCAAGGTCCTGTGGGACTATTTCCACCCGTCCTCTTCAGAAGAAATATGCCTCCCAGCCGGGTCGGGTGAAGGTAGGCAGCACCTGGTGTGCTGAACGGAGCCATGCTCCACCGCAATCCCCCTCCATAGGGTAGGCGGTCAGGCCGATGGTGAGCCTCCAGTGGATGCCCCTCCCGCAATCTTGCCCGTTCCCCTCACAAGACTTAGTCCATGGACACCGTCCGCTTCCCCCTCGCTTCCTCCCGTAACTCGGGGAAAAGGAGGGGGGGGGGGTGTGGCAGCCCCAGTGCTAACTTCACTTTTAGACCTTGGTTTTTTATTATTGGGGTCAGTGTCGCACCTTGATATACAGTGCGTGCCGTTGTTTTCATTAACAAACTGCCTAGTCGGCAGCATCATTCCAGCGTGTCAGTATTTTAGACGTACGTCTTATTCTAAGTATGTCACACACCCCGCTTCAAGATATTCATAACCTGTGGGTAATATGATCTGTAGAGGGCGAACTGCAGAGATGATAGGAAGAAAGAAAGCCCCTCCCGGTCCATAAATACCTGGGACCTCCCACTCATTACCCAGTCTTCATCTCTGCAGTCGGCGAGCAAGTCAGAAGATGATGTCTCCTCCTTGCACAGGGGGATTTCAGGTAGCCGGGACAACTCCCGGCCAGTTATTTTTCTATTTCCGCTCGGACCTTTTTTTCCTTAATTAATCCTTGTTATATGACATGCCTCCCAGTCTTGGCTGCTGGTCCGGGCGAGGGTAATTCAGCACCTCAGGTGCTCAGGAGCTAGGCTCCGCCGCGAGACCCTATATAAGAGGGTAGGCGGTAACACCGGGTTGGGGACCCCTGTTTGGGATGCCCTGTCCACTGACGGTATGTCCTACTTGGCCCCTTTCCACCTTTACTAATTTGGGTTGGGGGCCCCCCTTTTTAGCATTGCTGTTAGGCTAGTTTTTATTTGCAGTTTTGGACCGTGTTAGGAGCGCTGCACTCACTGGGGTATACAGCACGTCCTGTTTCTCTATCCTTCTACTATGCAGGAATCTATACGTGGTACACACCTACGGAGCTTGTCGAGGTGCTGCGTGTTGATGGGGAGCGTCTGGAAGTAATCCCTCAATGAATTTGGAAAGTGTTGTGTGTGTTTTACATTTTTTGTCTGGCATCGCCGGGGCGCTAATTTTTACCTCAGAGAGTGTTGAGGGGAGCTCTCCCCTCACGCACTCTTAGTTGGGGGCGGGGCCGCGGCCCGCTCCCGTTTTCATTTGCGCCATTTGTAGCGTGGCTCAAGCAGTCGGCGGTCCCGCATGTCAGCTGCGGGCCGCTACCTCTTTTACTTCCTTCACCGGTGCCGCTGGTCCCCGCGACACCGGTTCTCCGGCGCTTTGGAAGCGGAGGGGAGCTTCTCCCCTCACGCGTCGTCATTGGGGGCGGGGCCGGGCTTTCGGCGCGTCGCCGCGGCCCGCCCCCTCTGCTTCGGGCACTGCTGAGGAGCTCGCTCCTCACAAGTTGCGTTAGGGAGGGGGTGGAGCAGGTCGGTCGCGCGCTCCGCGCTGGCCACGCCCCCTTCCTCTCCCGCTCTACCTCTTCACCTCAAGATTCATGAGGACTCAGCGTCTTGATCCCTATGGCAATGTGAGTGGCCCTGTGGGCCCCCTTTCTCCATGCTTTCTGATTACTTGTCCCTGCTTTCATTTTTATTAGTGTATTGTTTCTTGCAGGCAGATCTTCAGGGATGTTTAGGGGGTTCCTCCTGGTCCTAAGGTCCCTGGGTTTTTTAATCTTCACATACAAATCCTCCCACTTGTTCATTAAAAGGGCATCCCGGGTTGCTTAGTAGCGTAATTCCCTCGGTCATTACAAATAACTAGTTCACCGTATGGAGGCATTCCCGGATACCGGGCTCCCCTCGGGGCAATGAGTTGTGGGGTATACCTAACAGGGGATGATGTATTTTTATGTATTCCATGTGCACAGCAGACTATTACATGGCAGTCCGGACCCCAGACTTCTGGGTCAGCACCGCCCGGCTCCCTCTCCTCCCCCTCCCACTTGGATTCGGGCCCCGTGTGACGTTGTCATGAGTGGGGTGTCACAGTCTGATGTGCGTGCCAGATTGGCCACTCTTGAGAAATTATTTTCTACCACGTTTGCCAAAATGGCCACCGCTAAGAGAAAGCACTTGTCACCGGTCACTACGGCATTTAATTATGATGAAGTGGAGTATCTGAATTAACAAAATAAATAGGTAAATACAGCGCTAAAAATTAATTAACTTATAATAATTAACTATTAAATAATAGTAATGTGATGTAATTATTATTAAATCAAGCTCCACGTGCTATACTTAAATCTCAACAATAAGTATGTGCAAAAAACAAAATAAAACGGCACAGAGCTAATATAAACTAATTAAGGTCCTCTTTAAAGTCCTTCAAATAATTCTTCAAATTCCACCATGTGCATCTGCAATCCACTCGTGCTCCACCACCACCGATTTGGTACTCTTACCACAAATAAATGGTGTAATCAGCAATTATGATGATCCCAAGAACGATCTCTCCAATGGGATCCACCTCTCAGGGTCCAATTTCATAGAGGATTAGACACGCCCAATTTTCAGACCAATATTGTTTCCACCTCTCTATTTCACCTCATTAAAATAGGATCTCCCAATATATTATGCAATCCCCGACCGAGATTTCCAGAATAAGATCATACGGGAGAGAACAAAAGGACCATTGCGCAATATTGCAAAACTTTAAATGCACATTTATTCAGGCCAATAAAACACTCGATAAAAGATTAAAACTCGCATGTCAATTAAGGCTCTGGGCCAACGCACGCTGCTGAATTCCAAATATGTTCCCGCCGGCTCCCAACGCGTTTCGTCGCTCAGCGCGACTTTCACTAGGTCAGCCGGCGTGACGGCAAGCAGCGATTAAATAGAGAAAAGGCGGGACAAGAGGGGACGTATCTTCCTCCCTCTCATCCAATCACTGGCCAGATCAGCATTACGCTCACCAGTCAGCAGCAATGCGTAGGTCACATTCTTCGTCCAATCCACCCAAGGGAAGGTGAATATCATTAAATCCACCAATCCCCTGCTAGTGTCCCTCGTCCAATCAGCGGCAGAGGAGGTGAATATCATTACCTCCGCAATCCCAGCTTAAACGGCAAAGTGACGTAGCTAACGCCCCTCTACCAATCCACAGCAGAGGAGGTGAATATAATTAAATACCTCCGCCAATCCCCGGCCCATTAAATTTTAACAACTGTCAGAGCCCGTCTGATGCTGCGTGGCCACAAGGAAAACACGAAGCGTCCCGTTTCCTCAGCAACCTCCCCATGTCAGCTCTCTGTTATCATCAGAGCCACAAACTAAACCCGCGCTCATCCTATTTAACCCCCACCTGGGGACACCACAAATTATGTGGGAATTTACCCAAATGCTTAAAACATGGGATATGCGGGCATATACTAAAGGGGGCTATATTAACGCATTATGGGTTTGGATTACAAAACCATCGCCCCTTTTTGCACATAATAACATGTGCCCTCCCCAGAAAGAGAAACGGAAGTTTAGACACAAATTAAAATCTAAGGGGTCTAAATAACCCCAACCCTGGCATTCTATACAACAATATATCCATGTGGATACTCTTAGCCCTAAAGGGCTAAATATAGATTTCGATCTCAATTGCTTCATTGATTCTGCACAATAGCTTTAGGTGACTCTTCCCATTGGTTATGTCTCAAAACCATGGGGAAGGTCTATGTAGCCCCCATCACCTTGAACCTTTGTCTGAGTATAGGAGGTCTCAATCTCTAGAAGGTTTTAGTATATTAAACCCCGTATGTCTTTGATTCAATTGTATAGTTTATCCACATGGATATATTGTTGTATAGAATGCCAGGGTTGGGGTTATTTAGACCCCTTAGATTTTAATTTGTGTCTATTTAGATTGTAGGGTCAACTCACTTTGCTGAATTGCCGCGTTTGATGTTTTACAATTTTCAATTCAAAAAGGGTTTTTTAATGTCAATTTTATATTTTCAAATTTTATTATAATCATGGCTCTGGATTTTTTACTACTTTTTATTACAGGCCTCCATGCCGATGTGAGCCCTTATATTGATCTCAATTTAATTTGGGTCCTTTTTAATGGGACTCCAGGATCCTGCCCCAAACTTCTGTTTCTCTTTCTGGGGAGGGCACATGTTATTATGTGCAAAAAGGGGCGATGGTTTTGTAATCCAAACCCATAATGCGTTAATATAGCCCCCTTTAGTATATGCCCGCATATCCCATGTTTTAAGCATTTGGGTAAATTCCCACATAATTTGTGGTGTCCCCAGGTGGGAGTTAAATAGGATGAGCGCGGGTTTAGTTTGTGGCTCTGATGATAACAGAGAGCTGACATGGGGAGGTTGCTGAGGAAACGGGACGCTTCGTGTTTTCCTTGTGGCCGCGCAGCATCAGACGGGCTCTGACAGTTGTTAAAATTTAATGGGCCGGGGATTGGCGGAGGTATTTAATTATATTCACCTCCTCTGCTGTGGATTGGTAGAGGGGCGTTAGCTACGTCACTTTGCCGTTTAAGCTGGGATTGCGGAGGTAATGATATTCACCTCCTCTGCCGCTGATTGGACGAGGGACACTAGCAGGGGATTGGTGGATTTAATGATATTCAGCTTCCCTTGGGTGGATTGGACGAGGAATGTGACCTACGCATTGCTGCTGACTGGTGAGCGTAATGCTGATCTGGCCAGTGATTGGATGAGAGGGAGGAAGATACGTCCCCTCTTGTCCCACCTTTTCTCTATTTAATCGCTGCTTGCCGTCGCGCCGGCTGACCTAGTGAAAGTCGCGCTGAGCGACGAAACGCGTTGGGAGCCGGCGGCAACACATTTGGAATTCAGCAGCGTGAGTTGGCCCAGAGCCTTAATTGACATGCGAGTTTTAATCTTTTATCATGTGAGTGTTTTATTGGCCTGAATAAATGTGCATTTAAAGTTTTGCAATATTGCGCAATGGTCCTTTTGTTCTCTCCCGTATGATCTTATTCTGGAAATCTCGGTCGGGGATTGCATAATATATTGGGAGATCCTATTTTAATGAGGTGAAATAGAGAGGTGGAAACAATATTGGTCTGAAAATTGGGCGTGTCTAATCCTCTATGAAATTGGACCCTGAGAGGTGGATCCCGTTGGAGAGATCGTTCTTGGGATCATCATAATTGCTGATTACACCATTTATTTGTGGTAAGAGTACCAAATCGGTGGTGGTGGAGCACGAGTGGATTGCAGATGCACATGGTGGAATTTGAAGAATTATTTGAAGGACTTTAAAGAGGACCTTAATTAGTTTATATTAGCTCTGTGCCGTTTTATTTTGTTTTTTATTTTGGAGTATCTGAATTGGTCAGATTACTCTCCACTGGAGGAAGGAGAGTTGTTTGAGGAATCTGATACTTCAGATGATCAGCAATTTGTTGGCGCTGATTCTGAGAAGGGGGCAGGGTCTTCCATTGATACTCCTAATTAAAAGCATTTTGATAAAATTATTTCTAAGGAATGGGAGAGGCCTGCTCGGCTCCCAGGCATTCTTCAGAGTTGGGATAAAAGATATCCTTTCCCTTTGGATACGCTTAAGCGCTGGGCGTCCCCTTCCGAGGTGGATGCACCAATTCTGGGGTTATCCAACTCAGCTTTGATTGCTCCTCCCTTAAAGTTGGCGAGGATAAACGCATTGACCAGATGGCTTGTCATGGTTTTGCCAGTATTGGGGCAGCCATACGGCCTGTTTGTGCCTCATCGCTGTTGGTGGTGGCTACCAGGTCGGTGGTCACGGACTTGTTGTCTTCTTCCGGTTTGGATCCGGACAGTGACGAATTTCTTGGCCTTAAACGATGTGAGTTGTTTTTGTCCTTCATGTTAGCCGCTTTGGATGATTCCTTGATGATGTGTAGCAGAGCTTCTGCTCTGCTGGTGACTATCAGGCGTTCAGTTTGGTTGCGCCAGTGGGCGCCTGATTTTGGGTCAAAGAAGTCGCTGACGTCTCTTCCCTTCGTGGGTTTTCGGTTTTTTGGAGAAAAATTGGACTCCGTAGCTAAAGGTGGTAAGTTACCTCAACGCAAGAAGCAACGACGTCCCTTTCGAGGAGCGGCTTCTTTCACTCCTTCCTTTCGGGGATCCAGAGCGGGAAGAGGATTTGCCTTCCCTTCTTCAAGAGGAGATTCCTGGAATAGGGGCAGAGGAAGTGCCCGTTCAGGATACAATTGGGGCTCAAAACCCAAACCCGTGGCCAAGCCTGCTCAGCAATGAGGGGGCGCCCTCACCCGTGCGGGTGGGGGGAAGGCTGCGACACTTCTCCCAGATCTGGATTCGGGAAGTTTCGGACAAATGGATCCGGGAAGTGGTGTCTTCCGGCTACTAGCTGGAGTTCGAGTCCCGCCCCCCTCCACGTTTCTTCAGGTCTTGGGTGCCCCCGGACGCACTGGCCGCACAGGGGCTCCGGGAGGCGGTTTCAAGTCTTCTAGAAATGGCGGTCATTTCTCCAGTGCCCCCATCAGACCGGGGTCAGGGGTTTTTACTCAAACCTGTTCACGGTCCCCAAAAAGGATGGCTCTATCCGGCCCATCCTGGATCTGAAGATTCTCAACAGGTTTGTCTGACTGCGTAGATTTCGCATGGAAACGCTGCGTTCAGCTATCCACTCTCTTCGTCAGGGGGACTTCATGACGTCCATAGACATCAAGGACGCTTACCTCCATGTTCCGATTTTTCCCGCGCACCAGAGATTTCTCAGGTTCGTGGTGGAGGATCGGCACTTTCAGTTTGTAGCTCTTCCTTTTGGTCTCACCACAGCTCCAAGGGTTTTCACCAAGGTGCTCGCTGGGGTGATGGCTCTCCTCAGAGCGCAGGGTATTCGCATAGTGTCATATCTGGACGATCCCTTCATCATGGCATCGTCATTCAGCCAAGCGAAATTGGACACCAGGACGGTAATATCCACTCTGGAGAGGTTCGGCTGGGTGATCTCTACCCCAAGTCCTCCCTTTACCTGTCCAGGATGGTATCCTTTCTGGGAATGTCTCTGGATACAGATCAGGCTAGAGTGTTCCTTCCTCAATCCAAGGTTCTTTTGATTCAGGAGTTGATTCGGTTGCTCATGTCCATCCCTCGTCCGACCATCCGGCTAGGGATGAGACTGGTGGGGTTGATGGTAGCCTCCTTCGAGGCAGTCCCCTTTGCTCAGTTTCACACAAGGACGCTACAGCTCCATCTATTGGCTGTCTGGGACAGGTCTCCTCTGTCGCTGGATCAATCCTTTCTGATGTCTCCCTGGGTTCGCCGCTCACTTCGGTGGTGGCTGAACTCAGCCAATCTGTTGCAGGGCAGATCCTTTCAGACCCCTCGTTGGGAGGTGGTCACCACGGATGCCAGCCTTTCAGGTTGGGGGGGCTTCTGGAAGGATCTGCAATTTCAGGGTTTGTGGGGTCCCCTGGAAGCCCACGAGCCTATCAATGTTCTGGTTTGAGAGCCATCAGGATGGTTCTTTTTCGTTTGATTCATCGCCTGCAGGGCCTGCCGGTTCAGGTCCGGTCGGACAATCGGACGGCTGTTGCCTACATCAATCACCATGGAGGGACTCGCAGCAGGAGTGCCCTCAGGGAAGTGTCTCTGATTCTGGACTCGGAGGCGGACTCTCTGGGCAGGTCGTCAACCCACAAGGGGGAATGGTCTCTCAGTCCCAAGGTGTTTCACTCGATTTGTCTCAGGTGGGGGTCACGGGTGGTGGCCTCTTTGCCTCCCGTCACAATCATAAACTTTCGGCATTTGTCTCTGGCGATGGACCCACTGGATCTCGCAACGGACGCCATGTCTCTGAACTGGAGGGATCTGGGTTTTCTGTACCTGTTCCCTCCGTTTCCCATGGTAGCCAGAGTAGCGCGCAAGCTGGCTCTGGAGGGAGCGTCAACAATTCTGGTGGCCCCTAGGTGGCCAAGACAGGTTTGGTTCGCAGACGTGGTAAGGTTAGCAGAAGATCAGTTCGTTCTGCCCCTGCTGCCTGATCTGCTCACACAGGGTCATCTACGTTACTCCAATTTACCAACGCTGGCTTTGACGGCGTGGCTGCTGAAACCTTCATCTTGATGGAGGAAGGTCTTTTTGATGCTGTAATTCGGACTCTTATTAGTGCTAGGAAGAGGTCTTCTTCTTCCGTCTACTATAGGACTTGGAGGTCTTATATTGATTGGTGTGAGTCTAGGGCCTTCCCTTGTTGGGAATTCTTTATTTCTAGAGTTCTGGAGTTCCTCCAACTCAGTACGTTGAAGGGGCAGGTTTCTGCCCTGGCGGTGTTTTTCCAGTTAAGACTTTTTTCCTAGGGGTTACGCATGTGCGGCCTCCTAGGAAGCCTATAATTCCGGTTTGGGATTTGAATTTGTTTTTTTCCGCTCTTCAGGGTCCTCCCTTTGAGCCCTTGCATGATATTGCTTTGTCTTCCCTTACACAGAAGGTGGCCTTTTTTGGTAGCCATCACTTCAGTTCGGCGCGTCTCTGAGTTGGCGGCCCTGTCTATTCAAGCTCTGTATTTTGAAAGACATCAGGACAAGGTGGTTTCTGCTTTTCACCTAAATCAGGATATTGTTCTGCCCTCTCTGTGTTCTAATCCCAACAACAATTAGGAGAGGGTCCTGCATTCTTTGAATGTGGTTCGTGCTGTGAAGTACTATTTGGTAGTAACTTCTTCTTTTCGCAAGACTGATGCCTTCTTTGTGGTTCCCTCCAGGCCCAAGAAAGGTTTGGCACCCGCCAAGTCTTCCATCAGTAAATGGATTCGTCAGGCTATTGTTGGGGCCTATTCTGCTAAGGGGAGGAGTCCCCCTTTTTCGTGTTACTGCTCATTCTACTTTTGCGGTTGGGGTTTCCTGGGCTTTCCAGCACCAGGCCTCTGTTGAGCAAGTTTGTAAGACTGCTACTTGGTCTTCTGTTCACACTTTTTCAAAGTTTTACAAGGTTGATGTTAGGGCCTCAGCGTATGCTGTTGTTGGCCGCAAAGCTCTACAGGCTACGGTGGTTTTAGTTGTGTTTTATGCCTTGTTTTGGATCCCCGCCCTTTATGGACACTGCTATTTGATGTCCCACAGGTTATGAATATCTTGAAGCGGGGTGTGTGACATACGTAGAATAATACCATTTTGTGAATACTCACCTTGTAAAATGGGTATTATAAGTATGTCACACACCCCGCTTCACCCCGCCCTTTTGTATTCTGGATCATTCATATTGTGATCTTTGCGTTGTTGTGACTTATATTTGGCTCTTCCTGGTCCCTTTCCTTACTGCTTTCTTGATACTGGGTAATGAGTGGGAGGTCCCAGGTATTTATGGACCGGGAGGGGCTTCTTTTTTCCTATCATCTCTGCAGTTCGCCCTCTACAGATCATATTACCCACAGGTTATGAATATCTTGAAGCGGGGTGTGTGACATACTTATAATACCCATTTTACAAGGTGAGTATTCACAAAATGGTATTATTTCCAACTGTTCTTCGTTTTTGCCGTTGGTCAGAGCTTCGCGCTCTTTGGAGGAGGCGGAGACTCGGCATGACGCGCCTCGCGTCACAGCCCGGCCTGGCCCACCCCTCGAGGTTCTCTTGGCGCCATTTTCACTATCTTCGCGCACACGGTGCGGTTCGCCTCCTCCCTTGGTCATGTAAGTGCCCTCCGGGGCGGCATGGTTTCTATTTCTTCAAGGCTGCGCATGGCACTGACTCCACCCCTCTTGTCCCATTATGTCTTTCAGACGCCAGGACTTCGGTGGCTTCCCCCGGCCTAACATATACTACAGCGGGTCCACTTTACAAATTCTCCCACATTACTAGCGGGTTTTTGGGGCATCCAGGGTTGCCTATTGCATAAATCCCTGCGGTCATACTGCTTAATAATCACCATATGGAGGCATTTCAGAGTTATGTAACCGGGGTCCCTCCGGGACATGACCGGCAGTGTGCAGTGTGTGGTCAGCCCCAGGCTGAGGCTGACAGGGCATGGGTCTGCGTACAGTGTGCAGAACAGGCAGGTTTGCCAACGGAGGCACCTCTCTTTCTTACTCCCGTCTCCCCGGTCCCAAATATCACTCATGACGACTCCCACTCGAGTGGGGATGACCTGCAATCCGTGCCGCGGCGGAGCAGGTGCTTTCTGGATTAGCGGAGCATATGGTCCCTGGTAAAAAGCGGTCCCTGATGCCTCCAGGCTCTCCGGTTCCTGACGATACAGATGACTCTGCTGATATGCAGGACCCTGACCCTTCTGAGGAAGGTGAGCTATTCTCAGATTCGGGCTCCTCGAACGGGATGCCTGGGGGGCTGTGATGATTCTGAGCCCGGTTCTTGGGGTCTGTGTGACACAGATGAAATTCTTATTAAGATTTTTGAGGTTTTGTCAATCTCCCCACCTGGGGAGATCCCCAAGCTTAAGAAGGAGAGTTTCCATACAGCGCCGCCGCGCTTGGAGTTCCTAGAACAGGAACATTTCCAGAATCTTATATCCCAAGAATGGGAATCGCCTTGTAAGCTTAAAGGGGTCCCAGGGGTCTGGGAATGGAAGTACCCTTTCCCTCCTGATGTGGTTAATTTATGGTCAGCTCCCCTGGTGGTAGACGCTCCGGTTATAGGGGTCACAAAACCCCCTTTCATGACGGCTCCTTTTTACCGTACCCTCCGGGATGCCGAGGACCGGCGCATTAACAGACTGGCTTCCCACGCCTTCTCGTGTGCTGGGACGGCTCTGCGCCCGGTTTGTGCCGCGGCCATCACTGCGGTGGCCGCCAGGACTCTTGTCAGAAAAATACTAGATCACCGTCCTGAGGACCTCCCTTGGGGGGTGTTTAATGCGCTATCAGACTGTGAAGCGTTTGTGAAGTTTATTCTATCGGCACTGGATGACACCATTAAGATGTGTGCTAGAACCTCAGCCCTTGCGGTAGCTATTCGCCACCTGGTCTGGCTGCGACAGTGGGGTGCTGACGAGGCTACAAAAAAGGCTCTCACTTGCCTTCCATTCAGAGTTTATTTGGGGCCCGTTTGGACCTTTTTGGTAAAAAGGGTAAAGCACCCTTGCGCAGAAGGCCGCTCCGGCCTCCACGAGGCAGGGTCACCACTCCACCTCCCTACGTTAATGTCAAACGCGAACCTGAGGTGTGCTTCCAACTGTTCGGTGTGGATTTACACCATGGGCAGCGCCCTGGGCCTTCTGGCAGGACTAAGTCCAAATCTGCCAAGACCTCCCAAGCATGAAGGGGCGCCCTCGCCCTACTGGGCGAGGGTACTGCTGCAGCAGCTGTCTCCCATCCAGGAATATACCTTCTCCTTCTGGTGGTTCCAGGATGTAATCCCCCTGGACACAGGATGGCTTTTGCTGGGCGGTCCCTCTCAGTGATTGTCAGGGTGCTTCTAGCCCCTGCTTTTCCTTCAGGTATTGGTGCAGGCCGTACTGGGCCTACAGAGTTTGGGCTTACTTACAGGTTGCCCTTAATGGTATGGGGCTATGGCCTCTATATTATCCTTCCTCCCTCCCTCAACGGTATGAGGCAGTGTGGGCCACGCTGGCCTATGGTAGGCTTGGCAATTCTACTTTCTCAGGTAGTCCCTACATGACACCTCTGTCACCTTGGGTCACGGGCCCCCTGTGCAAGGGGGGCTTCCGGCCTCTTGTGAGATCCTAGATCTTCTTAGTTTCCCTTGTGTCTGCTGGACACCAAGACCATTTCTAGATGGTGTTGCAGGACCAACCCTGCGGATTGAGGCATTATTTGGGGCCTCTCTTTCGTTCCCAGGCTACTCGCCATGGCACGAATGGGGGTGATGTTTCTGACACGCCTGGGGGGAGCGTCTGCGTTAGGACCTACCGGGTCGTCTTCCTTACTCCCCAGGCTCTGCGTGAGGCCGAGTGGATTGGTCGGCCGGCGGTGTCCCCTGGGAGTTACTGGATGGTTGCTCAGTAACCTCAATTCCTCATGGTCCCTTATGCGCTATCCCCCATTCCTGGGATTCGGTTCAGGCTTGAGCCTTCTTCTCTGGCAATAAGGGGACTCCTGGTTACGGGGGTTCTGCCCCCCTTTACTGGTGCCTTACCTTCACCAGGCGGAATGGCAGCTGGTGGGCCCGTTGGTGGCACATCAAGACGATGTCACTTATATACCGAGCCCTTGGGCTCTTCGGCGCAGTAGGTTATTGAGCTTGCATATGTTCCAGCACCCTGGTGCTTGGTCTGTGCTCATGCCCCCTTGGTAAGGTGGTTCCTCTTGAGCTGCTCATATTTCAGGGCCCCGTCAGGGGGCACTCCCTTCCTTACTAGCATCTTCCAGTGAATGGTCACCCTGGGTACCAAGTCTCGCAGGTTTGGCGGGGGAGGGGAATTTCTTCCACAATCCCCATGGTTCCTAGGTAGGGTGCCCTTGAAACGGTGTGCCCTCCGTTGACTCTATAGGGCTGGACTTCTCCTCTTTTAGGCTCGGTCGGTCTATTGGGGGACTCTTGGTCTGTTGGATGACAATGGCCTGTTTTACTACTGGTCTAAAGATTGAGGCAGGATGCTCCCTCTGGAAGGTCCCTGATCCTGCCTTGGGCGGGGATCTAAGTCCCCTGCTTCTCAGCGGTATTCGCTCCAATGGATGCTCTTTAGCGGCAGGTTATGGTGTCCTGGTGTCGCACGGGGAGCCTAGCGTGGCTCTGTTGGGTCTCCCTCATAACACAGGGGCTCTGCCCTTGTTTCTACCGTCCCAGTATATTCTGACTCTGGTCGGGGGGGGCTGAGTATTTTAGGCATAGACTTGTTACTTATATGCCTTCCCTTCATCACCCTACTAGTGGGTTCTGCGCACGGTTGGCCTTATAGAGAGTCCTGTGAGATGGATGGACTGGGTGGCCTTGTGAGCTGTGGTTCGCAGATGCCTCTGCTGAAGTCTGCTGACCTGTTCGCTCTCTCAGGAGTGCGGTTCTACCCTTGTCAGGCCCCGTCCCTCGTCCCAATATAAGGTCTCCTGTCTGGGGATTGACAGCTGATTCATTCACCCCTTGGAGACGGGCCTTTTCTTCTGGATGACTTAGTATGAGGGGGGGCGGGGAGCAAGCTCCCCAGCTTCCACTTCCTCCGTCTATGGGGGTTTTTTGTGGTAAACCATATTCGTTGGCATGGGCCTTAGTCTCTTCCCTGATAGACGTTCTCAGTTCCCAGGGCCTTTAAAGTCATTACAGCGTAAGTTGGGGTTGGCTCCCCATCTGGGGACTCTGAAGGTCCAGGTTCTGTCCTGGCTTTTCCTGCAGGAGTCTGGTTCTGTCTCCCTTGTGGGGAATTCTTTTGGGGATTGCTTAGCTGCATCTCCCAAGTAGTTCCATGGTCCCTGTGGGGATCAATTTTCATTTGTTTACCCTGCGGATTCCTGGGGACTTTTGCTGGCTGCTGTCTGAGCTGCCTTGTAGTCCAGGTCGCTTCTCTGGGGCCTCCTGACTCCGTCAGACGTGTGCCTGAGACGGTGGATCTGGTCACTTAACCTTGGCTCGATGTGTATATATATATGTATACAGATATATATGGCTACAGGCACCCCATACCGTGGGGGTGTTCCTTCTTACGCCGGGCCTCCGGTCCTAGTGGTCTGTAGGATCTTTGTTTTAGTCCTTTAGTCTAACTATGGACTTTATTCTTAATAATACTGATATGAGGGGCTACATTCCCTCTACAGGTGTTGCAGTTTTCCCCATGAAGGTTTTCTTGGCCCTTAGGGGGACTGATGCTCTTGGAATCTACGGGCGCCTCTTTATGTATGCGCCTGATATCTCCTTCCAGCGCCATTGCGCCTTTGGATTAATCCTTTTGGATGTCTCCTGATCCTGAGTGAAGCCTTGGCTTCGTGTTAGTTAGGGGTCAGTATTCCCGCCTTGGTCGGGTGACCTGTTATGTTTCCCTTAGGGGGTGTTACAAGTTTTGCCACAAGGCTTCCTTGCCTGTGGGCTGGTTGAGTCATTGCACTGACCTATATTTCTCTTTAGGGGAAAGAATCTCCCTTTTTTCTGTTTATTCCGTTATATTGGTGCCTGGGTTCCATTGGCCCTTCAGCACCAGGGTTTTTTCTGTTGATTAAGTTCCTAGACTTATGGCTTGTCTCTGTTCATACCTTCCGGTCTTGTTATGAGACTGACGTTAGAGCCTTTGCTCATGTCATGCCTGTTGCAAGTTTTGCGGGTGACAGCGCCTTTACTGTCCGCTGTGCCTTGTTTTTTCCTGGGGATCCCACCCTGCTTATGGACACTGCTATTGGATGTCCCACATGTTATTACTATCCTGGAGCAGGACGTGCTGTATGCTTAGAATAATACAACTCTGTGAAGTACTCACCTGTAGAGTTGATATTATATGCATACAGTACGTCCTGCTCCACCCCACCCTGGTTCACTTGTTCTGGATCCCCTGTATGGTGATTGTTATCAATAGATATTATTACCAGTTTTTCTGGGTGGTTGTTCCTCCCGGCTTCTCTTCTCACTGCTTTTCAATGCTGGGGATTTGTGGGAGGTCCTTCGGTATATGTAGGGCCGGGAGGAGCTTGTTTTCTACATGTCTGCAGTGCACGGCGCCGGAGGCGGAGGATTACCCACATGTTATTACTATATCTGGAGCAGGACGTGCTGTACGCATATAATATCAACTCTACAGGTGAGTACTTCACAGAGTTGTATTTTTGCATATGCACATTGCACATATTCCAAGTATACAGCACGTCCTGCTCCAGAAGATTCCTTACACATGGGTTATACATCCACAAGATAGCGCTGGACTGCAGAAAACAGCTTGTGGCTCCTCCCGGCCCTATATAAACCAGGGACCTCCCACAAATTCCCCAGTTCTTATCTGCAGTCTGGGCTGCGAAGAATAGAAGATGGCTCTTTATGCTGCGCAGGTGAGCGGGGCTATTAGCCTGCGGCCCTGTAGGACAATTACCACCTGTTCCGAACCCACTGCCTCCCAGCTTAGGCTGCACTGGTTCGGGTGAGGGCAGGCAGCACCGGGGTCTGGTGCTAAGGAGCGCTGCTCCAACCGCAGTCCCTGTCTTAAAGGGCAGACGGTATAGGCCCGTGGTGAGCCTTATGGGATGCCCCTCCCGCTTTCTGGGGTCCCCTTTATTCCCTGTCCTTGGTTGGGCCCTGTCCTTTAGGTTGGTGCTGCTCTCCCTCCTCGCTCTCCCTGGGGACATCTCCGGGGGGGGGGGGGTGCGTGTATGTGTAATAAGTGTTTTTTATTACTGCCGCCGCACGCTTGTACTGCGCTCCGCGGACGGTGGGCCTTGCGGATGACGTTTTCCGCGTCGCCTCGTCCGCGGACCGCCCCTCGAGGGATATGCAGGCCCCATTTTGATTGCTTTAACGTGGCTGCTTTCTGCCTACGTAAGTGCCCCTGTGGGTGGATTTTTTTGTGTTTATTCTTTTGAATTGTGATGCTTATGGGGATGTCTGCTTATGTCTTTCAGGCAGGTCAAACTTTTTGTGGTTTCTCCCGGTCCTCTCCCCTTGATTAGCGTTAATCCTTTATTGGAGGGCTATTGTACTTGTATATCTCCCACTTCCATAGCGGGCTCTTGGGGCATCCCTGGTTGCTAAATTTAGCGTTAATCCCATATTGGCCTGCGGTGCCACATTAATCACCATATGGAGGCTTCTCAGGATAATGTGCTTGGGGTTCCTTCGGGACAAGCCCGGCTGTGTGTGGCGTGTGGGGTATCCCCTATAAGTGATGATGTCAGGGTGTGTGTACTCTGTGCCCAGCAGACGCTTGCGCTGCAGTCTGGGTTACCTGCGGCTGGGCCTGCCCCCCCTCTGGCTTCGCCTACCCCCCCACGCTTACATCTGACTCCTAGTGAGGTGCATACCAGTGGGGAGTCTCAACCTGATTTGGCTGCACAGGTGGCCAGCATTGAAAGGCATATTGCTGTATCTGCCCCGCGTAAGGCTTCTGCTAAGAAGCGGCATTTATCACCCTCTGTTTCTCTCTTCCCAGTGGAGGCCGAGGAAATGTTTGACTTTCCTGGTTATACTCCCCTGGAGGAGGGGGAATTATTTTCCGATTCAGAATCATCTGAGGAACAGACCTAGGTTTATGGTGATACCGGGTCTGGGGCTTACCTATGGTCCTCAGATGACACTGACAGGCTTTTGGCTCATATTTTTGAGGTGCTATGTATTTCCTCTCCTGCCGTGGCTCCACAGCAGCAGGGTGAGCTTTTTCATACGGCTAGACCACGCTTGGAGTTTCCTGAACAAACTCACTTTAATAATTTGGTGCTCAAAGAATGGGAACGGCCTAGCAAGCTTTCTGGGGTGCCAAAGAGTTGGGATAAGAGGTATCCCTTTCCTGCTGATGTGGTTAAGCGTTGGTCATGTCCTCCCGAAGTGGATGCGCCTGTTCTGGGGCTGTCCAATACTTCCGTCATGCATTCCCCTGATACCACTACTCAGAAGGATGGTGAAGACCGGTGCATGGACCAGCTGGCTTGCCATGCCTTTGCCTGTGTGTGGTCTGTGCTGCACCCGGTTTGTGCTTCTGCCATCACAGCTGTTGCTATTAAAGGCCTGCTCAAGAGCCTCTTAGATGGGGCCTCTGATGACGTGGGAGGAGAAGCGTACGGTTCTCTCCTGCTTTGCCATGAATATGTTGCGTATGTTCTGTCTGCTATGGATGATACCATCAGGATGTGTGGGAGGACATCTGCTCTGCTGGTGGCTATACGCCGCTCTGTCTGGCTGCGTCAGTGGGTAGCTGATAACACTGCTAAGAAGGCTCTCACTGGCTTCCCCTTTAAGGGGCTGCGCCTATTTGGTGAACGCTTGAACTTGTTTGCTAAGGGTGGCATGTTACCTCAACGTAGGAGGCAGTCTCGGTCCTTTCGGGGTACAGGTGCCTTTCTCCCTTCCTTTTGTGGTTCCAGAATTGGGAGAGGCGCCTCCTTTGCTGGGGCCCACATGATTTTTGGGGAAGGGGCAGAGGACGTGGCCGCCCAGGCCCCTCCTGGGGTCCCAAGCCTAAGTCCTCCCCCAAGCCCCTTCAGGCATGAAGGGGCGCCCTCACCCATCCGGGTGGGGGGACAGCTTCGGCTCTTTGCTCACGTCTGGAGGCTTCACTTCTCAGACCGGTGGATTCAGGAGGTAGTGTCCTCCGGTTACAAGATAGAGCTTGCAGTCTGGCCACCCCCAAGATTTATCAAATCACGGATGGCTCAAAACCCCCTGTCAGCTCAGGGTCTGTGCTTTGCTGTTCAAAACCTTTTGGAGTTGGGGGTCATCTGCCCGGTCCCTTTCAGGGAAAGGGGCAGAGGCTTCTATTCCAATCTTTTCACTGTCTCCAAAAAGGACGGGTCCCTCAGACCCATCCTGGATTTAAAGCGTCTCAACAAGTTTGTCAGATTCAAGCATTTTCGCATGGAAACCCTGCGCTCTGCAGTCAATTCACTGCGCCCGGGCGACTTCATGACATCTGTAGACATCAAGGACGCTTACCTTCATGTACCAATTTTTCCAGGTCATCAAAAATTTCTCAGGTTCGCTCTGGGAGATCAGCACTATCAGTTTGTAGCTTTGCCTTTCGGTCTCACCTCGGCTCCCAGGGTTTTCACCAAGGTTCTAACGGGAGTAATGGCTTTACTAAGATCTCAGGGCATTTGCATCCTTCCTTACTTAGACGACATCCTCATCACTTCTCAGTATTTCCAGCAGGCAGAGCTGGATACCCAGAGGGTGGTGTCCACACTGGAGTCTTTTGGCTGGGTGATCAACCGTCCCAAGTTATCCCTGTCCCCGTCCTTGGTGATGTCCTTTCTGGGCATGATTATGGATACGTCTCAGGCCAAGATCCTTCTTCCTCAGCAGAAGGTGGGGTGTCTTCAGCTCAGGCCCAGCTTCTTCTGTCTTGTCCTCACCCCTCCATACGGCAGGGGATGAAGCTGGTGGGCCTGATGGTGTCTTGCTTCGAGGCGGTTCCATACGCTCAGTTTCATATGAGACCTCTTCAACTTCACCTCTTGTCAGTGTGGGATCGGGACCTTGTGTCCCTGGATCAGGTGTTTGTTCTGTCCCCTCTGGCCAGGCGGTCTCTCTCGTGGTGGCTGGACTCAAGGAACCTGTTGATGGGCAGATCCTTTCTGACCCCTTGCTGGGAGACGGTCACCACGGATGCCAGTCTGACCGGTTGGGGGGGCTTCTGGAAGTCTCTGCAATTCCAGGGTCAGTGGGGTCCTCAGGAGTCCCACACTTCTATCAACATTCTGGAACTAAAGGCGATAAGGTTGGTTCTCGCTCAATTGACTTCACACCTTCGGGGTCGGGCTGTTCAGGTCCGCTCAGACAACCAGACAGCGGTTGCCTACATCAATCATCAGGGAGGGACTCAGAGCAAGAGGGCCCTCAAGGAAGTGTCTCTGATTCTGTCTTGGGCGGAGGAGAATGTCCCATGTCTCTCAGCTGTGTACATCCCGGGGGTGGAGAATCTGGAGGCAGATTCCCTCAGCAGGGGGATGTCTCGGCTGGGGGAGTGGTCCCTCAGCAGCAGGGTGTTTCGCTCCCTGTGCTACCGTTGGGGTTGGCCGGATGTGGATCTGTTTGCGTCCTGTCACAATCACAAGCTTCCAGTCTTTGTTTCTCTGTCCCAGGATCCTCTGGCCTTGGCCATGGATGCCTTAGCTTTCAGCTCCTTTATGTGTTCCCTCCGTTCCCTCTGCTGGGTAGGGTACTGCGCAAGATCTCCCAGGAAGGGGTACCAGCCATTCTGGTGGCCCCCCGTTGGCCAAGAAGAGTGTGGTTCGCAGATATCGTGCAGTTGGCAGTAGATCAGTACGCCCTGCCCAAGGATCCAGACCTGCTCACTCAGGGGCAACTACGCCACCCCAATTTACAAACGCTGGCTTTAACGGCCTGGCTGCTGAAACCTCCATCTTGATGGAAAAGGGGCTGCCTGCCTCTGTTGTTAGTACTATGATTCAGGCTAGGAAGAAGTCCTCATCATCCATCTACTATAGGGTCTGGCATGCTTACATTGACTGGTGTGAGTCTAAGTCGCTTCCATGTCGGGTGTTTTCTGTCCCTAGGATTCTGGAATTTCTGCAACATGGTTTAGATTTGGGTCTTCAGCTTAGTACCCTCAAAGGTCATGTTTCAGCCTTGGCTATTTTCTTCCAAAGATCTTTTTCCAACCATTGTCTGGTTATGACGTTTTTTCAGGGGGTTACTCACGTGTGCCCCGCACGTAAGCCTATGTTACCAGTCTGGGACTTGAACTTGGTCTAATCTGCCTTGCAGGGGTCTCCCTTTGAGCCCTTGCGTGCGGCCCCTTTGTACATTTTGACGCTTAAGGTAGTCTTTTTGGTGGCTATCACTTCTGTTAGGCGTGTTTCTGAGTTGGCCGCGCTTTCCATCAAACCCCCTTACTTTGAGAGACATCAGGACAAGGTGGTGTTTTGTTTTAAGACAGATTTTCTTCCTAAGGTTGTGTCTGCTTTTCATCTCAATCAGGACATTGTTTTGCCTTCTCTGTGCCCTAATCCTAGTAACTCTAAGGAGAGGGTCTTACATTCTCTGGATGTGGTCAGGAACTTGAAGTTCTATTTGGTGGCTACTGAATCCTTCAGGAAGACTGATGCTCTTTCTGTTCTCCCTTCTGGGCCTAAGAAGGGTTTAGCTCCAGCTAAGTCCACTATCAGTAAGTGGATACGTCAGGCTGTGATTCAGGCCTATTCTGCTAAGGGGAAGGATCCTCCCTTCCACCTTACTGCTCATTCTACTCGTGCTATTGGTGCCTCTTGGGCTTTTCAGCACCAAGCTTCTGTTGAACAAGTTTGCAAGGCCGCTACTTGGTCTTCTGTTCATACCTTTTCCAAGTTTTACAAAGTTGATGTTAGGGCCTCAGCTGACGCTGCTTTTGTGGTATGTGATAAAACACACGCCACCCAGGTGGTAACAATAGAAAGTGGTACTTGATAAAACACACGCCACCCAGGTGGTAACAATAGAAAGTGGTACTTGATAAAACACACGCCACCCAGGTGGTAACAATAGAAAGTGGTACTTGATAAAACACACGCCACCCAGGTGGTAACAATAGAAAGTGGTACTTGATAAAACACACACCACCCAGGTGGTAACAATAGAAAGTGGCACTTGATAAAACACACTCCACCCAGGTGGTAACAATAGAAAGTGGTACTTAATAAAACACACACCACCCAGGAGATAACAATAGAAAGTGGTACTTGATAAAACACACGCCACCCAGGTGGTAACAATAGAAAGTGGTACTTGATAAAACACACGCCACCCAGGAGATAACAATAGAAAGTGGTACTTGATAAAACACACGCCACCCAGGTGGTAACAATAGAAAGTGGTACTTGATAAAACACACACCACCCAGGTGGTAACAATAGAAAGTGGTACTTGATAAAACACACGCCACCCAGGTGGTAACAATAGAAAGTGGTACTTGATAAAACACACACCACCCAGGTCGTAACAATAGAAAGTGGTACTTGATAAAACACACACCACCCAGGTGGTAACAATAGAAAGTGGTACTTGATAAAACACACACACCACCCAGGAGGTAACAATAGAAAGTGGTACTTGATACAACACAAACTACTCAGGTGTTAACAATAGAAAGTGGTACTTGATAAAACACACGCCACTCAGGTGGTAACAATAGAAAGTGGTACTTGATAAAACACACACCACCCAGGTGGTAACAATAGAAAGTGGTACTTGATAAAACACACACCACCCAGGAGGTAACAATAGAAAGTGGTACTTGATACAACACAAACTACTCAGGTGTTAACAATAGAAAGTGGTACTTAATAAAACACACACCACCCAGGAGATAACAATAGAAAGTGGTACTTGATAAAACACACGCCACCCAGGAGATAACAATAGAAAGTGGTACTTGATAAAACACACGCCACCCAGGTGGTAACAATAGAAAGTGGTACTTGATAAAACACACACCACCCAGGTGGTAACAATAGAAAGTGGTACTTGATAAAACATACGCCACCCAGGTGGTAACAATAGAAAGTGGTACTTGATAAAACACACACCACCCAGGTCGTAACAATAGAAAGTGGTACTTGATAAAACACACACCACCCAGGTGGTAACAATAGAAAGTGGTACTTGATAAAACACACACACCACCCAGGAGGTAACAATAGAAAGTGGTACTTGATACAACACAAACTACTCAGGTGTTAACAATAGAAAGTGGTACTTGATAAAACACATGCCACTCAGGTGGTAACAATAGAAAGTGGTACTTGAAAAAAAAAGGTTGGGAACCCCTGCTCTAGAGTCCTCAGTGATGGGGATGACTGGGCCTTGTAGTGTCCCCAGCTCATGTTTAGTCAAAAGCCTTTCATTGTGAAGCCCTCGTTCTCCACGATCCTTAATGATGACCTGCATGGCTGTGTGGTGTTCCCGAGTTTTATTCCTCCAGATGCATCTACCTCAGAGTCTCAATGGTGAGAGAAGACGGGGGTATGAGGTGTTCCTAAGTCGTATCCATTGGAACAGGTTCGTTTCAGAGCACACCATAGTAAGACGGGATTGGCTACCCAGCAGCTGGAGCTCTCAGAGCAGCCATCAGGCCTGTCTATCAAGAAGACTGGAAACGGGCTGACACTGGGAACAGAGGCACAGACTGGGGACAGGGGTGAAGACTGGGATCAAGGGATACGATTGCATACCTACCTTTCAGGGGGGCAAAGAGGGACATTTATTAAATTCGGCCACGCTCCCTCATTGAGGGATGGATAGGCAATTGTAACAGTTACTACAACACTTTGAATAGGCAAATGAATCATTTATTGCAGCGGATCTGCATGTTACACCTCAAAGAGGGACAATATGTAAATGACTGGGAACAAAAAAAGTGACTGGGAACAAGGGGTGGACACTGGGAACATGGCAAAACTGGGGAAAAAGGGTACAGACTGAGAACAGAGGTGAAGACTGGAGACAGAGTCGCAGACTGGGAAAAGGAGCTAAGACTAAGAACAGAGACACAGACTGGGAACGAGTACAGACTGGAAAAAGAGGGGCGGACTGGGAACAGAGGCACAAACCGGCAAAAGAGGCACAGACTGCGAGCAGGGTCTAAGACTAGAAACAGAGAAGCAGACTGGGAAGAGAAGCACAGACTTGGAACAAGAGTGAAGACTGGGAACATAGGCGCAGATTGGAAACAGAGGCAAAACTGGGAAAAGGGGCTAAGACTGAGAACAGAGGTGAAGACTGGGAACAAGGTCAGACTGGGAACAAAAAAAGTGACTGGGAATAGAGGTGGACACTGGGAACAGAGGCACAGGCTGGGAACGGGTACAGACTGGAAAAAGAGGGGCGAACTGGGAACAGAGGCACAAACCGGCAAAAGAGCCACAGACTGAGAGCAGGGTCTAAGACTAGAAACAGAGGAGCAGACTGGGAACAGAAGCACAGGCTTGGAACAAGAGTGAAGACTGGGAACAGGGGCACCGGCTAGGATCAGAGCTGAAAATTGGGAAGAGATTTTAAAACTGGAAACTGGTGCAGAATGGGAACATGGGCTCAGATGGGGAAAAGTAAAGACTGGAAACGAGCACAGTGAGACTTCCGGGGCACAGATGTTTCTGCAGCCTACGGCTGCCCCAAAACTGCCAGGCCCAGAGCAGTCCTGAGATAGTTGCAAACTTGGAACAGGAAAAGAGGTGACGCAGACACTAAGCAGGTCAAGGAAAGACAGACATGAACAGGGACAGGCTTTATAGGGACATAGGACAGGATGCAGAGGAACTCCTTGCTGCCTTATTATGGCCGTTCATGATAAAGGTTACACCCATTAGGAAGCATTGATTGTAATCAATCTGCGCAGTCCATTGAACGTTGCATGGGGCTTATGGCTTATCGGTTCTCCACTTTAGGTGGCAGACTCTAGCGAACCCCGTGTAGTGTAAAGGTTCCTAAGCTATATTTATTATTTATATGAGAATATATAACATAGGTTCCATCATTATGGCCTGTCCCTTTAAGTTATCCTCCATATCATCACTGGCAGCGCATCAGTCATCATGACAGGGTGAAATAGCATGTTTGGAGCGAGTATCTTCTAATAAAGTAATGAATAATATAGACAATATTTTTACTACCTTGTGTAGCTTTTATTATATCTGTAAGTAAATATGCCCTGCAATCCCATAAAACATCCACAAACATTCTGAGGTAGAGGACCACAACAAAATGGATTCTTTCATGTTTGCTGACACGCTACAAGGCGTGAGCTACGACAAAATGGTCGCCGCCTTCACTGTAGCAATGACATGCTTGAAACGAATAGAGTATAAATAAATGTGGACTGTAGCGACGACTTGTCAGTCACCAAGGCAACCAGCGGAACGCAACAGCTGAGGCCGCTGAGCGGAAGTAACTGTCACTTCCGGGTTATGTTGAAAACACAGAGAAGACGGGCGGCTGGAGGATTGTTGTGTGTTACAAGTCCTGGAATAATAACAGCGAGTGAGTGACGTCATTTTGTTACATATATTGATAAGATTCATAACATAACAATGCTCTGGTGTGTAAATGACGGGTGTGACCCCCAATGTGGGCTCCTCACTGACCCGTATAGCCAGCTAGAGCCGCTGTATCCAGAGGAAACCTGATGTCACGTGACCCTGATACGTTATTATTATTATTTATCATACTGTTCTATTATATGTGTGATTATTGTTTTTACATGTACTATTATTATTTTATTGCTATATTATAAATATTATTTTTGTTTATATAGTGCCATCATCTTCTGTAGTGCTGTATAAAGTAATGTTATACTTTAATTGTGAATTATATATATATATATATATATATATATATATATATAGCCATCATCTTCCGTAGCGCTGTACAAAGTACTTTTATCATACTTTAATTATGAATTATATTATTGTTATTACATGTACTATTGTTATTTTAATGTTATTATTATTATGAATATTATTTATTATTTATATAGCTCCATCATCTACCGTGGCGCTGTACAAAGTACTTTTATCATACTTTAATTATGAATTATATTATTGTTATTTTAATGTTGTTGTTATTATTCTGAATATTTTTATTATTTATATAGCTTTAATTATGAATTATATTATTGCTATTACGTGTACTATTACAATTGTTATACTTTAATTGTAAGTGATATTTTTGTTATTACTTATACTATTATTATTCCGTTATTATTACTGATATTACTCTTCTATTATAATATTTATGATTATTTAAGTGTTTCTGTAGGCAATATAATAACAGGTGCACTGCCACACCTTCTCCATTCATTGCACGCCCCTCTCCTTCCATTGTAGTGAATGGAGAGGGTGTGGCCACACCCGCCTGTGACTGATGGCGGGGGGCGTGGTCCGGACAAAGCTGGATTGCGGGCTGCGGCGTAGGATCAGATACAGAGATCCCCGGACCTGCACTGATCAGTGGCGTGGGACAAAAGGTAAGTACACTATTTGCCTGTTAAACATCTTTAAAGAGGAGTCTCTGAGACTCCAGGGCAGGCATACACGCTCCCCCCCGTTCAGTGTGTGTGAGACCCCCCAGGTCGCCCTAAAACTGACCTTTGTTCCTGGTCCAACCACTATCCCTTTAGCAGTGCCTGTGGTAGGCATTTGTTAGAGGGTAACGGGGGGATGGCGCTCGGATCCACTCGATTAGACGAGCTTCCAGGCAAAGGGGCTCGAGCGGCTCTGTGTGTGCTGATTGGACGAGCGGCCGCGCATGCGTTGCAGGACCGTGAAGTGGTGAGTTTGTTTCGGCGACCTGGGCGGTTTCACACAGCGGGTGCAAGGACCAAAACCCAGGATAGTCGAAATCCTGAGTTTCGGTCCACTTTAATGCCATCATTATTATCACTTCTACTATTAATTATTGCTATTATTATTCTTGTATTGTATTTATGATTATTAATGATATTACATTTTACCATTATTATTACTTTATCATTAATTTTTACAGAAATGACTCTTCCATTTTCATATTTACGCTTATTAATACTATTATCATTA
This sequence comes from Gastrophryne carolinensis, assembly GCA_027917425.1. Lineage (NCBI taxonomy): Eukaryota > Metazoa > Chordata > Amphibia > Anura > Microhylidae > Gastrophryne > Gastrophryne carolinensis. Next base: position 627,093,885 of record CM051235.1, read on the forward strand.
TTATTATTGCTTCTTCCAATAACATTCCTCTATTATTAATAGTATTATTATTCATGATTACTTCTACTATTATTATTTCTCTCTGACTATTCTTTCTTATACTATTGCTTGTTGATGCTGTTATTAGTAATCATGATGCAATGTGTATGCAGCAGTTTCCTGCCCCGCACAGGATGGAACTAGGAAAAGAGTGAGTTTCCAGGGCTCACTGATGGTGTGCGGGGGATAGGGGAGGTTTGTTCCCTGTGGACTCCCTGGCACAGAGTTGTGTGTAGGTCTGCTTTAAATATATAAAGTGGACCAAAACCCATGGACTGCTTGATCCCCACCCCCGGGGCATCCTGAATTGGAATGCCATGCTGTGTGAACCCTCCCCCAGGTCACCTGGTATACTCACCTTCTTCCCCGGTCCAACAGTGCATGCGTGAGCCGCAGCCGCTCCCCGCCATCCCTTTAGCAGGGCGCGTATCCGTGCCAGGCATTCGCTCCCTGTTAGCGGGTGGCAGGGGATGTGGATGCTGGGCGCGCTTGGATCCTCTCCCTTAGACGAAGGGACGGGAGCGGAACCGAGCTCGCTGATTTGACGAGAGGCCGCGCATCCGCCCGTAGGTCCAGGGGAAAAGTGAGTTACATTGGGCGACCTGGGGGGGGGGGTTTCACACAGAGGGCCTTCCCTGATTGGGGATAGTCAAAATCCTTCTCCATTGCAGAGGAAGGACTTGCCATGATCCTCTTGCAGCTCTGTATAATTATTATTATTATTTTATTTATTAAGTGCCATCATCTTCCATCGTGCATCCCTAATTTGGAGGGACTGTCCCTCTTTTGAGTTCGTGTCCCCCTGCCCCTCGTTGTTCTCACTTGTCCCTCTTTGAGGTGTACCATGCAGATCTGCAACAATAAATGAGCCATTTGCCTATTACAATTGTTTTTGTTGTTGTAACTGTTACACCCTATCTCCTATCCATCCCTCAAAGAAGGGCGTGGCTTCATTCATTCCTCAATAAGGGGCGTGGCTTCATTCATCAATGAGGAGGTGGGGCTTCATCTATCCCTCAATGAAGGGTGTGGCTTCATTTACATATCATCCCTCTTTGAGGTGTAACATGCAGATCTGCAGCAATAAATGATTCATTTGCCTATTCAATGTGTTTCTATTGTTGTAACTGTTACTCCCTATGTCCTATCCATCCCTCAATGAAGGGGCGTGGCCTAATTAAAATTGTCCCTCCCCCACCCTGAAAAGTTGGAAGGTAGGGTAGCGCTGTACAAAGTAGTGATTACATACAGTACAGAACATAAAGTCTGTATAGAATTAAATGCTGCCACTACTTCCCCAGATACACTAATCCTTGGCTCGGCTCCTCCTGGTCTTATTATATGTATATATTGTCTTACACTTATTCCAGGGGGGTTGTCGCCATCCGTCCCTTCCTGGACCCCCCACTCAGGATGGAAAAGGAGAGAAGTCACATGACCGAGCGCATATTAACCCTCACTCTGGAGATCATCTACCTGCTGACTGGAGAGGTGAGGGGGATTCTGGGAGGCCACATGACATCACGCTCATCTCCATTAATAAAACACGCCCCGGACTGGAGAGGTGAGGGGGAACCTGTGAGGTCACATGACATTGCTCTCCGCTCCATTAATAAAACGCACCCCTGAGAGGTGAGGTGTATTCTGGGAGGTCACATATTACCCTCATTTTTAATAGTAAAATACGCCCCTGACCAGAGAGGTGAGGGGGATTCTGGGATGCCACATGACTTATCTTATATCCATAGGAATAAAACACGCCCCTAGCAGATAGGTGAGCGGAATTCTGGGATGCCACATGACTTATCTTACATCCATAGGAATAAAACACACCCCTAGCAGATAGGTGAGCGGAATTCTGGGATGCCACATGACTTATCTTATTTCCATAGGAATAAAACACGCCCCTAGCAGATAGATGAGCGGAATTCTGGGATGTCACATGGCATTGCTTTCATCTCTGTTAATGAAAAAACACCCCTGACCAGTGAGGGTGACTCTGGGAGGTCACATGACATCGCTCTCATATCTATTATTAAAACACACCCTTGACCGTAGAGGTATACAGGGATATGAGAGGTCACATGATGTTACGCTCATCCCTATTAATAAAACCTGCCCCTGTCTGGAGAAGTGAAGGGGATTCTGGGAGGTCGTATGACATCACTCTCATCTCCATTACTAAAACACGCCCCTGATCAGATGGGGGAGTGGCCATTGGATTGGCTGATGGTATACTCTGACATATTTGTGTTTTTATAATAGAATTATGTAGCATTCAAATTGTCTGATGGAGTGATCACCTCTAACTTAAAAAAGAACCCCATCTTGGAGCCGCCATCTCGCTCCCCCATGCTTGAGAAAAAAAGCAATAAGAAGTTTCTAGAAGTTACGAAGAATCTTATTAAGTTGCTGTCTGGGGAGGTGAGCTGGGATTTCTGGGAGATTATCCAGTAACAATGAAGGGACGTGTCCCGAGTCTGATGATGTCATTGTGTGTGTGTGTCAGGTGCCTCTAAGGTGTCAGGATGTCGCTGTCTATCTCTCCATGGAGGAGCGGGATTATCTAGGAGGACACTGTGACCTGTACAATGCGGCCATGATGGAGGATCAGCCACCACCGGGTAAGCGGAGACAACAATATGGAGGATCCTCCTCTAAATGAAAGCCATGGAAACAATATAATGATTCTGAGTGTTATTGTAACAGATGGATCCAGGGATGGGGATCCCCCAGAGAGAGGCTCTCTTTATAGCCAGGAAACCTCCCTGCAAGAGGACAAATATAAGGCAAGTGCTAAACTAGATGATGTTGCTTTATGAAAGTTCTCTGATACTAATTATGGCGGTTATCTTATCCAGGCCGACTCCCTGACCCATATAAAAGTTGAGTCCGTTAACGAGGAAGACGTCTATGTGATCGACGATGAGGAGGAATTCTCTCCAAAGATCAGCTCAGGTGAGACATAACCCCAAACCCCCCAAAAAGTTCCCAGGTTCTTCCTGTTCTTCTAGACTTTAATATTATTTTTAAGCATGCTTCCTATAGAGCAGGGGCACTCAACCACTTCTTGTAAAGGACCATTTAAAGGCATTCTGTGAGAGGTGAAGGGCTTTCGCAGGGGCGGTGGGTAGTTAGAAATCAGCACACTGAGGGAGGGGCTATAGATTCCCCAGGCAAAACTAAAACAAGCTACTTGCCCCTCCCACTACAAGATTCCTATTGGTCAATGGGGAAAAAACAGAAGCTTTTTTTTTTTTTTTTTTTGCCCCACAGAACCTACTGCTCTGGCCCGCGGCCCACTACTGCATTCTATGCAGGTCATGTACAGGGGTGCACCAGGGCCCAAAATGTTTCTGTAAATAAGGTCTGGCAACAAGGATGGATAGATAGATGGGGCTCAGGGGAGAGAGAGAATTGGAGAGAAGCTGTAGGGAAGAGGGATGGATAGACAGAACAGGAAGGGCAGGGAGGGATGGAGAGAGAGCGGGGAGAAGGGATGGATGGGGCAGAGTAGGGGGGGGGTGGCCAGAGCTGGAACAAAGAGTAATGGATTGGCAAAGCTGGGAGGCCAGGGATCGGATGGGCAAAACTGGGGGGGACAGGGATGGATGGGGCAGAGCTGGGGGGACAGGGATGGATGGGGCAGAGCTGAGGGGACGGGGATGGATGGGGCAGAGCTGAGGGGACGGGGATGGATGGGGCAGAGCTGAGGGGACGGGGATGGATGGGGCAGAGCTGGGGGGACGGGGATGGATGGGGCAGAGCTGAGGGGACGGGGATGGATGGGGCAGAGCTGGGGGGACGGGGATGGATGGGGCAGAGCTGGGGGGACGGGGATGGATGGGGCAGAGCTGAGGGGACGGGGATGGATGGGGCAGAGCTGGGGGGACGGGGATGGATGGGGCAGAGCTGGGGGGACGGGGATGGATGGGGCAATGCTGAGGGGGACAGGGATGGATGGGGCAGAGCCGAGGGGACGGGGATGGATGGGGCAGAGCCGAGGGGACGGGGATGGATGGGGCAGAGCCGAGGGGACGGGGATGGATGGGGCAGAGCCGAGGGGACGGGGATGGATGAGGCAGAGCCGAGGGGACGGGGATGGATGGGGCAGAGCCGAGGGGACGGGGATGGATGGGGCAGAGCCGAGGGGACGGGGATGGATGGGGCAGAGCCGAGGGGACGGGGATGGATGGGGCAGAGCCGAGGGGACGGGGATGGATGGGGCAGAGCCGAGGGGACGGGGATGGATGGGGCAGAGCCGAGGGGACGGGGATGGATGGGGCAGAGCCGAGGGGACGGGGATGGATGGGGCAGAGCCGAGGGGACGGGGATGGATGGGGCAGAGCCGAGGGGACGGGGATGGATGGGGCAGAGCCGAGGGGACGGGGATGGATGGGGCAGAGCCGAGGGGACGGGGATGGATGGGGCAGAGCCGAGGGGACGGGGATGGATGGGGCAGAGCCGAGGGGACGGGGATGGATGGGGCAGAGCTGAGGGGGACAGGGATGGATGGGGCAGAGCTGAGGGGTCAGGGATGGATGGGGCAGAGCTGAGGGGTCAGGGATGGATGGGGCAGAGCCGAGGGGACGGGGATGGATGGGGCAGAGCCGAGGGGACGGGGATGGATGGGGCAGAGCCGAGGGGACGGGGATGGATGGGGCAGAGCCGAGGGGACGGGGATGGATGGGGCAGAGCCGAGGGGACGGGGATGGATGGGGCAGAGCTGAGGGGGACAGGGATGGATGGGGCAGAGCTGAGGGGTCAGGGATGGATGGGGCAGAGCTGAGGGGTCAGGGATGGATGGGGCAGAGCCGAGGGGACGGGGATGGATGGGGCAGAGCCGAGGGGACGGGGATGGATGGGTGGAGGGAAAGGATTGGATGAGGCAAAGAGTTTGTGTACCTTGCAATGCCATGTGGGGGCAGTGTGGTGAGGTTTTCCACCCGAGCCATCCCGAACGCCGCTATTCACTCTCCTCTTCCTCGTTCCTACGCCGCACACGCGGCCTCTCGTCCAATGCTGTGACTATGTCATTCGTTTTCAATGGCCTTATTGTTTTCATTTCATCCAGATGGGCTGGGACGGGCGCACACGCGCTGCAGGGGATGCGGCAGCAACACGCTCCCCATTGAGGTCAATGAGGGCCGTTTGCCGAATGATATTGTCATGGGAGATGGCTCTCATTGGACGAGAGGCCGTGTGTGCATCTTGGAAACGAGGAGGAGGTGAGTGAATAGTGGCGTTCTGGGGGGTTTCACACAATGGGGCATCCCAATTCGATGCCCCACGAGTACGTAACAAAACCCTGGCGCCTTCCAGCATGTCATGCGGAGTAGTCAGCTGGGCTCTACCTTATTTAAACAATTAAAAGGACCAAAACCCACATCCTATATAAGATTCCAGGGCTGCTGTATTCCCTCCTCACCAGGCATCCAGAACCGGGATGCCCCGCTGTGTGATACACCCCGAGGTCACCCAGAAACTCTTCTTCTTTCCCAGTCCAATGGCGCATGCGTGAGTAGCGGCCGTATCTCCGCTATCTTTTTAGAGAGGTGCGTGCAAGGCATTTATGAATGGCCAGCGCAGGCACGCTTCCTGTTAGAGGGCAGCAGGGGATGCGGCCACCAGTGTGCCCAGATTCGCTCATATTAGATGAGCTCCTGGACGAAGGGGCGTGAGCGGATCTGAGCGCACTGATTGGGCGAGCGGCAGCGCATGCATCGTAGGATCGGGAAGAGGTGAGTTTGTTCAGGCGACCTGGGGGGTTTCACACAGCGGGGCATCCCCGATTGGAGTGCCCCAGGGGACAAGGACCTGATGTGACCCAGGCTGTTTCTTTATACAGGACATTAGTAACAGCCAGTATTACACCTGTGACAGTTTGTTCCTTCCCACAGATACATGCAGTAAGGGATTTCCAGAAGATGGATGTCCCCGTCCTCCTCCTCATTACTCTCAGACACCGCAGGGAAATATCAGTGGGCCTAAAAGTTATCAGGCAAGTCATGTGACCAGGCCGAGTCTTTGCAACAGCATATATAAATAAGTCACATCTGTAAGAATTAATCAAAGAAACCAGACTTTCTGTTATATATTTATGAAGACCTTTCTTATCATGTGACAGGGTTTCTCAAATCGGAGTGACCTGTACTGGAGTCTGGCGGCAATAAATGAGAACTCTGCATCCTCTGTACAGAGGTGAGGCATTGATTGCATTAGCATGATTGGAGCAATGAGGCGTTAGTAGCCGCCTTTGGTGTTAACGTGGCATTTGTAGGTTGCAGAAAATTGGTGTCCCTCCGCTTCTAGGCTTTCTCATAAATGGCCTTTTTGAACCAGTTGCTAGTCAGCATAATATGGGGGGGGGTTCTGCACACTGGCTGTTATGAGGGGCATGGATACCGGGCCGGACACCCTGCATAAGGGCCAGTGTGACCAGAAAAATCCTGGGCCATTTTTTTAACCCCAGTTCGTACAATTTTAATATATTTGGTAAGCACACTCAAAAGAAATACCTGGAAAGGCTATAGCATAGTGGGTGCATTCATATATAAAGGGGTCATATACCCCTGGTATACCATATAGAACTATGAATAGAAGCACACCTACAACTCTATGTGATGCAAAAGGTAACAAAGTAACTTATTTTATACAGAAGTACAATATATGCAAAAATAAGCAGGGATTCGGGTCCACTTCAGGGCAATATGGACACTAAGTGAGAAAAGACACAATTATCTTAACCAATAAGTACACTATATACAAATGCAAACCGAATACTGTGTGACAAATTGCTGGTACTAATGATTCCTCAAGAGCAAATAGTATTCGGAAGAAAGATATTTGTCACATGTGCTATATCAGCTATTACTTCTTGAAATCCATTCAGCTGATATAGCACATCTGACAAATATCTTTCTTCCGAATACTATTTGCTCTTGAGGAATCATTAGTACCAGCAATTTTTCACACAGTATTCGGTTTGCATTTGTATATAGTGTACTTATTGGTTAAGATAATTAGAAACATAGAAACATAGAAGGTTGACGGCAGAAGGAGACCATACGGTCCATCTAGTCTGCCCTTATGTATATACTGTATGTTCTCTGTATCTTATGTATATACTGTATGTTCTCTGTATCTTATGTGTATACTGTATGTTCTCTGTATCTTATGTGTATACTGTATGTTCTCTGTATCTTATGTGTATACTGTATGTTCTCTGTATCTTAGGATAGATGTGTGCTTATCCCAGGCATGTTTAAATTCAGTGACTGTTGATTTCTCAACTACCTCTGCTGGAAGTCTGTTCCAAGCATCTACTACTCTTTCTGTAAAATAATATTTTCTAACATTGCTCCTGATCTTCCCCCCGACTAGCTTCAGGTTGGGCCCCTTGTTCTATCATTAAGCTTCTTCTTAAAAACAATTCCCTCCTGAACCTTATTCAATCCCTTCACATATTTAAAGGTCTCAATCATGTCCCCCCTCTCCCTTCTTTCCTCCAGACTGTACAAATTAAGTTCTTTAAGTCTCTCCTGATAAGTTTTAAGTTTAAGTCCTTCCACCATTTTCGTTGCCCGCCATTGGACACGTTCTATTTGAACAATGTCTTTTTGCAGGTGAGGTCTCCAGAACTGCACACAGTATTCTAGCTGTGGCCTTACCAGGGCTCTATACAGCGGCATCACAACCTCCCTCTTCCTACTGGTGATGCCTCGAGCTATGCAGCCGAGCATCCTGCTTGCTTTTCCCACTGCCTGGCTACACTGTCCACTCATCTTGCAGCTTTCAGTTATGAGTATCCCTAAATCTCTCTCCTCCGAGGTCCTGGCTAACACAGTGCTGCCCATACGGTACTCAGAGCAGGGAATTGTGTCTTTTCTCACTTAGTGTCCATATTGCCCTCAAGTGGACCCAAATCCCTGCTTATTTTTTGCATATATTGTACTTCTGTATAAAATAAGTTACTTTGTTACCTTTTGCATCACGTAGAGTTGTAGGTGTGCTTCTATTCATAGTTCTATATGGTTTAACCCCAGTTTGCCCATGCTTACCACCTGAGGCAGCTGCTAACACCTCATAGCTCCGGTCATGCTAATGTAATTAACGCCTCACCATCCTACTGTTTATAGACAGAGGATGTGGGTCGGAGTTCTCTTTTGTTACTGGCAGATTTCTGTACAAGTCGCTCTGAATAAGAAGAGCCAGTTGGATGACTAGTGAAATGTCTACAAGAAAATGAATTGGAAAGTCCAGTTGCCTTGTTTCCTTCTGTTTATACCATGACATTGATGAATGAGAACCTTCATGTTTTTTGTTCTTCTGCGTCTCTCGCCACAATCGTGGGCCGCAGCCGCATCCCTGTGCCCATACACAGTCTAAAACAATGGCTTCATGCCGGGCATTCGTATTCTCGGCATAAAGCGCTGACTGGACGAGTGCATGCGCCGCGGGAACAGCAGTAAGGTGAGTGGAGTGGCCGATCTGGGGGGTTTCACACCACAGGGCAGACCAAATCGGGATGCCTCTGGGGCAGGGACCAGTCTCCAGGATAGCCCAAATCCTGGTGATTGGACCACTTTAAAATAAATGTCCGCTTTCCAAAAGACTCCAGGGCTGTCAGTGCCAAGGGTAACCAGAAGATCCCCTCCCCACGCTCAACGATGATCGTCCTTACGCTTATGGGGTTCCGGCGAATGGGAGTGGCCTGGCTCCCATTGAAAACAATGACTCCTGTGTACGCGGATGTTCTTAGTGTACAGAGGCTCCCATTGTTTTCAATGAGAGCTGGACGTACAGAGGCCCCACCCACCAGCCAGAAGCGCAGCCGTAGGAGAACATCGCGGCACGGGAACGACGGCCGGGTAGTGGGATCTTCTAGTTACCTCTGGCACGGGAGAGGCGGCCAGGTAATGGGATCTTCTAGTTACCTCTGGCACGGGAGCGGCGGCCAAGCAATGGGATCTTCTAGTTACCTCTGGCAGGGGAGCAGCAGCCACGTAATGGGATCTTCTAGTTACCTCTGGCACAGGAGAGGCAGCCAGGTAATGGGATCTTCTAGTTACCTCTGGCACGGGAGAAGCGGCCAGGTAATGGGATCTTCTAGTTACCTCTGGCACGGGAGAGGCGGCCAGGTAATGGGATCTTCTAGTTACCTCTGGCACGGGATAGGTGGCCAGGTAATGGGATCTTCTAGTTACCTCTGGCACGGGAGAGGCGGCCAGGTAATGGGATCTTCTAGTTACCTCTGGCACGGGAGAGGCGGCCAGGTAATGGGATCTTCTAGTTACCTCTGGCACGGGATAGGTGGCCAGGTAATGGGATCATCTAGTTACCTCTGGCACGGGAGCGGCGGCCAGGTAATGGGATCTTCTAGTTACCTCTGGCACGGGAGAGGTGGCCAGGTAATGGGATCATCTAGTTACCTCTGGCACAGGAGAGGTGGCCAGGTAATGGGATCATCTAGTTACCTCTGGCACAGGAGAGGTGGCCAGGTAATGGGATCATCTAGTTACCTCTGGCACAGGAGAGGTGGCCAGGTAATGGGATCTTCTAGTTACCTCTGGCACGGGAGCAGCGGCCAGGTAATGGGATCATCTAGTTACCTCTGGCACTGTCGACCCTGTGGTTTTTGGGGAAAACTTTTTCTTTAAATGTCAACTGAGACCCTGTGAAAAGCTATAACCCATACTCTTTGCTGTATTTGCTTAGAATGAGAATATCGTGGTTATTAAAGTAGAAGATGATGAAGACACGTATACGAGTGCTGATGAGCCATGTGACGAGCAGAAAATCTCTCCGCAGATGATTGAAGGTGAGGAATATTCCCTTCCTTCCTTCCTGACAAGAGACTAATTCTCCTTGTTTCGGGGATCAGTCACACTATAAACAGTTTCACAAGTGTGTCACATATCCGGGGCAGTAGACTCTTGGTGCCAGGGCCGGCGTCAGCACCCGGCAAAGTGGGCAGCTGCCGGGGGCCCACTAACGGGGCCAGCCTTTGGGGTGTGCAGCGGCGCTTTACTGGCGGCAATTTTTATTTCCTGAGGTAATTTCTAGTGCGCGCAGCTAGGTGTGTGCGTTTGTGCGCGCGCGTGTGTTAATAGCCTGCGTTTTTATTATTTGGTGTTTGTGTGTGTGAGGTAATTCTTTTCCTCAGGCCGGGTCTGGAGGTTATCTTGTTGGTGGCGCTGCCGCCATTTTGCCTCCCTGAGGTGATCCATTTTGGGGGCGGGGCCGCGCTCGGCCGCGGCCCGTGCTGTGAGGTGATTGGGGGAGGGGGCGGGGTCAGAGCGCTTTGCGCGCGTTCTCTGGCCCGCCCTTCTTCTCTGAGCTGTCGGCGCTGTGAGGTACTGCCTGTGAGGTAAAATTTTTTCCTTAGGTCCCGCTGTATCAGTGCTTTTGCGGGCTATTGGCAGTTTTTTAAAGGATGTTGTCTTTTCTTTCTTATTGAATGATGTGAGTTCATTTATCTATAAGACTTATGCTTATGAACATATATGTATATATAGAGGCATTGTGGGTTATACCCCTGCCTATAGTGGTTTTCATATGTATTATACATTATGCATTATCCATTAGTTAGGCATTGGCATGTTTTAAGTGTATGTGTGTGTATATGTATGTATATATATATATATATATATATATATATATATATATATATATATATATTATATTATTGGACCTCTTGTTTTTTGACTAGTATTGTGTGTTTTGTGTGCATGTGCGGTTTATTCATGAATTTTCATATTGCCTTTTGTCTTTTTTAGATTTGGGATACCCCTGCTGCATGGGTATCCCAGTCTGATATACTTGGCTAGTATTATTTTGGGGTCCTAAAATCCTCCCACTCCCGGGACTTTAATTAATTAATAAGGGGCATCCCGGGTCGCTTATAGCATAAATCCCTGGGTTCTGCGAATACCAAAAAATTTCACTGAATGGAGGCTTCCAATGATACCGGAAATGGCTCTTCGGGGCAATCTAGGCAGTGTGGGGGTTGTGGGGTTCCACTCCCAGGTGATGACGTCATATTGTGCGTTCCTTGCGCCCAGCAGAATATTGCGCGTCAGTCTGGCACTCCGGTTCCTGGCTCTTCGCAACCTCAGTCATCGCCTGCCCCTCCGCCTTTATTCCGGACCCCGTGTGACGTTGTCATAGGTGGGGATTCGCAATCTGAGTTGTGCGCTCCAGTGGCCACTCTTGTCGGCACAGGTAGCTCAAAAGGCTACGGCTAAAAGGAAACACATTGCTTCTCCTCCTCTGGCTCCTGCTGTGGAGGCAGCGGAAGTATTGGACTGGTCAGATTGTCCTTTGTCTGAGGAAGGGGAAATCTTGGAAGATTTGGATGAGCTTGAGGCTCCACTGTTGTCTGATACTCCGGCAGAATTGACTACAGGGGTGTCTTGTGATACTCCTTCTATCCTCTCCAAGGTTTTTGAAATGTTGTCTCTGGATCCACCTGCGGCGCCCCTCCGCCTAAGGGTGAACTTTTTGATATGCCTAAGCCGCGTTTAGCGTTCCCTGGTCAGCTACATTTTGAAAGGGTTGTGCTTAAGGAATGGGAACAGCCGACCCTCCTGGTTGGTTCCCCTGCTAATTGGGACAGGCGGTATCCCTTTTCGGAGGAATTGGTCAAACTTTGGACGGTTCACCCGGATGTGGATGCTCCGGTTTTGGGGCTCTCTAACACTTCAGTGCTGCATTCACCAGACACTACCACAATTAAGGATGTCGAGGATCGTAGAATCGATCAACTGGCTCGTCATGGTTTCATTAGTGCTGGTTCGACCTTGCGACCGGTATGTGCTTCGTCCATTGTTCTTTTGGCTCTTAAGGCCATGATTAAAAATTTGTACGCAGATCTTGATCCGGAATGTGAGGAGTTTGCCTCTCTTCAACTGTGTGAGTCTTTTGCTTCTTTCGTTCTGGCCGCCCAAGATGATGCTATGGCTATGTGCGGCAGGACATCAGCTCTTTTGGTTGCTATTCGGCAGTCAGTGTGGCTCCGCCAATGGACGGCGGATGTTGGTGCTAAAAGATCACTCACAGCCCTACCTTTTCTGGGTTTACGCCTGTTTGGTGATAAGTTGGATTCAGTCACCAAGGGAGGTAAGTTGCCTCAGCGCAGGAAGCTGCGACGTCTTTTTCGAGGAACCTCTTCTTTCAATCCTTCCTTTCGGGGAGCCAGGGCGGGCAGAGGGGCCTCCCTTCCCGCTACCAGGGGCACGAGCTGGAACCGGGGGCGAGGTCGCGGCCGTTCCGGTCATTCGTGGGGCTCAAAGCCTAAGTCCACGCCCAAGCCTGCTCAGCAATGAGGGGGCGCCCTCACCCGTGCGGGTGGGGGGGGGCGGTTGCGACACTTCTCCCAGGTTTGGGTCCGGGCGGTCCCGGACAGATGGATTCGGGAGGTGGTGTCGTCCGGTTACAAACTGGAGTTCCAGTCCCGTCCTCCCTCAAGGTTTTTCCGGTCCCGAATACCTACCGATCCTTTGGTCGCCCAAGAACTCTGGGTGTCGGTAAGGAATCTTCTAGAATTGGCTGTCATCCATCCGGTGCCACCTTTGGAATTGGGTCTCGGTGTCACGCTCCGGGTACTACAGCTATCCACTTAGATAACTCCAGTCCTCTCAGTAAGACCTCAACCCCCAATCTCCGCAGCCAGCTTCACCTTTAGGAGCCCCCGCTTGCCGGGACGCAGAGCACGCCTGCCCGGGATCGGTTGCCCCCAGGACTTCAATGGCTCAAAGATTGGAGTCTTACTGTTCAGAGGCCTGGAGAACCCGCGGCTGGAAGTGGTGCCGAGCAGCCCGATCGCTGAGCGTATAACGGAAGTCCAAACAGGCTTAGGGTCAGCAACGGAAGTTCTGAGATGGCAGCGGTACAATAGGGTTGGACAAATCGTGGTCGAGGATCAAGCAGAGGTCAGCAACAGGAATCAAGATCGAGGTTTGTCAAAACTGGCAGAGGTCGGCAACAGGGTTTCAGATCGAGAGGAGTCAGCAAGGCAGAGGTTGGCAACAGGGTTCCAGATCGAGAGGAGTCAGCAAGGCAGAGGTTGGCAACAGGGTTCCAGATCGAGAGGAGTCAGCAAGGCAGAGGTTGGCAACAGGGTTCCAGATCGAGAGGCGTCAGCAAGGCAGAGGTTGGCAACTGGAAATCAATCGAGCTTCAATGCACAAGACAAGCTTGGTACTAGGCGCTATAACAGGCAATGACACACTGCAGTGGAAATCCCTTTATAGTGGGAAAACCGGCAGGACTGGACAGAGAGACAGTGGCTGGGATTGGTGCATTTAGGATCTGACAGCAGATTGGAGCACTGGCCCTGTAGTCTGATTGGTGAGCTCTGGGCTGATTGCTCCAGCTGAGCTTCCCAGGCAGACTGCTCAGAGCTGCACCTTCTAGACTTTGTTCTCTTAAACAGCCTCCGGTGGCCATTCTGAGTATTGCACCCTCGGAAGACATGAGCTGACTGTATAGGCCAGCAAGCACAAGCTGAGTGACAATGGGCAAGGGGGGAGGACTTACTCGGTGGCACACGCGCCGCTGGGGATGGCACCCGAGGCAGAAGCGGCTGCTGGGCAGGAGAAACCTGAACTCGTTGCCTAGGGACACCACGGGCACGGGTAGAAGGCAAGTCATTCCTGACACTCGGTTTCTATTCCAATCTCTTCACGGTACCCAAAAGGGATGGATCAGTGCGTCCTATCCTGGATCTGAAGTTCCTCAACAGGTTCATTCGTCCACGGAAGTTTCGCATGGAAATTCTGCGCTCGGCCATCACTTCTCTTCGGCAGGGGGACTTCATGACGTCCATAGACATAAAGGATGCTTATCTGCATGTTCCCATCTGCCCGGTCCATCAGCGCTTTCTGCGGTTCGTGGTGGAGGATCGGCATTTTCAATTCGTGGCTCTTCCGTTTGGTCTTACCTCGGCGCCAAGGGTATTCACCAAGGTTCTAGCAGGGGTGATGGCCATTCTCAGAACTCAAGGCATTCGAATTTTGCCTTACCTGGACGACCTTCTCATCATGGCTCCTTCCTTCAATCAAGCGGAGAAGGACAGCAGCACTGTGGTTTCTACGCTGGAAAGCTTTGGTTGGGTGATCAACTATCCCAAGTCCTCCCTGGCTCTGGCCAGGGTGGTGTCCTTCTTGGGGATGACAATAGACTCTTGTCAGCACAGTGTTTTTCTACCTCAGTCGAAGATACTTTTGATTAAGGATTTGGTTCGGCTTCTTCTCTCCAATCCTCGACCGTCCATCCGTCTGGGGATGAGGCTGGTGGGATTGATGGTAGCCTCCTTCGAGGCAGTTCCCTTTGCTCAGTTTCACACTCGGACGCTTCAGCTTCACCTGTTGGCGTCTTGGGACCGTTGTCCACGTTCATTGGACCGACCGTTCCAGTTGTCCTCCCGGGTCCGGCAGTCCCTTCAATGGTGGCTGGTTTCGAACAATCTCTTGAAGGGCAGGTCCTTCCTGGCTCCTCTCTGGGAGACTGTCACCACGGACGCCAGCCTCTCGGGTTGGGGGGGTTTCTGGAAGGATCTTCAGTTCCAGGGGCAGTGGGGTCCTCGAGAGGCTCACTTGCCCATCAATGTTCTGGAGCTGAGGGCTATCCGTCTGGTTCTTTCTCTTCTGACTCAGCATGTCCGGGGCCTTCCGATTCAGGTTCGTTCGGACAACCGGACGGCGGTTGCCTACATCAATCATCAGGGAGGGACTCGCAGTCTGGGAGCTCTCAGAGAGGTTTCCCTGATTCTGACCTGGCCGGAGGCCCATGTCCCTTGCCTGTCGGCAGTTTACATTCCGGGGTGGAAAACACGGAAGCGGACCTTCTAAGCAGATGCTCCTCCCGTCTGGCGGAATGGTCTCTCCATCCTCAGGTTTTTCAGGCTCTGTGTCTTCGGTGGGGAACATCGGAGGTGGACCTGTTTGCTTCTCGTCACAATTACAAACTTCCGACCTTTGTGTCAATGTCTCAGGACCCTCTGGCTCTGGCGGTGGACGCCATGTATCTGAGCTGGGGGGAACTGGGGTTCCTGTATCTGTTCCCTTTGATTCCCTTGCTAGGAAGAGTGTTAAGAAAGTTGATTCTGGAAGGGGTCTCCGCTATTCTCGTGGCTCCAAGGTGGCCAAGAAGGATGTGGTTCGCGAACGTCGTTCGGATGGCAGTAGACCAGTTCGAACTTCCTCTGCGGCCGGATCTTCTCTCAGGGTCGGCTGCGTTACCCCAATTTACCAACGCTGGCTTTGACGGCTTGGCTGCTGAAACCTCCATCTTGAAGGAGGAAGGTCTTTCTGATTCTGTTATTAAGACTCTTATTTGTGCTCGGAAGAGGTCTTCGTCTGCTATCTATTATAGAACCTGGCGTTCTTACATCGATTGGTGCGAGGCTAGGTCTTTGCCCTGCAGAGTCTTTTCTGTTTCCAGAGTTTTGGATTTTCTTCAATCTGGACTGGATGCTGGTCTACAGCTTAGTACCCTGAAGGGGCAGGTTTCTGCCTTGTCTATTTTCTTTCAGAAGGCTTTTGCGCTTCATCCTTTGGTCAAGACTTTTTTCCAGGGGGTTACGCATGTGCGGCCTCCCAGGAAGGCTTTGCTCCCTGTTTGGGACCTGAATCTGGTTTTGTCTGCTCTTCAGGCTCCTCCTTTTGATCCTTTGTCGGATATTGCTCTTTCTACTTTGACTCAGAAGGTTGTCTTTCTAGTGGCTATCACTTCTGTTCGGCGTGTTTCTGAGTTGGCAGCCTTGTCTATTCAGGCGCCCTACTTTGAGAGACATCAAGATAAGGTGGTATTTTGGTTCAAATCGGACTTTCTTCCTAAGGTTGTTTCTGCATTTCATCTGAATCAGGACATTGTTCTTCCCTCCTTGTGTCCTAACCACAAGAATGACAAGGAGAGGGCTTTGCACTGTTTGGATGTTGTTCGCTGTGTTGATTTTTATTTGCGTGCTACGTCTTCTTTCCGTAAGACTGATGCTTTTTTCGTTGTGCCTTGTGGGCCTAGGAAGGGTTCGGCCCCGGCTAAATCTTCCATTAGTATCACTGCTCATTCTACTCGCGCTATTGGTGCGTCCTGGGCTTTTCAGCACCAGGCTTCTGTTGAACAAGTTTGTAAGGCAGCTACTTGGTCTTCGGTTCATACCTTTTCGAAGTTTTATAAGGTTGATGTGCGAGCCTCAGCGGACGCCGTGTTTGGCCGCAAAGTTCTGCAAACTGTAGTGGTTTGAGTTATGCTTCATTTTCCTGCTGGATACCCACCCTTTAGGGACACTGCTTTTGGATGTCCCGAACGTTATTACTACAGGAAGCGGGGTGTGTGTGACACACAAAGAATAATACCATTTTGTGAATACTCACCAGTAAAATGGATATTATTGGTGTGTCACACACACCCCGCTTCACCCGCCCTTTTTGGTACCCTGGTTTTCTCTATTTGGTGAAGCTATAATTTTGTTGAGGGTTAATTTCCTGGTACCTTGTCTTACTGCTTTTCAATTACACTGGGGATTGGGTGGGAGGTCCCAGGTATATATGGACTGGGAGGGGCCAGTTTTCAGGATCTCTCTCTCTGCAATGGCATCTGGAGATGTTTGCCCGAACGTTATTACTACAGGAAGCGGGGTGTGTGTGACACACCAATAATATCCATTTTACTGGTGAGTATTCACAAAATGGTATTTAAGGGTTTGGGCTTTTCATTAAATGATGCTCAAGATCCGGCTTAAAAAAGAGAACTTATGACCAAGTCAGCACAGTTTGGAGGAGGAAAATAGTTTCCCCCCCCCCCCCCCCCCCCAGAACTAAATAGGCAAGGTGCAGAATCCCACCAAGTCCCTATAGGCAGTGTGGCACCTCCCCGTCCCGTAGGCAGTGTGAAAAAAATTGCCCTGGGGAGGGGGGGGTATGTGAGCACTGTTTGGTGTGTTGCTCCAGTCATTTTACACTGCTGGTCCACTTTAAATCATTATAATCAGAGTAAGTAAAATATAGAACCATTTCTCCATTGTTTCCTCACTTTTTTTTTTTTTCTTCTTTAGACGGACTTTACATCCAAAACAACTCAAAGAAGCCTCCTGATATCTCCTCAAATGTTGAAATAAAAGATCGAAACACCCCAGAAAAGTCTGCAGTAGAAGACCTCATTACCTCAAATCCCCACCCAGGAAGAGCTGCAGATCCATCATCTGGTCCTTGTACAAATCTGAGGCATTTTCCTGAGGACCCCTTAATGAACGGCGATGGTGTGGCTCTATTATCCGACCCCTCTTCAAATGCCGGCCATTTTGTGGAGGGCCCCTATGTCATGCCTGATCCTGCGGCACTGTCGTCGGTTTCTTCTATGGATGAGGGGCCTTTCCCCGAGGACTCCTACACCATCACTGATCCCTCGGCTATGACAACTGTCCCTTCTGTGAATGGCGGCCATTTTCCTGAGGATTCCCACCTTAACGCCGAACCTGCTGCTCTGTGGGGGAATGTGATGTCCTCCTGGTATGAGATAAACCCGTGTTCCTCCCAGAATGCAAAGCTTCAGGCACAAAGAACTCAGAAAAAGTCCTCTGAATCCGGACCATCTAATTTGGCAGATAACGACAGAACTGATGTGGGCGAGAGGCCTTATCTGTGTTCTATTTGTGGGAAACGTTTCATTCAAAAGTGCCACCTGGTGACGCACAGGCGCATTCACACCGGGGAAAGACCCTTTTCCTGCGCCACGTGTGGCAAAAGCTTCACAGATAAATCCAACCTGAACAGGCACAAGAAGATCCACGTCTCAGACGAGCCTTTTGGGGATAGGTCGAATGTTGAGCATGAGCGGACTCAAAGCAGTCACAGGCCGTTTCCGTGCTCTGTGTGCAGCAAGCGCTTTACGCAGAAGGCGCATCTTGTCACCCATAGACGGACGCACGCTGTGTTCCCTAATACGTGAATGAAGTCCGGTCTGGTTGGACATTGATGGATTGAGGACAGAGGTCAGAGGAGCAAAACTGACAAGTTGTCGCCCTGTTTTGAAGATTTAGATGAGCAACAATGTTCATGTTCGAATAAAACATTCTGTTGGCGCAAATGGGTTAAAACCAATGTCTGTTTCATCTGCACGATGATAATCTGTTAATTGAATCAATTTTAACAGTGAATATAAATGTGCACACCTATTGCGTGCGTGGTTTGGTCTGCTCTTATATAGTGCTTCTGCTATTATGTCTATTTATATGTATGGTCACTCCATCCTCCTCAACTTGTATCCGTTTGTGGTGTATATATAGAAGAGCTGAAAATGTGACACGTCGTGTACGGCATTCTAGAAATACACGTGTGCTCACTCGGATGTCTATCCACTTTCAGCAACGCAATAGAGTTGTCTTGGGAATCTCCGTCATTGACGGCTGTCTCCGTTCTCTCCCTTGCCCTCGGTCGGGTCGATTAGTACTGCGGCATCTACCCCTTGTATTTTGTGCCTCGGCACTGCACACTTTTCCTCTTCGAGTCTCATCCCCTGAGATCTCATCAGCCTGGCAAGGGGGAGAACGGGGACATCCACCAGTGCCGGAGATTCCTGAGCCAACTCTTCTGCATGCCGGAAAGTGCTGAAGTGGATGCGAGAGGACGGAGCACACATAACTTCCTTGAACACCTGTACGTTCATCAGGCGGTTCACGTTGAAAGGGTTAATAGGTTTCAGTGGCTCCTCTATTCCGTCTGCATAGAGTGGCCTTCAAAACCACAGCGCGCTGGAGATCACTCTTAAGAAACCATGACTTGCACACAAGGTATAGTTTCCCAGAGTGATCTGCTCTTTATTGAGGTAGTTCAGTATTTATGCACAACAAGCAGAACTTTCTAGAAGCTACTACGTCCTTGTGACGTAGGCATAATTTGAATAATCCCCTATAAGAGAAACCGCTCTAAACTGCTTATCAGTACATTTCTCGAGGACTCTCATGAACTTTCTGTTCCCTGTAATCGTGGGTTACAAGCTTGGCAGCTCTACATTAAATCATGTGCAAATATAAAATGGAGTCAGTGCAGACAAAGAGAAAAAGATATACATTTCCCTTCACCCATGGGATTTTTATACTGGCCTGCGGGGGAGAGTGTCACATGTTCAGCTCCTCTATATATATACCACATAACAAAGTTGATGAGAATGGGGTGACCATACATATGAATATACATAACTGAAGTGCATTAGGTGGATCAAGCGCATCACTGACTCTTCTAGTCCGTCTGCATAGAGTGGCCTTCAAACCCACAGCACGCTGGAGACCACTCTTTAGAAACCATGACATGCACACAAGGTATAGTTTCCCAGAGTGATCTGCTCTTTATTGAGGCAGTTCAGTATTTATGCACAACAAGCAGAACTTTCTAGAAGCTACTACGTCCTTGTGACGTAGGCATAATTTCAGTAAGCCCCTTCAAGCAGTTTAGAGCGGTTTTTCTTATCAGTACATTTCTCAAGGATTCTCATGACTTACAAGAAACAAAACTTTCTGTTCCCTGTAATCGTGGGATATGCGCTCGGCCAAAATGGAGTCGGTGCAGACAAAGAGAAAAAGATATAAATTTCCCTTCAGCCGTGGGGGTTATATCTTGGCCCGTGGGGGTGAGTGTCACATTTTCAGTTCCTCTATATATACCACATAACGGACACTTAAGTTGATGATAATGGGGTGACCATATATATGAATATACATAACAGCTGAAGCACTATAGAAGCGCATTAAGTGGATGCGCTTCCTCATTGAGCAAATACACACTTCAGCATGCATTGGTGAATGTGTATGAGCAGGCCAAGATGTGTTCAGGGAGGAGTGTACCTTCCCATACTGGAACCACCAAATCGCCTGTGGCCTGATAGTCATGCTTGGAAGGTTGCGTTAGCATTATGATCTATTATTTTGGGTATATTGTATAAAGAAGGACTTGCACACTAAGTTTAGTGAAAAATATCGTTCTGTATCTAAGCCTTTGAAGAGCACCTAAGGACTGCCCTATATTTATGCACATATATAAACACACACACACACACACAAATAAAAGTATATATAGTACATACAAACTCGCATATAAGCAAACTATACCGAAATGAGACCTAAAAAAATGTATTCCCTTTACATTTGGCACACCAGAGAGTGTCTGAATGTGTTACCAAGGTTGCTCTCCCATCACAATAACAGCACGCAATGCCAAGCAGCTGCTTCCAAGGCCACCAAGATAATATCATGCATTAAAAGAGGCCTGGAATCACGGGATAGGTGAGTAATTTTGCCTCTTTACAAGACACTGGTGCACCCTCACCTGGAATATGCCGTCCTGTTCTGGGCACCCGTTCATAGAAAGGACGCTCTGACTATGGAAAGGGTGCAGAGGAGCCACCAAACTAATTAGAGGAATGAAGGATCTTAGTTATGATGAAAGATTACAAGAATTAAATCTGTTTAGTCTTGAAAGGAGACGACTGAGGGGGGACATGATTAACTTGTATAAATATATAAATGGCCCATACAAAAAATATGGGGGAACACTATTTCAGGTAAAATCCTCTCTAAAGACAAGGGGGCATGCTTCCTTCGACTGGAAAAAAGAAATTTAGTCTCTGGAGGCGACAATCGTTTTTTTTTTTACCATAAGAACTATAAATCTATGGAATAGCCTCCCACAGAAGCTGGTTACAGCATCAACCGCTGACTTTATTATTTATAAGAAACTAACATTAACAGTTACTATTAGCGGTTATCAGTAAAAAAACAAAAAATAAAATAAATACCTTCCACCTATAAAATATAATAAAAAAATAACTTCCCCTACCCCAACACCCCTGGTTGAACTTGATGGACATATGTCTTTTTTCAACCGTAATAACTATGTAACTATATGTAACTATCACTTTTGGTAAAGGTCTCTGCTGTAGAATTTTTATAGGTGATGGACAGCTCTGATGTGGCTCCAATTCAGTGTTGATTTGCCCAAGACAGACCAAATGTTTTGCTACTAATAAATACAAGGATTGGATATTGTTTTACAGGTCAGATCATAACTAGAAAAGTGTCTTTTTTAGATATAATTAACATATCTATTAATATATAAACTAACAATAATATATATATATATATTTCTTCTTCGAGATAAGTCAGTGGGATACCGCGTCACCTTGGGAAAAAAAGGGCAATTTTTGAAGCCATCAGCGAGAGAAACTTGGGGTATGGTGAAAGGTGGAGAATGTCCGGGGAAGAACCACACTTTGTCTCTGGCATTTCCCAACACCCAGCTTCTGTTTGTATTGTAACAGGAGGCTGTGACGCTAAATCATGCAGCTGAAAAAGAAGCTAATCATTAATCATCAGTAGAGAGTAGCCGGCTTTTCTTCTTAAAGTGGAACTATGGTAAATAAAAAAATGACCATAGTTCCGCTGTACTATATAGCAGCAGGGCAGCGTGACTCAGGCTGTGCATCAGCGCCATTAAAACACAAAGCAGGGTGTCGGGATACTCGCCACTTCTGTGTCCGCCGCAGCGCAGCCTATCCGCCTCCGAGCCAGAGCTGACAGGATTGTGCGCTAATAGGCTGCTCACGGTCACATGGGAGGAGTGTCCTGGAGGCAGATAGCCTGCACTGCGGCAGACGCAGAAGGGGTCAGGAATTGGTGAGTATCCGGGTCCCGGTTTTTGTTTTAACGGTGGCAGGGAAGCCCAGGTGGCATTTTTGACCATAGTCCCACTTTAATGGTTGGGTAATAATTAACATTAGGTTTACATACTACTTCCAAAGACAAATGATCCCTTCTGCTGCGTCAGTCTCTTGTAACATATTTAACAAACAGTGATATAGTAAAACAGTTTTAAACAGACAGCAGAGTTAAAGTGGACCAAAAGCCACATTTTTAACTAGCATCCTCTGAATTTCTCCCCACATGAGGAGAACCTTTTGCTAATTGTCACTGCTCCCACTTCACTCTAATCGCAGATAATGGCGCCTGTTTTAGCTGTGAAGCTCCGCCTCCTCCATTCATCGCCACTGCTGTGTGTGGCAATAATGTCATTGTCACACCTATGCAATGACTGATCACCTGCCATCTCACAGAGAGGGACAACTAATGTTCCAGGACAATTTGATAAGCGAAAATATCCATATCTTTTGTTCTACACCCTAAGAAGAGATTATGGGCAGGGGCTTTGGTCAAATGTATTTCACAAGCTCAGTGGATTTTGGGCCGCTTTAACGGCGGCAGGGCAGCCCAGGTCACATTTTTGACCATAGTTCCACTCACTGTGGTCCAGCGCTGCTCTCCTGAGACACAAAGCAGCATCCCATGGCTCCATGTGCGATTACCGCCAATGCCCTTGAATGGGCGACACGTGCACAGAGCCAGGGGATGGCGATTTGTGTTTTTCTGTGTGGCATCCCCCGGCTCCATGTGCGCGCCTGCTTCCCAGTCAAGTGACACAGAGCCAAGGACTTATTTCCTATTCTGTAACTAGGGAGACGTGAACTTAGAAACCCCAAGTAAAATGACCCCCTGCTTCTTGGATCTTCCCTTCTTCAATGTTGGTGTCAGGCTGTCCGTCAAAGATAAAACAGATAATGCGGGATGGCAGGTGCACTCTTAACGTATCCTATTGGGGGTGCCAGGTCCGCGGTGGTGCCGCTGTATCATATGTAAGTCAATGAGGCCAGCACTTAATATCGAATATGTAGAAGAACTGTATTAGCAAATCATACAGTGACATATAAGCGATATTCTGCAGTCTGTAATGTCCGACGTTTCGGGGTGTCATAACCCCCCTTCATCAGGGAAAAGACTGCTAACCATACCTTTCAACTTTTCAGGGCGGGAAAGAAGGGCAATTGTTAAGTTAAGCCACGTCCCCTCATTGGTTGATGGCTAGGAGATAGGATGTAATAGTGTACCAAAAACCAAGATTTTGACTATCCTGGGTTTTGGTCCTTTCCCCCCGGGGCACCCCGATTGGGGATGCCCCGCTACATGAAACCCCCCAGTTCACCGAAGCCAACTCACCTCTTCCCGGTCCTACGGTGCATGTGCGACCGCTCATCCAATCAGCACTCTGAGTCGCTGACGTCACGTTGTCTAAGGCCAGCGGCTCCGAGCGCACTGACGGCCGCCTCCCCTGCTTCCCTGTAACAGGGAGCGTGCCCGTGCCTGCCATTTACAAATGCTAGAGGGATAGGGGGGATGCAGCTGCAGCTCGCGCATGCACCATTGGACCGGGAAACAAGGTAAGTGTATGGGGCGAGCTGGGGGGGTTTCACACAGGGGCGCACCCCGATTTTGGATGCCCTGGGGGAGAGAATCAGTCGGCCCAGGAATCTTGTAGATTTCCGGGCCGATTGCCATGTTCCATTTTAAAACTATATAAACAGTTTGAATAGACAAATGAATAATTTATTGTTGCAGATCTGCACCTCAAAGAGGGACAAATAAGAACAACGACATGGACTCAAAATAGGGACAGTCCCTCTAAATCAGGGACAGTTGGGAGGTATGGCTAAACAGATACATACTAGCAGACAGAATAAATTGCCAGGCTAAAGGTCAGAGTTCAAAATTCCCGCCTGACGTCATAATGACATCACCGGGGGATGTAATCATAACAAAAAAAAAAAAAAACGGTGATGTCATTATGATGTCAGGCAGGAATTTTGAACTCTGACCTTTAGCCCGGCTATTTATTCTGTCTGCTAATGTGTATCTACTTAGCCATATCTTCCAACTGTCCCTGATTTGGAGTCCATGTTCCCCTGTCCCTAGTTGTTCTCATTTGTCCCTCTTTGAGGTGTAACATGTAGATCTGCATCAATAAATCATTAATTTGTCTATACAAAGTGTTTCTTTTGTTGTAAATATTACGTCCCATTTCCTAGCCATCAACCATTAAGGGGGCGTGGCTTAACTTAACAAATGTCCCTCTTTCCCATCCTGAAAAGTTGGAAGCACTCTTTTCCCTGATGAAGGAGGGCTACAACACCTCGAAACGTTGGACATTATGGACTGCAGAATATCGCTTATATGTCACTGTATGATTTGCTAATACAGTTCTTCT
Source organism: Gastrophryne carolinensis (assembly GCA_027917425.1). Classification (NCBI taxonomy): domain Eukaryota; kingdom Metazoa; phylum Chordata; class Amphibia; order Anura; family Microhylidae; genus Gastrophryne; species Gastrophryne carolinensis. Next base: position 627,118,010 of record CM051235.1, read on the forward strand.
GCATATTTGATATGGAGTGCCGGCCTTATTGACTTACAAAAGATAAAACCCAGGGACCCTCTCCTCATCTGGCGTATGGGCCTGGTGGTCCCATTGGATCATCGCCTAAGGGGGTGCTTCCTCTGTCACGTCTACACCAGGACCCCCCTGGGCTTCTTCTCTCTCCTCTTGGACCTCCCCACACCTCAGCTTCACTCAGCACCACAGCCAAGTCTTCTCACTCACTTTCAACTACACCCGGGTCTCCCCCTGTAAAAGCCCTACCAGACTAACTACACCAACAGGACAGAGGACCCCTTACTGCGGTTTCTCCATTGTGGCCTGGTGGTCCCATTAGAACCTCTCCTAAGGGGCGCCTCCTCTGTCACATCCACACAAGGGCCCCCCTGGCCTTATTCTCTCTCCTCTTGGACCTCCCCACACCCCAGATTGACTCTGCTGCCAGGTCTTCTCACTGGCTTTCAACTACACCCAGGTCTCTCCCTGTAGAAGCCCCACCAGACTAACCACACCAACAGGACAGAGGACACCTTACTGCAGTTTCTCCATCGTGGCCTGGTGGTCCCATTGGATCCTCGCCTAAGGGGACCTCCTCTGTCACGACCACACCAGGACCCCCCTGGGCTTCTTCTCTCTCCTCTTGGACCTCCCCACACCTCATATTAACTCTGCTGCCAGGTCTTCTCACTGGCTTTCAACTACAGCGGGGTCTCTCTATGTAGAAGCCCCACCAGACTAACCACACCAACAGGACAGAGGACACTTTACTGCGGCTTCTCCATTGTGGCCTGGTGGTCCCATTGGATCCTCCGCTTTAATGAGACTGGCAATAGCCATAATAAGGCAGCAAGAAGCCTCTCCCTTGTGCATCAGGACAGGCTTAAAGCGCAACAAAACCCAGGCTGGATGGTCCTGGAGTGTACAAGCTTCCAGGGCCAGCCACTGGCCTTTCCTTGGGGTATCCCAAGTTTTGATGGCCTGCTGTGTGAAACCCACCAGATTGCTAGTAGTCACTCACCCAAGGCCGGCGTCCGCACCCGGCAAGGCGGGGCAGCTGCCGGGGGCCCACTGCCAGGGCCGGCCTTTGGGGTGTGCGACGGAGGTGGACTGGTGGTGCAATTTCTTTTCCCGTCGGGTGGGGCAACAGTACGCAGCAATAAGGTTCCGCTGCTTCCTGTGCTGTCCCCACCGGGGAGAGAGGAAGGGGCCCTACAGCACATGACAGGCACGCCGGCAGGCTGCGGATGATCAAACAGCAGACGGCAACAAGGAGAGCGGGAGTGTAAGCCGGGAGGGAAAGCGGTGTAGAGGTAAGTTTTTTTTTTAAAGAAGGTTTCTTTTTCTTTTGATCCTTAGGGGGCATCCAGATTTGGGGCGTCCCTCAGCGATGTGACGTGACTCTTCACCACAAATTGGTCCACTGAGACCATGCCGCCCAAGGACTCATGTAAACCTGGAGCTGGCCCTGCACTCACCTCCCCCAACATGCGCGGACTCTCGTTCAATCAGAACCGTTTGCAGTGCCTATGTCAGATTGTTTGCAATGGGGAGCGAGTGCGGCCGCATTCCCGGCATCTTTTGGGCTGTGTGTGCGCGTCGCTGGGGATGCGGCCGCCTGCGCTCCCCATTGAAATCTAGCAGAGCCGCTTGCCGAATGACAGTTCTGATTCCATGCGAGGCCACGCATGTGCAGTTGGACCTGGGAGAGGTGAGTAAGTACCGGGGATCTGAGGTGTTTCACCATACCTACCAACTTTTCAGGGTGGGAAAGAGGGACATTAGTTAAATTAAGCCACGCCCCCTCATTGATATATAGGAGATAGGATGTAACAGTTACAATAGAAACACTTTGAATAGGCGAATTAGTCATTTATTGCTGCAGATCTGCATGTTACACCTCAAAGAGGGACAAATGAGAACAACGAGGGACATGGGGACACGGACTCAAGAGAGGGACAGTCTCTCCAAATCAGGGACACTTGGGAGGTATGGTTTCACACAGAGGGGCATCCCAATTCACGGGACAAAACCCAGGATAGTCAAGTTGACATGGTGAGCTCCTAGCTGCCTCATTATGGCCATTGTCTGCACTGTCCTCCATATTATCCCAGTCATGGTGGAATATCAGGGCAATAGAAAGCACACAGCTGAAATTTGGAGCACCAGGTCCTCACATGAGCTCCCAATAATATAGACAATATCCTCCAGCTTTGTGTCACTTTTCTATTTCTGTAAGTAAATATGTCCTGCAATGCCATAACACAATCATTTTGATGTAAAGGTCCACAACAAAATGGCGACACACGGCATGTCTTCTTGGCACACTACATGCACTTTTGTCACATGTTGCTTCTTGAACCATTGGATGGGGAGAGGGGCTCTTGACTACCTTACCTGCCCCCCGCCTAAAAAAACAAACACAGTTCTGAGTGGAGAAAGAAAATGAGTGAGCTACAACAAAATGGCCGCCGCCCTGCTGTACTGAGGACGTGCATGAGGAGCGACGATTTGTCACCAAGGCAACCAGAAGCTTGTGGAACGCAACCAGTGAGCGGAAGTAGCAACCACTTCCGGGTTATGCAGCAACACAGGGAAGGCGGGCGGCTGGAGGCTTATACGGGCTTATTGTGTGTTACAAGCCCTGGAATAATAACAACGAGTGAGTGACGTCATTATATTAAATATATTGATTAGATTCATGACGTAACAATGCTCTGGTTTGTGAATGACGGGTGTGACCCGCCAATGTGGGCTCCTCACTGACCCGTATGGACAGCTAGAGCCATGTAGCCATATGCTGTCACGTGACCGGTGCCCGATATTGATATTATTATTGATAATACTGTTTTATCATCATATGTGTGATTATTGATGCTGTTATTATTACTGCTTCTACTATTAATATTTCTTTATTATTATTGTTACTACTGCTTTTACTAGTTTAATATTACAATTCTAATCAATCTAATTATTATTTGATCCTTGTTGTACTATTAGTATTTCTCTATTATTATTGTTACTACTGATTTTACTATTTTAATATTACAATTCTAATTAACCTAATTATTATTTGATCCTTATTCTACTATTTATATCTCTTTATTATTATTGTGACTACTAGTTTTTACTCCTTTTAATATTATAATTCTAATTAACCTAATTATTATATGATCCTTATTCTATTATTAGTATTTTTCTATTATTATTCTGATTTTACTATTTTAATATTACAATTCTAACTAACGTAATTACTATGATCCTTATTCTACTATTAATATTTCTCTATTATTATTGTTACTACTAGTTTTTACTATTTTATTATTATAATTCTAATTAACCTAATTATTATATGATCCTTATTCTACTAATAATACTTCTCTATTATTAATATAATTACTGATATTACTATTTATTTACTACTATTGTCATTACTTCTACTATTATTTTCCTATTATTACTGGTGTTACATTTATATTAGTATTCAAATGAATAGTAATAACATTACTGTTATTGTTTCTACTATGTTCTCTGTTATGTAAAATCATAATATATATATATATATATATATATATATATTTACTTAATATATTTTTATATCATATATTTAATATTTGTAAAAATATTTTTATGATTATAATTATTAACAATATAATGGCCAGGGCTCTCTCTCCTATTGCTTTCTGTGCTCACAACATTTGGTTTGAACTTTGTAGCATCTAGTTTGTATTGTTCCATGTACTATATGTTTTACCTTGTCTGTAATCATACCTTGTAAAGCGTTGCGGAAGCTGATGGTGATATATAATTAATAATAATAATAATAATAATAATAATAATATAATCAATGTATTATTAATCATTTTTTGTTATGAATATTATTATTATAGTTATGGTTATTAATGTTATTAGTGTGCTTGCGTGCCTCTCTCTGCAAGTCAGGCCTGTGAATAGGCAGCATTTTCGTGTTCCCTTGTACTGCCACCCCATGTGACCACTTGCAGCCAATCTGATTAGCAAAGCTGATGGTCACACAGCCATGTGCATGGTATCAATATATGTATATATTGTCTTACACTTATTCCAGGGGGGTTGTCGTCGTCCCTCCGCCCAGAAAAAGACGTTGAGTCCCTTCCTGGACCCCCCACTCAGGATGGAAAAGGAGAGAAGTCACATGACTGAGCGCATATTAAATCTCACTCTGGAGATCATCTACCTGCTGACCGGAGAGGTGAGGGGGATTCTGGGAGGTCACATGACATCACTCTCATCTCCATTAATAAAACACGCCCCTGCCCGGAGAGGTGAGGGGGAATCTGGGAGGTCACATGACATCGCTCTCATTTCCATTAATAAAACACGCCCCGGACCAGATTTGAGGGGTCACTGACATATTTGTGTTTTTATAATAGAATTATGTAGCATTCAAATTGTCTGATGGAGTGATCACCTCTAACTTAAAGAAGAACCCCATCTTGGAGCCGCCATCTCGCTCCCCCATGCTTGAGAAAAACAGCAATAAGAAGTTTCTAGAAGTTACGAAGAATCTTATTAAGTTGCTGTCTGGAGAGGTAGGCGATGATTCAGGGAGATTATCCAGTAACAATGAAGGGACGTGTCCAGAGTCTGATGATGTCATTGTGTGTGTCAGGTGCCTCTAAGGTGTCAGGATGTCGCTGTCTATCTCTCCATGGAGGAGCGGGATTATCTAGGAGGACACTGTGACCTGTACAATGCGGCCATGATGGAGGATCAGCCACCACTGGGTAAGCGGAGACAACAATATGGAGGATCCTCCTCTAAATGAAAGCCATGGAAACAATATAATGATTCTGAGTGTTATTGTAACAGATGGATCCAGGGATGGGGATCCCCCAGAGAGAGGCTCTCTTTATAGCCAGGAAACCTCACTGCAAGAGGACAAATATAAGGCAAGTGCTAAACTAGATGATGTTGCTTTATGAAAGTTCTCTGATACTAATTATGCCGGTTATCTTATCCAGGCCGACTCCCTGACCCATATAAAAGTTGAGCCAGTTAATGAGGAAGAAGTCTATGTGATCGACGATGAGGAGGAATTCTCTCCAAAGATCAGCTCAGGTGAGACATAACCCCCCCAAAAAAGTTTTTCTTAACTGTATTAATAACTATTATGCATGTTTCCTTTAGAGAATTGTTCCCCAACCCTCTTCTCAAGAGCTGCCAACAGGTCATGTTTTGTGGATCTCCACATAGCTGCTCTATAGCTCTGAGCACTAATTACTTCACCTGTGCACCTGTCTGGATCTAACGAGGAGATGGTTGGGCTAGCACTGCTTTAGAAGGATCTAACTTGGGGGCTCGTCCGGGATATTTCAAATGTGTATTGTTTTGAGTGCAGATATACAAGACATAACAGGCAGTATACATCTGAGACAGTATCAGTAGTTCCTTCCAAAAGATGCACCCAGAAAGGCATTGACAGAAGATGGATCTAATTTGGGGGCTCGTCCGGGATATTTCTATTCCAATATTCTTTCAAACTTATAACCGGTTTACAATATCGGATAAAGAAGTACCATCCGCTATAGCTCTGTCTGAGCACTAATTACTTCACCTGTGCATCTGTTTGGAGAACTGGAGTGCACAAGCTGGTGGTGGCTAACGAGGAAAGGGTTGGGCTAACACTTCTTTAGAAGGCTCTAACTTTGGGGGCTCATCCGGGATATTTCAAATGTGTAATGTTTTGATAGTACAGAGTTATGTTTAGTCGAGTGCAGATATACAGGACATAAGTAACAGCTAATTTACATCTGAGACAGTACATTCCTTCCAAAAGATGCAACTAGAAAGGGATCAACAGAAGATGGATCTAATTCGGGGGCTCGTCTGGGATATTTCAGATGTGTATTTTTTTGATAGTACAGAGTTACGTTTAGTCGAGTGCAGATATACAAGACATAAGTAACAGCCAGTATATATCTGAGACAGTATGTTCCTTCCAAAAGATGCATCCAAAAAGGGATTGACAGAAGATGGATCTAATTTAGGGGCTCATGCTGGATATTTCCATTTCAATATTTTTCTATTCCTATATTTTGTAAAAGTTATAACCGCTTTACAATATCTGATAAACAAGTTCTATCAGCTATAGCTCTGTCTGAGCACTAATTACTTCACCTGTGCGTCTGTTTGGAGATCTGGAATGCACAAGCTGTTGGTGGCTAAGGAGGAGAGGCTTGGGCTAACACTGCTTTAGAAGGATATAACTTGGGGGCTCGTCTGGGATGTGTATTGTTTTGATAGTACAGAGTTATGTTTAGTTGAGTTCAGATATACAAGACATAAGTAACAGCCAGTATACATCTGAGACAGTATCAGTAGTTCCTTCCAAAAGATGCACCCAGAAAGGGATCGACAGAAGATGGATCTAAGATGGGGGCTCGTCCGGGATATTTCTGTTTCAATAATTTTTTCACAGTTATAACCACTTTACAATATTGGATAAAGAAGTTCTATCAGCTATAGCTCTGTCTGAGCACTAATTACTTCACCTGTGCGTCTGTTTGGAGATCTGGAATGCACAAGCTGTTGGTGGCTAACGAGGAGAGGGTTGGGCTAACAATGCTTTAGAAGGCTCTAACTTGAGGGCTCGTCCGGGATATTTCAAATGCGTAATGTTTTGATAGTACAGAGTTACATTTAGTCTAGTGCAGATATACAAGACATAAGTACCAGCCAGTTAGTTTCCATCTGAGACAGTACTTTCTTCCAAAAGATGCACCCAGAAAGGGATCGACAGAAGATGGATCCAATTTGGGGGCTCGTCTGGGATATTTCCGTTTCAATATTTCTCTATTGCAATATTTTTGAAGTTATAACCATCACATAAAGTAGTTCCATCACTGCTTTATAATCCGTACAATTACATTCATGTCTTTATACTAAGCATTAAGTACATAGCGCTAACTTTCAGAGGGTTGTTGACCTCCGTTCACCTAGTTTGAGGAGGCAGCTGGACGCAAGTTGAGCCCTTCTCCCTATTGAGACCATCGTTGCACTCCCACTTGTTATCCCTCTCTAATTAAATGGAATATATGAATTACTGGCAGATATACTGACCACAAGCCATGGAAGAAAATCCTCCCTAGGGTTGTCATAAATAAGGGGAACCAGATCTAGGAGCATCCAGTCTGGATAAGACTAGTAGTAATTTGTCAGCTGGTCAGCATTTAGCTGGCTTGGGACACAGAAGATGGACAAAAATGTAGCTTATTAAAGTAGAAAATATCAGTAGGAAGAAATAGGAAAGGTATTAAGATTGGTAACAGGAACAGAAAGGGACTCTCTCTTTCCCGGGGTGTATTAAATGTGCATTGTTTTGATAGTACAGAATTAAAGCGGAACAAAACCCACCAGCTGCCGGCCTGAAATCCTAAAGGTTTCCCGGGCTGACTGCTGGCTTTGCCCTGGGGTATCCCAAAATGGTTCCTTCTAATAGATTTATCCAGTAAGGAATTTACAGAAGGTGGATACAAATTGGGGGCTCGTCCGGGATATTTTAAATGTGTTTTGCTACAGAGTTACATTTAGTCGGGTGTAGAGATGTGGGACATAAGTAACAGCCAGTATACATCTGTGACAGTATGTTCATTCCAACAGATACATCTAGTAAGAGATTTACAGAAGATGGAGGCCCCTGCCCTCCTTATCGCACACAGCGACATCAGAGGTCACTGCGAGGGAATGGCAGGTGGCCAAAGAGTTATCAGGCAAGTAATTTCACATATCAATACCATGTCTCTGCAATAGAATATTATAAATAAATGTTTTCTTGTGGTAAATTTGTAGGAATAAATGAGGGCAACTGGACAAGTCACAAATCAGAGTGATTTAACTGCATTAGCATGTCTGGAGCTAATCCTCACTTTTATTGGGGTCCTGCACCTTTTAGGAATTTTTGTTCTTTATTTCAGTTTTTTAGTATGAAATCTAGGAATAAATGCAGGCATGGGGGGGAGGGGGATGTGAGGCTCTGTTTTGTCCTGGCCTTTTATGGCAGGCAATTCCGCTGAGCTCAATTGCATTCCAGCATGGCCGCTCTCACCTCACCATCCCGTCTGCTGCCTGGGACACCATGTTGATTAAAGATACGTCTGCAGTTTTTCTATAGTGCTATAGACATATTTTATTTATTGGTTTGTGATAAACATATGTTTAAATAGTTCAAATGATTTGGATGCCTTGTCCAAGATGGCCGAAGCCTTGCATAACGGCGTCAGTTTAGCTTCCTTTGTGTCAATGGGTTGATCTGAGATTTGCTGGTGGGAATAAAAGCCAGTCACCCATTGGATGATCTGGGAGATTTGTGATTGGTTAATAGACTGGGCTCTATGTAATACAAAAGGGCTTCACACGGATTTTCACCTATTCTCTTCCCAGAGAATAGGCCGCAAGAGCGGATAAACCTCTGGAGCTGACCTGTGCCATGCGACAACCAACATCTGACAAGGGTTATTTTGTATTAAAGCAGACCAAAACCCTCATAACTTGTGAAATACATTTGGCCAAAGCCCCTGCCAATTCTCACTTCTTAGGGTGTAGAACTAGAAATTGACATTTACGCTTTTTGAATTGTCCTGGAACACTGATTTTTTTGCTGCCCCTCTCTGTAAGAGCGGCCGATCAGTCATTGCAGAGGTGTGGCAATGTCATTATTACCACACAAAGCAGTGGCAATGAATGGAGGGGCAGTGAAAGTTAGCCAAAGGTCCTCTTCATAGGGGGGAGCAATTCAGAGGGATGCTAGTTATAAATGTGGGTTTCGGTCCGCTTGAAGATAAGTTTATAATCTATTCTTTGTTAAAGCAGGCCAACTCCCTCCTCGACCCCCTCGCGGGAAATCCAGCGCCGCGATTGGCTGCCCGGCGCTTAAGTGGTCACTGCCCATGTGATCACTGGGAAGCCAATCACGACGCTGGATTCTTGACGGGGGAGCTAGGTTACGGTAAGGTTTATGGGCGTCTGAACTGATTTGAATGCTGAATTAACCCTTTGTTCTGCATTGTATTCAAATTTAGACACATTTTAGCACCTTTCATTGGAGAAATCTGCTATCTTTTGTGCCAAAGCAAAGCGTTGGGGGCTCGTCTGGGATATGAACCCAGGACATTTTTTCTGACACCCCGGCTGCCATATTCCTTCTTTCGCCTTGTTTCCCAGATTCATCTGTGCTTTTTGTGTTCTTTCCTCTCTTGTGTGGTGCAACAAGAAGCCACTTGAAAAAGCAAAATCCAAGCTTGAACAACAGGAACACCTAATGGCTGCCACTTACTAACACGCCATGGCTCCAGTCACACTAATGCAAGTGACACCTCACCTCCCTGTTGTATACTGCAGATTGGAGTTATCATTTATTTCTCCAAGGTTCCTGTAGCAGTCGCTCTGAATTAAGAAAGACAGTCAGGCGATTAGTGAAACGTTTTCAGCGAAATAAAACTGAAAGTCCAGTTGCTTTGTTTGTTTCCTACAGATATAGCCTGACCTGGATCAATGGGAGCCTATACATGATGTTATTTTTTTTAAACATGGTTACCCATACTCCCCTGTATTTGCTTAGGACGAGAATATTGTGGCTATTAAAAAAGAAGAAGACGAAGACGAGTATGTGTGTGGTGATGAGCCTTGTGCCGAGGAGGAAATCTCTCCACAGATCAGCACAGGTAAGGAATAACCCCTTCAACAGCCAACCCCCCCCTCCCAACACACACGCCATCTCTCTGCCGCCTGGTTTTCTCTAAAGTGGACCAATCGCCAGTATTTTGACTGTTCCGATAGTTGGTCCCTGCCCCGGGGGGCATCCCAATGTAGCTTGCTCCGCTGTGTGAAACCCCCCCTAGAATGCCCACTCCACTTACTTGCCCACAGTGCATGCGCAAGCACTTGTCCAATCAGCGTTTTCTGCCATGCATACTAATGCACAGCGCGTCTGCATAGGGGTGTTACACATTAGGACATCCTGGTATAGGATGCCCAGGGGCAGGCTAGCACCTGACCCTCGAGTCTTTTAGGCTAAAAGCCCAGCTGTGGCGGGTCGTGGTTGGTTCACACAGCGGGGCATACCAAATTGGGGTAAGGGGCATGGAACCAGGGAGTCATGGAGTCTTTTACATTTCAGGGCCGCCGAACATAGGTTTTGGTCCACTTTAACATTGGCTCAGATGCCGAAGCAGCATTTTTTTAATGACTTAAAGCAGACAAATAGTCGAAAATAGCTTAAAGTGGACCAAAACCCAGGATTTTGACTATCCTGGGTTTTGGTCCGTGCCTCTTCCTGGTCCTATGGGGCCTGTGCGGCTGCTCGTCCAATCGGCGCGCTCGGATCTGCTGACGCCCCTTCGTCTAAGACGAGCGACCGCATCCCTGCTAGCCTCTAATGGAGCGTGCACGCGTCGGCCATTTACAAATGCCGGTCGCAGGCACGTGCCCCGCTAGAGGGTGAGTGAGTGAACGGGGGGACCTGGGGGGTTTCACAGAGCAGGGCATCCCGATTTTGAGCTTTTTGGGTTTTGAGCCACTTTAAGTGGTGACTGAAGTTAACCCAAATGGGATGCCCGGCTGTGCATCGGCGCTCACTAAGCTGCAGAACAGGGCTGCCAATACTTCTGCATTTCACATACCACGTGACCGCCAGTTGGCTATAAGGCAAGACTGAATGCTGTAGAAGGATCCCCAAAGAGGTATCGACAGCTCCCCTGCTTGTGGAGTGCTGATGCACAGCAGGGCATGCTCCCCCCACAAAGTATAATTAAGACGAAGTCCTTGTACTCTTTAAAGTGGGACAAAACCCACCCAGTAAACATGCATGTCTGCATTGCATGCTATTTTCCAGTGTTGCGATTCAGCACCATTCTCTCCTTTGCTAATTTTTTTTGTTGGGGGGTTAATGAATCAAGTATTCAGCAGAGTCACCTGACCTTTCTGTTGCGATAAAAAGGTGTCAAGCAATGCGGAAATTGCCCACAATTTACCTGGCAAGTGTGGCTTTCTCTCATGCGAAAATAGACTCTTCCACATGTATGTGGTGTTGCCACTCTCAATTTACCTAATAAGACTCTTATTGCCCCGGGGCCTGCATAAACCTGCAGCCAGACCTGGGTGTGAGTTGCAGTTTATTCTAAATATGTCTCACACCCTGCTTCGGAAATATTAATTACCCGTGGGTTATGTCCAGTAGAGGGCGAACTTCTGCAGAGATAAATAGAAAAAAGAAGCCCCTCCCGGTCCATAAATATCTGGGACCTCCCACACATTCCCCAGTCTTCGTCTCTGCAGACGGCGAGCAAGTCAGAAGATGGCTGTCTCCTTCCTTTGCAGGTAAGCCGGGGGCACACCCGGCCATTTTATCCCTATTTCTGCCCGGACCTTGTTTTAATTAGATTACTATGCCTCCCAGCCTTGGCTGTAGGTCCGGCCGAGGGTAGGTTTCACCTTAGTGGTGTACTAACTAGGAGCCATGCTCCTCTGTGAGACCCCCAACAAGGGGTAGGTGGATACCAGGTTCGGGATCCTGGTTTGGGATGCCCTGTCCGTTTGGTCCCTGCACCACATTAGGCGGCTTGGGTGCCCCCCTCCTTTGCTCCCGGTGTCTGGTTCATGGGGGGCCTGTCCCTCCATTTTATTCAGCTTGCCCTGGCTGTATGTTTTTGACTGTGTGTGTGTGAGTGAGATGCTGCGGTGTTTTTCACTTGCCAGGCCGCGTTTGGTGGACGGCGGCCTGGAGCCCGGGCCTGTTCCGCGGTCGCGCTCCCAGCATGATGCTGGGAGCGTGACCATTGTAGGTACCTCAGTTAGGAGAGGGGGCGGCCCGCCCCCCTCCTCTGGCGCCCTTTGCGGTCCTCAACCAATGGCTGGGTTCCGCTGTCTCTGGCCATGGTTGGGAGGGGGCGGGGCCACACGTGTCGCGCGATCCGCGCTGACCCGCCCTCCTTCTTCTCTCTGCTGCTTGATGGACGCCATTTCCTCCGGTTATCTGTGAGTGCCCTGCGGGGGCTGTTCGTTGTTATTGTATACTGCTGTTAACCCGTTAGGGGCTCTCAGCTCATGGAAGGTGTGTTTTTTGTGATATATGTGTGACAATGTGTATATATATATATATATATATATATATATATATATATATATATTATATATTTATCAGGAATGAATGATTACATATGTATATAGCGCTTGGTGTGACTCTTATGGCACCCTATATTGTGTTTTTCAGGGGAATACCTTACCTTAGTTAAAAGGGGGCTTTTTCCTGGTTCTTAGGTCCCTCGCTCAGATTGGGGTTTATTCCTTGTCATTCACAAATCCTCCCCCTAACGGACATTAAGGGGCATCCCGGGTGGTTTATTAGCGTAATTCCCACTGGTCATTGCGACTACCATAAAAAATCACCTTATGGAGGCTTCCCAGGATACTGGGCTCGGGATCCCTTTGGGGCTACCCCGGCAGTGTGTGGTTTGTGGGGTATCCCTTGCGGGGGATAATGTGCTTATTTGCGTACCATGTGCACAGCAGGCCATTGCGCAGTCCGGGCCCCTGGCGTCTGGATCAGCGCCGCTGGACTCATCATCTACACCCCCACGCCTGGCTTTGACCCCCAAGGACGTTGTCGTCAGTGGGGAGTCGCAGTCTGATGTATGTGCTAGATGGCCATCATTGGAAGATTATTGCTAGCTCTGCGGCCAGGAAGGCATTTGGCGCCGGCCTTTGGTTATGATTATTATGACTCGTTTACTTGGTCTGTTTATTCCCCGCTTGAAGTAGGGGAATTGTTTTCAGACTCTGAAGGCTCTGATGATCAGCAGTTCTTGATGCTGATGATGGGCGGGAGCATGGGGTTACTGTGGATACCCCCAGACTTCTGGGCCATTTTCTTGAGGTTCTTGCTATTTCCCCTCCTGCGGAGGCCCTCTGCAGAAGGGGGAATTTTTTTTTTTTTGCGGCCACTAAAGCTCGCCTTGAGTTTCCTATCAGAGGCTTTTTGACAAATTGTTTCTTATGGTATGGGAAAGGCCCAGCCGACTTCCCGGGGTCCCTCAGGGGTGGTGTAGGAAGTATCCCTTTCCAGGTGAACACGGTGAAGCGCTGGTCGTCGCCCCCAGAAGTCGACCCTCCGATTCTGGGGTTGTCCAACACATTGGTTGTGCTCTCACCAGACTCCTCCACGCTGAAGGATGGTGAGGACCGTCGTCTTGATCAAATGGCGTCACACGCCTTTGCCAGTGTGGGTTCGGCACTGCGCCCCGTTTGTGCTACAGCTCTCACGGACGGGGCTACCAGATCTGTGATTAGGGGCTGTTGAATGGTTCCCATCTTGACCCTGCTAGTGATGAGTTGCAGCGCTTACGAGGTGTCATTTTTTTTTTTTTCTCATGACCTTTGTCTTATCAGCTTTGGACGATACAATATGCATGTGTAATAGAACCTCGGCTTTGCTTGTGGCTATACGCCGCTCGGTTGCTTGCGCCAATGGGCGGCTGATATGGCGGCTAAGAAGGCGCTTTCAGGGCTACCCTCCTTGGGTATGTGCCTGTCTGGAGATTAATTGGACGCAATACACATCGCGGCTCCTTTAGTCCTTCCTTTAGTGGCTCTCGAGCAAGCAGGGGAGTTGATTACTTTGTGTTCGGAGGTGACTCCTGGGGTAGGGGCAGAGGACGTGCCCGCCCCGGAACTACCTGGGGTGTCAAACCCTAGGCTGCTGCCAAGCTCTCTCAACAATGAGGGGGCGCCCTCGCGGGTGGGGGAATGGCTACGGCACTTCGCCCAGGTCTGGTCCTGGGAGGTCACGGACAAATGAATCTTGTAGGTGGTCTCTTCCGGACAAGCTGGAGTTCAAGTACCAGCCTCCTCCCAGTTTCCTAAGGTCTCGAGTCCTCTCGGATCCCCGGGCTGCGCAGGGGCTCCTGTTGGCTGTAAAGAATCTTCTGGTCATGGATGTCATATGCCCGGTGCCTTTCTCAGAGAGAGGCTGGGGATATTATTCCAACCTCTTCACGGTTCCCAAAAGGATGGGTCCATCAGAACCTTTCTGGATTTGAAGCTTCTCAACAGGTTCATCTGAACCAAGAAGTTCCGCATGGAAACTCTGCGCTCAGTCATCTATTCCCTTCGTCTGGGGGATTTCATGACATCTATAGACATCAAGGTTGTTTGCCTTCATGTACCATCTACCCAGCACACCAGAGATTTCTCTGGTTTGTGGTGGGAGATCAGCATTTTCAGTTTGTGGTCCTCCCTTTCGGGTTGACTTCGGCACCAAGGGTGTTCACCAAGGTGCTGGTGGGCATATTGGCCCTTCTCAGAGCCCCGGGCATTCACTTTGTTCCGTATTTGGACGACCTCCTCATTAGGGCATCTTCTCTCGGTCAGGCGGAGCTGGACACCAGGTTTGGTGGTGACGCTGGAGAGGTTCGGCTGGGTGATCAACTATCCCAAGTCTTCTCTCTCCGCCTCAAGGGACTTTTCGTTTCTGGGCATGAATCTGGATACCATTTGGACAAGGGTTTTGCCTTCCTCAGTACAAGGTGCAGATGGTTCAGGATCTGATACGTCTTTTCCTGTCCAATCCTCGTCCTTCTATCCGGCTAGGGATGAGACTGGTGGGATTGATGGTGGCTTCCTTCGAGGCAGTTCCCTTTTGCTCAGTTCCACATGAGGTCGCTCCAGCTTCTTCTATTGTTGGCCTGGGACAGATGTCCGCAGTCATTGGATCAGTCGTTCATGATGTCTCCCCGGTTTCGGCAGTCCCTTCAGTGGTGTCTGGAGCCAAGCAATCTGATGAGGGGCAGGTTTTTTTGACCCCTTGTTGGGAGACGGTTACCACGGATGCCAGCCTGTTGGGCTGGGGAGGTTTTTGGAAGACACATCAGTTTAAGGGGCTGTGGGGTCCTCTGGAGGCTCACACCCCCATCAATGTCTTGGAGCTGAGAGCTATTCGGTTGGTTCGGTCATGCTTGACGCATCACCTACGTGGCTTACTGGTTCAGGTTCAATCAGACATTCGAACTGCGGTAGCTTGCATCATTCACCAGGGAGGGACTTGCAGCGGGAGTACCCTCAGGGAATTTTCTCTGAATCTTGCATGGGCGGAGAGCAATGTTCCATGCATCTCAGCAGGGTACTTTCCGGGAGTGGAAAACACGGAGGCGGACACTCCCTGAGCAGGGGATCCTCTCGCTGAGGGGAATGGTCTCTCATCCGCATGGTATTTCGGTCCCTCTTTCGCATGTGGGGGTTTCCGGAGGTGGATCTCTGCCTCACGTCACAGCTGCAAGCTCCCAATGTTTTGTGTCTCTGTCTCAGGATCCTCTGGCCCTGGCAGTGGACGCCTTGTCTCTTGCCTGGAGGGATCGGGGGTTCCTGTACCTTTTTCCCTCCTTCTCCATGGTGGGCAAGGTGTGCGCGAGCTGGCTCAAGAGGGTGCGTCAGCTATTCTGGTGGCTCCAGGGTGGCCAAGACAGGTTTGGTTCGTACCACAATTTACAAGCGCTGGCTTGACGGCGTGGCTGCTGAAACCTCCATCTTAAAAGAAGGTTTGTCTGATGCTGTGATTCAGACACTTGTTAGGGCTAGGAAGTGATATTCCTATTACATCTACTACAGGTCTTGGAGTTCTATTTTGATTGGTGTGAGGCTAGGGCCTTGTCTTGCAGGGTGTTTTCGATCCCTAGGATTTTGGATTTTCTTCAACACCGTCTGGACCTGGGGCTCCAGCTTAGTACCTCGAAAGGGCAGGTCTCTGCCCTGGTGGTCTTCTTTCTAAGGTCTTTTGTTCTTCATTCTTTGGTTAAAACTTTTTTTCTAGGGGGTCACTCATGTGCGGCCCCCTCGAAAGCCTTTGTGCCTGTTTGGGATTTGAATTTGGATCTGTTGGCTCTCCAGGGGCCTCCTTTTGTGCCAGTGCAGGATGTTGCATTTCCTAGGCCATTACCTCTGTTCGATGTGTTTCTGGGTTGGCAGCTCTGTCTATTCAGGCCTCTTACTTTGAGAGACACCAGGACAAGGTGGTCTTCTGCTTTAAGCTGGATTTCCTACCTAAAGTGGTCTCTGCCTTCCATCTCATTCAGGAGGCGGTTCTCCCTTCCTTGTGTCCTAAGCTTAGCAATGACAAGGAGAGGGCCCTGCACTTTTTGGATGATTGTTCGTTGTGTGAAGTACTATTGGGTGGCTGCTTCTCCTTTCTGTAGGACGGACGCTTTGTTTGTGGTGCCCTCTGGGCCCAAGAAGGGTTTGGCGCCGTCAAGTCTACCATTAGTTAATGGATATGTCTGGCCATTGTTGGGGCCTATATTGCCAAGGGGAGGGAATCCCCCTTTTCAGATTACTGCTCATTCTACTCATACTGTTGGGGCTTCCTGAGCTTTTCAGCACCAGTCTTCTGGTGTTTGGTCTTCTGTTCATACCTTTTACAAGTTTTTGTAAGGTTGATGTGCGGGCCTCAGCGGATGCTGTTTTTGGCCGCAAAGTTCTACAAGCTGCAGTGGTTTAATTTGCGCACTTTTGCCTGTTAGGATCCCCACCATTTTTGGACACTGCTATTGGATGTCCCACGTGTAATGAATATTTCCGAAGCAGGGTGTGAGACATACTTAGAATACGGTAATACCATTTTGTGATTACTCACCTGTAAAATGGGTATTATAAGTATGTCTCACACACTGCTTCGTCCCACCCGGAGTTGTATCTTGGATCCTCCTATATGGTGATACTTTTTTCTCATAGATTTTATTTGCTCTTCCTGGTTTCCTTACTGCTTTCTTATACTGGGGAATGTGTGGGAAATCCCAGGTATTTATGGACAGGGAGGGGCTTCTTTTTTCTATTCATCTCTGCAGAAGTTCGCCCTCTACTGGACATAACCCACGTGTAATTAATCTATCCAAAGCAGGCTGTGAGACATACTTATAATACCCATTTTACAGGTGAGTAATCACAAAATGGTATTTTTTTGCTGCACGCCTGGATGCTCCAAGTAGGCTTAGAAGCCATAGAGAGCTATGAGATCTTCTCCGTGGGAGTAGCTAGGGGGGACACTTGCCCCGTGTGCTGCAGGTTGGGGGCTAAAAACAGGTGGGGACTCAATTTTGAATCTTTGCCCCGGGTGCCAGAAAGCCTAACTACTCTGTCTTCTCCATTACTTCCTTTGCTTTTTTTTTCCTCTCTCTCTTTAGATGGACGTTACATTCAAAGCAACAGAAAGAAGCCTCCTGATAACTCCAAATTTGAAATAAAAGATCGTAACACCCCAGAACTTTCTCCAGTAGAAGATGTTATTGCCTCAAAACGGCACCCGGGAAGAGCTTCGGATCCTTGTACAAATCTGAGGCATTTTCCCGAGGACATTGTCCTCGATCCTGAGGCACTTCCGTCCATTTCTTCTATGGACGAGGGGCCTTACCCCGAGGACTACGCCGCCACCGATCCCTCATCTCTCACATCTGTCCCTTTTCTGAACGGCGGCCATTTTCCAGAGGACCCCCATCTTGCAGCCGACCCCCCTGTTCTGTGGGGCAACGTGATTTCTTCCTGGTATGAGACAAACACAAGTTCCTCCAAAAATTCGAAGCTTCAGTCGCCTCCCAGGTCCACCAAGAAATCTTCCCAACCCGGAAAGTCGTCTCTTGCGAAGAATCGCGCTGGCAGGAAAACTTATATGTGTTCTATCTGCGGGAAGTGCTTTATCCAGAAGTGCAACATGGTGACCCACAGGCGCATTCACACCGGGGAAAGACCCTACTCCTGCCCCACGTGTGGCAAAAGCTTTACCGATAGATCCAACCTGAACAGGCACAAGAAGATCCACGCCTCAAACGAGGCTTTCGGGGATAGGCCGAAGCTTGAGCCTGAGCGGACTCAAAGCAATCCCAGGGCATTCCCGTGTTCTGTGTGCGGCAGGCGCTTCACGCAGAAGGCGCATCTTCTCACCCATAGGCGGACGCACACCGTTTCCTAAGTGCAAAAAACCCTGGTCTGGGTGGACTTTGATGTACTGAGAACGAAAGTGTGTCCTAAAAACTCAGCAGAGGAATTGAATGGACAAGTTGGCTTCATGTTTGTTTAGATTTTAGATGAGAAACTTTTCCCGCAGAGGATGCCGGCAACGACGTTCATGTTTGTATAGAATTTCTTATGTAGTTACAAATAGTAGCAATAAATTTATATAGAAAAGTCTGTCTTATTTCTTCACCGCGTAGTGTGTGACAATTTGTTTATGCATCTGATACTCCTCCACTGTTAAACCGCGGCCGAAGACAGGCCGGGGATGTGGCGCCGGCAACACAGGACCCGCCAGGATTGGGTAAGATCACCCACGCCCTGGGGGGGGGGGGGGGGGTTTACATAGCAGGGCATCCGATGTAGGCAGCGGCCAGGCCTGCCTACATCGGATGCCCAAGTTAGCCCAAACAAAGGTTAGCCCAAACTCCACCAGCAGGTGGCGACGTTGCAGAGAAGTCATGAAAAACGAGCCCCTCCCGGTCTATACATACCTGGGACCTCCCACTTATCTCCCAGTGTTCTTCTCTGCAAGATGGCGACAAGACAGAAGAATTAAGTCTCCTGCTTGCAGGTAACACCCCGGCCCCCCCTTCTGGTCTATTTCTGCCCGGCCTTTTGTTTATTAGCCCCTTGATTGAATATAGAGCCTCCCAGCTTAGGCTGTCGGCCGGGCAAGGGTAGACGGCACCTAAGGTGCCTTGTCCCTGCGCTAGTTGGGGGGGGGGGGGGGGGGCTTGTCTGTGTGCCTGTGTATGCTTGCTACTTGTGGCTGTGTGTTTTACTTGGTGCGGCTGGTGTGGGGCGGGGCCGGGCGACGTGTGTGTGTTGCCACCGGCCCGCCCGCCTGACCAGCTTGTTAGTGTTTGGGGGCTCCGTTGAGCACATTGGACGGTGTGCACGGCTCTCCGGAGGGGCAGGGGGGCGGGTCCGGGCGGCGCGTGTGCCGCCGACCCGCCGGCCTGCGCTTGCCTCCTGTCAGTTGCGGGCGCCAAGTTCGGAAGCGGAAGCGGGCGGGGCCGGGCGGCGTGTGTGTAGGTTGCCACCGGCCCGCCTGCCTGTCTTCATCACTTATGTGCGGGCACCATGTTTTAGGCACCCGCTGTACTGTCCGGCTCTCCAGAGGAGGAGGGGGGCGGAGCCGCGTCGTGCGCGGCCCGTGCTGTGCCCTGATTGGAGGGGGGCGAGGCCGGAGCGTCTGACGCGCTCTGCTGGGCCCGCCCTTCTTCTCCCTCTGCCTCCTCGTGTATGCTTGCTGGCCGCCATTCCGGTCGCGGCTTTTAAGGTAGACCGGGTTTTGTCTGTATGGTTAAGGTGGTTCTTTGGCTGGGGGC
The DNA here is from genome assembly GCA_027917425.1 of Gastrophryne carolinensis. Classification (NCBI taxonomy): domain Eukaryota; kingdom Metazoa; phylum Chordata; class Amphibia; order Anura; family Microhylidae; genus Gastrophryne; species Gastrophryne carolinensis. Next base: position 627,137,368 of record CM051235.1, read on the forward strand.
ATCAGAAGAAGTTTCAGGTCAGATCCCTCTCGTTGGGGGTTGTGTCCTGGTGTTTGTCGGCCTGACTTTGGGTGGCATTATTTTGCTGGGTCCCTTATGCTGGTGCATACCTAGCCTTCCACATGTATATAATATATATGTGCTTTGTATGTATTCCTTGTATACTGCTCCCTGTGCGGGTTCATGCCTGACATTTTTGTGTTATGATATTGTATATGACATGTGCTGTTCCTTAGTGCTTGGAGTGACTGTTGTCTTTTCTGTTTCAGATCCTGGGATCCCACGCTGCAGGGCTCTCCCGGTCTTAGCTACCTGGCTAGTGGGGTTGTCCATTACAATTTTATCCCTATATTGGTTATTTTGCAAATTCTCCCACTTCAGGGCCATTTACTATAAAAAAAATAAAAAAAAAAATTAAGGGGCATCCTGGGTCGCATATTGCGTAAATCCCTGGGTCATTGCGAATACCATAAAATTCACCATATGGAGGCTCCCAAAGATACCGGAAACGGCCCTTCGGGGCAGTCCAGGCTGTGTGGGGGTTGTGGGGCTCCGCTCCCAGGGGATGATGTTATTATATGCATTCCATGTGTGCAGCGGAACATTGAGCGCCAGTCCGGCACCCCGGTGTCTGGCTCTTCGATGCCCGTGCCATCTCCGTCTCCTCCTTGCCTGTTCCGGACCCCGTGTGACGTCATGGGTGGGGATTCGCAATCCGAGGTATGCGTCCGGTTGGCTAGCCTCGAGAAGATGTTTTCCGCTGTGGTTGCTCAGAAGGCTCCGGCTAAGCGGAAACACTTGTCCCCGCCTCCGCCGGACTCAGATGTTGAGTTTGTTGAGGCATTGGATTGGTCAGATTGCCCCCTGGTTGAAGAGGGGGAGCTGATTGAGGATTTGGACGATCCTGAGGTCCAGCAGCTGTTTGGTGCTGAGGGTGACCAGGCCATGGGGACTGTTTCGGACACCCCTTCCATATTGGCTCAAATGTTTGAGGTTTTTGATTTGGATCCTCCTGAGGCGGTTCCTCCGCCAAAGGGTGAGTTGTTTGAGGTGACCAAGCCGCGTTTGGAATTTCCCAGTCGACGAAATTTCGAGAATGTCGTCCTTAAGGAATGGGAGCAACCTACGCGTCTCGTTGGTGTTCCACCTAGTTGGGATAGGAAGTATCCTTTTCCGGCGGACTTGGTGAGGCGCTGGTCTGCCCCTCCCGAGGTTGATGCTCCGGTTTTGGGGCTATCCTATATGGCAGTTTTGCATTCTCCTGACACGACTACTCTTAAGGTTGGCGAGGATCGCCGGATTGACCAGCTGGCCCGCCATGGTTTTGTCTGTGCGGGTTCGGTTTTGAGACCTGTTGTGCTTCGGCACTTTTGTTGTTTGCGGTTAGGTCCATTGTCAGGGATTTATGTGTGGATCTTGATCCTACTTGTGATGAATTCCTTGCCCTCAAGCGTTGCGAGTCCTTCGTTTCGTTTGTCCTTGCCGCTCAGGATGATGCCATGTTGATGTGTGTCAGGGCTACGGCTCTGTTGGTAGCTATCCGACGGTCGGTGTGGTTGCGGCAATGGACTGCTGATTTTAATTCCAAAAGGTACGGCTCTTCCCTTTTTGGGTTTGCGCCTGTTTGGTGAGAAATTAGATTCGGTTGCCAAGGGAGGCAAGTTACCTCAGCGCAAGAAATTTCGTCGTTCCTTTCGGGGGGCGACCTCTTTCAATCCTTCCTTTCGGGGAGCCAGAGCTGGCAGAGGTGCGGGCTTCTCGGCCCCCAGGGGTGCTAGTTGGAACAGGGGTAGAGGCCGTGGCCGTCCCGTTCACGCCTGGGGCGCCAAACCCAAACCAGCTGCAAAGCCCGCTCAGCAATGAGGGGGCGCCCTCACCCTTGCGGGTGGGGGGACGGTTGCAACTCTTCTCCCGGGTATGGGACCTGGAGGTCTCGGACAGGTGGATCCGGGAGGTGGTGTCGGCAGGTTACATGCTGGAGTTCGAGTCCCGCCCTCTTCCTCCAAGATTTTTCAGGTCTCGGGTTCCTTCAGTTGTTTTGGCCACGCAGGGGCTCCTGGCGGCGGTGAGGAATCCTCTGGAAATGGCAGTTATCTGCTCGGTCCCGCCTTCGGAAGTGGGTCATGGGTATTATTCCAATCTCTTCACAGTGCGCAAGAAGGACAGGTCGGTTCGTCCCATCCTGGATCAGAAGTTTTTCAACGTGTTTATTCGTCCCCGGAAGTTTCATATGGAAACCCTGCGATCTGCCGTCAATTCTCTTCGGCAGGGGGACTTTATGACGTCCATAGACATCAAGGATGCCTACCTTCACATTCCTATCTTTCCGGCTCACCAAAGGTTTCTTCGCTTTGTGGTGGAAGATCGGCATTTTCAATTTGTGGCTCTTCCGTTCGGCCTTACCTCGGCTCCGAAAGTGTTCACCAAGGTGTTGGCGGGCGTGATAGCCCTTCTCAGAGCTCAGGGGATTCGCATTGTGCCCTGTCTGGACGATCTTCTCATCATGGCTTCTTCTTTCAGTCAAGCGGAGGTGGACACCAGGACGGTAGTATCCACTCTGGAGAGGTTCGGCTGGGTGCTCATCTACCCCAAGTCCTCCCTCGTTCCGGCCAGGGTGGTGCCCTTTCTGGGGATGTCCTTGGATTCTTGCCAACTCAGAGTTGTTCGGCCTCAGGCCAAAGTTCTCTTGGTTCAGAAATTGGCGCAGCTTCTTCTTTCCAATCCTTGCCCGTCCATCCGGCTAGGGATGAGACTGGTGAGGTTGATGGTAGCTTCCTTTGAGGCAGTTCCCTTTGTTCAGTTTCACACGAGGACGCTTCAGTTTCATCTGTTGGCGTCTTGGAACCGGCGACCGTGGTTGTTGGATCGGTCTTTTCGGGTGTCCTCCCGGGTTCCGCAGTCTCTCCTGTGGTGGATGGTCTCGGACATTCTCTTGAGGGGCAGGTCCTTTCTGTCGCCTCTTTGGGAAACTGTCACCACGGACGCCAGTTTGTCAGGATGGGGAGTTTTCTGGAAGGACCTTCGGTTCCGGGGGAGGTGGGGTCCTCTGGAGGCCCACTTGCCCATCAACATTCTGGAGTTGAGAGCCATCAGGTTGGTTCTGTCTCTCTTGACCCTGCATTTACAGGGCTTGTCGGTTCAGGTTCGGTCGGACGATCAGTCGGCGGTTGCTTACATCAATCGCCTGGGAGGGACTCGCAGTCTGCGTGCCCTCAGAGAGGTGTCTCTGACTCTAGCCTGGGCGGAGACTCATGTCCCTTGCATCTCGGCAGTATACATTCCAGGATTGGAATACACGGACGCGGCCTTCCTGAGCAGGTGCTCTTTCCGCCGGGGGGAATGGTCTCTCCACCCTCAGGTTTTTCGGTCGCTTTGTCTCCGGTGGGGGACGCTGGAGGTGGATCTGTTTGCCTCTCGTCACATTTACAAGCTTCCTACATTCGTGTCGCTCTCTCAGGATCCTCTGGCGGTGGATGCCATGTCCCAGAGCTGGGGGGACTTGGGGTTCCTTTCTCGGTTTCCTCTGGGCCCCATGCTAGGCAAGGTGTTGCGAAAGCTGGCCCTGGACGGAGTTCCCGCCATTCTCATGGCTCCAAGGTGGCCAAGGCGGTGGATCAGTGCGATCTGCTTCTTCGGCTGGATCTTATCACACAGGGTCAACTGTGTTGCCCCAATTTACCAACGCTGGCTGTGACGGCCTGGCTACTGAAACCTCCATCTTAGGGGAGGAAGGTTTTTCGGATCTGTTATTCAGACTTTTATTAGTGCCGGGAAGAGGTCCTCTTCTTCCATCTATTATAGGACTTGGAGATCTTATATTGATTGGAGTGAGGCTAGATCTTTGCCCTGTCGGGTCTTTTCTGTTTTCAGGATTTTGGAATTTCCTCAATCAGGGCTGGACTCTGGTCTTCAGCTGAGTATCTTAAAGGGGCAGGTTCCTGCCTTGTCTGTCTTTTTTTCAAAAGTCCTTTGCGTTTCCTCCTTTGGTCGAGACTTTCTTCCAGGGGGTCTCGCATTTGCGGCCTCCTAGGAAGCCTTTGCTCCCTGTTTGGGATTTGAATTTGGTTATCTCTGCACTTCAGGCTCCTCCTTTGAGACTTTGCAGGTTATTGCTCTTTCTACTCTGACTCAGAAGGTTGCCTTTTTGGTGGCCATCACTTCGGTTCGGCGTGTCTCGGAGTTGGCAGCCTTATCGGTTCAGGCTCTTCTCTTTGAGAGACATCAGGTCATATGGTTTTTCCGCTTCAAACCGGACTTTCTTCCTAAGGTGGTCTCTGCTTTTCATCTTAACCAGGACATTGTTCTTCCTTCCTTGTATCCTATGCCTAGGAATGACAAGAAGAGGGTTTGCACTGTTTGGCTGTGGTACGCTGTGTGGAGTACTGTTTGTTTACTACATCTCTTTTTCGTAAGACTGATGTCTTTTTCGTGGTGCCCTGTTGGGCCTAGGAAGTCTTTCATTAGCAAATGGATTCGTCAGGCTGTTGTTGGGGCCTATTCTACCAAGGGGATGGTTTCCCCTTTTTTTTGTATCACTGCTCATTCTACTCGTGCTGTTGGAGCGTCTTGGGCTTTTCAGCACCAGGCTTCTGTTGAACAAGTTTGTAAGGCCGCTACTTGGTCTTCTGTTCACACTTTTTCCAAGTTTTACAAGGTTGATGTGCGGGCTTCAGCGGATGCTGTGTTTGGCCGCAAGGTTCTGCAAGCTGCAGTGGTTTGAGTTTTGCATTATGGCCTTGTTGGATACCCGCCCTTTCTGGACACTGCTTTTGGATGTCCCAAGTGTAATAATTAATGTTTGAAGCGGGGTGTGTGACATACTTAGAATAATACCATTTTGTGAATACTCATCTGTAAAATGGGTATTATAAGTATGTCACACACCCCGCTTCACCCGCCCTTTTTGGTATCCTGGATTCTTTATAGGGTGAAGCTTCGTTTACAGTTTGAGGGTTGCCAATGGTTTTTTTCCTGGTACCTTGTCTTTACTGCTGTTTGAAAACTGGGAGATAAGTGGGAGGTCCCAGGTATTATAGATCAGGAGGGGCTCGTTTTTCATGACTTCTCTGCAACGTCGCCACCTGCTGGTGGAGTAACCCAAGTGTAATAATTAATGTTTGAAGCGGAGTGTGTGACATACTTATAATACCCATTTTACAGGTGAGTATTCACAAAATGATATTTTTGACTATCCTGGGTTGTGGACATTTCCCTGGGGGGGGGGGGTAGCCCTGCTCTGTGAAACCCCCCAGATCACCAAGCGCATCTCAACTCTTCCCGGTCCTACGGCGCATGCGCGGCTGCTCGTCCAATCAGCTCAGAGCAGCTGATGACACGTCGTCTAAGCCTTTGTCTAATGCCAGAGGCTCTGAGCATGGTGGTGGCCGCATCCTCTGCTTTGCACATGCGCAGATGGACCGGGAAGCAAGGTAAGTGTATGGGGCAATCTGAGCCAATCTCGCTGGGCTTTGGTCTACTTTAATGTCACGGTTTGATTTTTTTTTTTTCTTTTGCACGTGCATTTTAATTGTCATCCTCAAATTATAATTTGTATAATGTTAGACAAATTACACTTTAGAGACACTTTTCTTTCTGTCTCATTGTTTATCATCTGGACAGGCTATTTGTTACATGTGTATATTTATATGACAGTGGATACATTGTGCTACATTGATACATTTTGCTGGAGATAATTGTGCTTGAAGGTAAATGTCTGCCTCACACTCTTGAGAAAGAAGTCTCCCATTGAAGATACTCCATTCTCTATTCACTGATCATGTGACTTGCTAGTCACCTTCATCAGAGGTAGGTGCCAGTGTGTGTCTGCACCCCTGTTGTGTGTTCAGACGATAAGGTGGCGCTTTTGAGCAGCCCCAGGGTCCCCCCAACTGAGGCACATAACCAGAGCCGGATAATAGAAAGGGCATCAGGGGCATAGACCCTGGGGCCTCCACTGCTTGTCCCTCCTATGATCAGTAATAGGAGCCTGATCGTTACCTCCATAGCTGCAATCATATTTTCACCTCTGTGCCATGCTACAATGGGCCCTCTCTGTTAAGAAGCAATTTTGAAAACTGGTGATTGGACAGTAATGGTACACACCCCTCCTCGGGACCAGATTATAATTGATGCAATAAAGCGCCTGTTTTGCCCCCCCCCCCATCACCATTATCAACAAAGGTCTAGATTATAGAGAGGGCGCCATAGGCATGTGCCTAGTGTTCATGGGGGTCCCTGAGCAGAGAACCATGGCGTAAGGGGCATCTTGGCTTAAAGAGGACCAAAACCCACGGCCCATCAGCCCTGAAATCTATAGGGTTCCAGAGCCGCTGGATTCCCTTCCCCCCTGGGGCATCCAGAATTGGGATGCCCCACTATGTGAAACCCCCTAGGTCGCCCAGAAACCCACCTTCTTTCCCGGTCCGATGGCAAATGCGTGAGCTGCTGCCGCATCCCTGCTGTCCCACATGCCCTCCTCAGGCACGCTCCCTGTTAGAGGATAGTGGGGGATGCGGCCACCAGTGTGCTCGGATCCGATCACATTATACAAGCTCCTGGACGAAGGGGCTCGAGTGGATCCGAGCGCGCTAATTGGACGAGTGGATCCGAGCGCGCTAATTGGACCCAGAAGAGGTGACCTGGGGGTTTCACACAGCGGGGCACCACCGATGGGGAGATCAGTAAGTGGTGGGGTGAAGATGCTCGCTCTCCGGGGTCAGAGGTCAGTAAGCTTTGGGGACCCAAGAGTCGGAGGTCATTAAGCAGTGAGGGTCAGCCCCCCAGTCTCTGGGGTCAGAGCTCCTTAAACCGGACCTTCAGCATGATTTATTGAAAAGCCCAAACCCTTATAAAACTTTTCCCCAGCATCTAAAATTAATATATTTTAAGTTTTAGTCACTTTTTATTCTTTCCCCCACCGGGCTGCAACTCTGTTCAGGACTCTAGGATACGGGCGCCGCCATCTTGACTCAGAAGGGTCACACATACTGAGGAGAGGAGAGCGGGATAAAGTACAGGGGGTAGGTTATAGCTTTGCTCAGACAAAGCAGAGTTGGGGTCAGGAAAAGGTCAGCAATCCCAGAATGCAGAGCAGCATAGTTAGAAGGCACTTCCTGTTTGCAGGCTGCCTGATGTTCCATGAGCCGCCATCTTGGATGTTTAAAGGCTCATAACATGCAGTAGATACAGGTAGGATGATTTTTAATGTGAGCAATCTGTATGTACAGGGTGTGGGAAACATATAAGATAGGCTCTTATTCAGGGTGAAGGTCCGGATTAATGTGAGCAATCTGTATGTACAGGGTGTGGGACACATATAAGATAGGCTCTTATTCAGGGTGAAGGTCTGGATTAATGTGAGCAATCTGTATGTACAGGGTGTGGGACACATATAAGATAGGCTCTTATTCAGGGTGAAGGTCCGGATTAATGTGAGCAATCTGTATGTACAGGGTGTGGGACACATATAAGATAGACTCTTATTCAGGGTGAAGGTCCGGATTAATGTGGACAATCTGTATGTACAGGGTGTGGGACACATATAAGATAGACTCTTATTCAGGGTGAAGGACCGCTTTAAGAGGTAGAGGTGCTCAGTATCTGGGGTCAGAGGTCAGTAAGCGGTGGGGGCCCTCCATCTTTGGGGTCAGAGGTCAGTAGGAGGTGGGGGTGCTCAGTCTCTGGGGTCAGAGGTGGGGGTGCTCAGTATATGGGGTCAGAGGTCAGTAAGAGGTGGGGGTGCTCAGTATATGGGGTCAGAGGTCAGTAAGAGGTGGGGGTGCTCAGTATATGGGGTCAGAGGTCAGTAAGAGGTGGGGGTGCTCAGTATATGGGGTCAGAGGTCAGTAAGAGGTGGGGGTGCTCAGTCTCTGGGGTCAGAGGTGGGGGTGCTCAGTATATGGGGTCAGAGGTCAGTAAGAGGTGGGGGTGCTCAGTCTCTGGGGTCAGAGGTGGGGGTGCTCAGTATATGGGGTCAGAGGTCAGTAAGAGGTGGGGGTGCTCAGTCTCTGGGGTCAGAGGTCAGTAAGAGGTGGGGGTGCTCAGTATATGGGGTCAGAGGTCAGTAAGTGGTGGGGGTGCTCAGTATATGGGGTCAGAGGTCAGTAAGTGGTGGGGGTGCTCAGTCTCTGGGGTCAGAGGTCAGTAAGCAGTGGAGGTCAGCACCAGGGAGGATCAGCATTCTTCTGTATCACTGTAAATAAGTGAACACCCTCCTGAAACACTTTTGACCTTTGGCAGTTGCCTTGGTTACCAGTTAACTATTCCATCTCCGCTCTACAAGAAAATGGCCGACACATAGAAAGTAACCGCAAACTACGGCAAAATGGCCGCCTCCGTCACTGGGGACCACGTTTATAAGACACTCTTATCGCGCTGATAAACAGCTAGCGCTCCAGCAGCGTGTTACCCCGGCAACCGGGGAAAGACGTGGGGCGGAAATGGCGGGGGTGTGTACCAACCGGAAGTGAGGGCAGTGTTTCCGGCAACAGCAATGCCAGCAGAAAGGAGACCGGGCTGTGGTGGGTGAGCTCTGCCCCAGGACCCCCATTATCCCCACCAATCAGCGCACAGCCCTTCCCAGAATCCCCTCCGCTCATTGGTAGTGTCCTCATTGCTAAGGATTATTGAACCATTAATGAGACAATTGGCCTCTTATTATTCTATTATTAGTGCTGTTTAGTTTCTTCTCACTTTGTTGTCATCCCTCCATTCAGCTTTTCCCATCCGCTTTATTTTATTGTGTTTGTATTTCATTATTCATGTGTTTATTTTTATTTATTTTGTTACATTTGTAGTTAATAATATTTTTCTACTCCTTATGTGTATTATTGTTTTATTATATTTGCACTAATTGTCCTCTGTTGTCATCCCTCCACTCAGCTTTTCCCATCCCGCGTTCCATTTGCTTTATTTTATTTTGTTTGTTTGTATTTTATTATTCATGTGTTTATTTTTTTTATTTATTTTGTTACTTTTGTAGTTAATATTTTTCTTTCCTTTTTTATGTGTATTATTCTTTTATTATTTTTTTGCATTGATTGTCCCGGGTTTTGTCTCTTTAATCGGGATGCCCTGCTGTGTGAAACTTCTCTGCCCATAAAAACTCCCTTCTCCAGATTCGAACGGCGCATGTGCGGGCTCTGGTGCAATGAGAGGCAGGTCGCATTGAGCTGAATGGGGAGCGCGTGCTGCCGCATCCCCTGCGTCCATGTGCGTGCTCCCGCACCAGTCTATCAGGGTGGCGTGACGGAGGGGATGTGGTAGCACACGCTCCCCATTGTAAATGATGAGAGCCGTTTGACGTAGTCAGAGCAGGAAAAGGTGTTTCACACAGCGGGGCATTCCGATTCAGAAAGCCAGTGGCCTACCCTCCAGGCCAGCTGCTGCTGGGTTTTTTTCCACTTTAAGGTGGTCCAAAACCCAGGATTTTGACCCTTTCCCCCGGGGCACCCTGATTAGGCGTTCCCTGCTGTGTGAAACCCCAGGTTGACCTCTTCCCGGTCCTACAGCGCATGTGCGTCTGCTCGTCCAATCAGCGGCCTCAGAGCCGCTGACATCACGTTGTCTAAGCTTTGTCTAAGGCCAGCGGCTTAGAGTGTGCTGACGGCCGCATCCCCTGCTTTCCTCGGGTTCCATCCCCTCTAAAGTGGACCAAAAGCCAGGATCAGGGGTGCCCCCACCTCTTCCACCGCTCGCCCAATCAGTGAGGTCGGTTCCGCTCGAGCCCCTGCGTCCAGGAGCTTGTCTAATACGAGTGGATTCGAGTGCACTGGCGAACGCATCCCCGCTTCCTTCTAACAGGGAGCGTCCCCTTGCCGGCCATTCACAAATGCCTGGTGCGGACACGCACCCTGCTAAAGGGATGGTGGGGATGCGGCCGCAGCTTGCGCATTTGGACCGGGAAAGAAGGTGAGTTTCTGGGCGACCTAGGGGGTGTCACACAGCGGGGCATCTCTGTTCTGGAATCCAGCAGCCCTGGAATCTTATAGGTTTCAGGGCCAAAGGAGCTTTGAGTGCACTAAAATCGGGGAGGGGGATTCTGGGTTTCGGGTCCACTGTAAAGTGGACCCATAAACAGGATCTTCACTATCCTGATGATTGTTCCTTGTCCCTAGGGCGTCTCACACAACTCGCTTTCCGCTGGCCTCATGGCGCATGTGCGGGCTCTCGTCCGGGGTACTATCCTTCCAGGTTGTGTCTGGTCCGGTCCAGCCCGGTGTGCCTGCACGCTTCCACCTCCCCTCACGTCAGTCGCTGTGACGGAGGATGCCCCTCCCCCTCCATTCACTGTAGTGACTGACTAATAACAAGCATCGGTCGGGCACCCAAGGAATTCTGGGGCATGTGCCCACCATGGGAGGCTTTTCTTTTATGTATTGGTTTATTCTGTTTAATACGTTTCATTCACGGTGTTATTATTTGAGCATTTTATGTTGTTGTGTTTGTTTTGTATCACTCGAGGGCTTTGTGTTTTTTTTGTTTTTTTTATAACTGTGTCCCCTCCTCTCTTTTGTACAGGTGAGTCGCCTCTTCCAGACTGGGTTCCTGCTCTCGCCATTGAAGATGGAGACGGAGAGAAGTCACATGACTGAGCGGATTCTAGACCTCACCCTGGAGATTATCTACATGCTAACCGGAGAGGTGAGGCGGGGGGTCCCCAAAACTGCTGCACACTGCAGCCATGCATGCTGCCCTATTGGTCACCATTGCACCTCCCCCTCATTGTACAGAGTAAATGTGGGTCTTGACTTTTTTTTAATTAGGCAAACCTAGGCTGGTGCCCCAAGGAATTCTGGGGAGAAAGGGTGGGAAGGAGACCTCGTTCTCAGAAACCTGGAAGGATCCCGATCCCCAAATCAACAAGGGGCTGCTGTGGGGGAGTGTCCCTTTTAAGTGGAACAAAACCAGGGATTTTGACTTGTTTCATTCCCTGGGGGCATCCAGATTTGGGGTCCTCTGTGTGAAAGCCCCAAGCAACTCACCTCTTCCTCTTTCCAACGACCCATGCGTGGGGGCGCTCAGCCAATGGGAGCCTTTGACCTCTTTTGACAAACGCCTCTCATTGACTGTAATGGGAAGCGTGCTCCAGTCTCAGCCTATCTGAATAGCTGGGGTGGTATCGCGTGCTTTCCATTCAACACCATGAGAGCCATCTGATGGATGGCGTAACCACAATAGTCGGCTCTTATTGGACGAGAACCCATGCATGCACCATTGGCCCAGGGAAAGGTAAGAGATTAAGGGTGACCTGGGGGGGGGGTTTCTCACAGCGTGGCATCCCGATTCCGGGTTCCAGCAGTCGGCCCTGGAATCTTTTAGATTCCAGACCGGTCACTGGTGGGTTTTGTTCCGCTTTGACCCTATCTACTTTTAAAGTGGACCAAAACCTGGGTTTGGTCCTCGATACCGGTGCATGCTTCTCTATGTGAACCCCCCCCCCCCCCTCCGGATCCCAAGTAAAACCTAGCTGACCGCCGACCCAACGGTGCATGTGTGGGTGCATGTGTGGGCGCACAGACAATTAACGTGCTCGGCTCTATTCAGCTTTTCCTAGCTGGCGAGAGGTCAAATAAAAGCGAGGGCACATCCCGCATGCATCATTGGATCAGCGAATAGGTAACACTTTACTAGGAATCCTGGGGGATTCAAACATCCGGGCATCCCAAACTGGGATGTCCCAGGCAGAGGGAATCGGGGAACTCCTGGGCTGCTTTTGGGAACCCAAACGCTAAATACATATCATACAGAGTCTGATACTATGCAGATTGTCAGTCTCTGGCTCATTCATATATGCCATGTTTAATATCAAATGAAAGGTCTGATCCTAATCCTGAATAATACTCTGTCATTAATATAGTCATAACCGTCATATTTCAGGGGTTACATCGCTCTTCACAAATATCATCCAATGCGCGTGTGTTTGAATGTCCGCCTCTATAACCTAATTAGGAATTCAAGGATTCCTTTTCATGGGGAAATGAGCTGCAACCTAGAAAGCACCTCAGCTATTGAAGTACCTTGTTGGCAGCTAGGTGTGAATGTAGTCTTCTGTTTATTACAGACAAATGGCAGGATTTCAGGCTCACATAGTATTACGTAAGAATTCAGGATAATTTGGGAAATATCTGTAATCATATAAAGTATAGTATACCTATAATTATTACACTTCCTCTCCCTTTTAACAGTCTCACTCCATGGATGGGTAAATGTGGAGGAAAAATTCTGACGTGTGCACAAGCATACAATTGCGATCTATGCCCAAAAAAAACATTAACTGCCTCCAAGACAGACAAAGCCTTAGAGATTGGGGTTTGGGACGATGGAACCCCCTTCAGATAATGGTATAACCCTGTCTTGTTGCTAATAGAATTATATCGCCTTCAAGTTGTCTGATGGCACGGTCACGCCCAATTTCAAGAGGACCCGACAGCCTTGTGTAGAAGCTCCGCCTCCCTCCTTGGGACCCGACCGAAACAATGACAAGAGCTTTCTAGATGTCACCAAGAAACTCATCGAGCTGCTGACGGGAGAGGTGAGCGGTACCGGGGATTCTGGGACATTATCCGGTAAAAGTGATGGGTGTGTCTGGAGGGTGATGATGTCATTGTGTGTGTCAGGTGCCTATCAGGTGTCAGGATGTCGCTGTCTATCTCTCCATGGAGGAGCAGGAGTATCTCGATCGTCATTGTGAGTTGTACAAGGCGGCCATGATGGAGGATCAGCCATCTTCAGGTAAAAGGAGGCGACAGTATGGCGGCCCTTCACTGATAAGGAGACCCAGAAACAACTAGCTCATTCAACGTGTCTTTATGGCTTCTAGATGAATCTAAGAAGAGAAATTTACCAATAGGATGTTCCAGCCCCCTCTGTCCTCAGGAATCCGCCGAGGGGGAGCACAACACCGCACAATCTTACCAGGTAGGTAACATTAAGGTTTAGAATAAATAACAGACCTATTCCATTTAGAGGCCACCCATATTGGCCATCCAATATCTTGAAGCCAACCTATCTCTCTGTGTGAGGAAGCTTGTATCATGTGACCATGGCTGGCGTCAATGTCACCAAAATCACGCAATATGTTTCAGTTAAGACAGGTGCAATGACCCTGAGTGGCTGTGGGAAGCCTTCACTGACACCGGTGAACCGCACCCTGCCGGCCTGTATTAAAGTGGACCAACACCCTGAGGTGATCCCGGGCCAATCACCTCACACACCGCGGGACATCCGAGATCGGGATGTCCCGCGGGGTGTAAACCCCCCAAAAACCCCGAAAAACCTTACCTCTCCAGCCGCTGCTTCCGCCGCCGCCGCCTCACTCACGCTCCTCTAGACGTGCCCGCGCCGGCCGTCTCTGAATGGCCGGCGCGGGCGCGCACACGTCAAGAGTGACGCGCGGGAGGCGCTGACGGGCAAGCTGCTTGTCCGTCGCTGTCAATCAGCTTGTCCGTGGCGGGGAGAGGTGAGTTTTGGGGGCTTTCTGGGGGGTTTCACACAGCGGGGCACCCCCGATCGGGGTGCCCCGGGGAAGTGGACCAATACCCAGGATAGTCAAAATCCTGGGTGTTGGTCCACTTTAACAGCCACCAACTCTGTTTAAGATGGTCTGTTAGCAGGTCTATCTCGGGTCAGAAGCCTGTCCGGTAGCATATTAATATAACACGGGTGATAGGATCAGGATAGAAGAGCAGCCAAAGATTACTTTATATATTTAATAGCTTTAAGAGCACACTAGACAAACTATATACATGCAATAAAGTGATTCATTTACAAGTGGTAAGTTACAGACAGATTGAGCAGATACTATGTCAAATGGCCCTATTGCCATTTGGTGTTATGCAGGGATGCAGAGCAACCACAGGGGGCATGTATTAGCAGAAAAACATAATGGTCATCTCTACCTTACATATGACCCACATCCCATGTGTAGGAAAATCATCCGGCACGGCAGGGAGAGCTCCACTCCCAATTCTCAAACGCAGCTAAATGATAGCCAGACAAAGTTTCCATTCAAAATCAATACAAAACTTTATTCTCTTGTTCCATAAAAATAGACAGACAATACTCAATAAAAATATGAAAAACACGTCCAAGCGTTTCGGGCCACAAAGGCCCTTAATCATGATTTCATATCCTGGTGCTTCCTAACCCGAGTTCCCCATTTCCCACTGAATGGGTACGGTACTGGCCTGGGCCGCATTGTGATAGGCTTATGGAGGCATCCAGAGGAACTTCGGAGGCTCTAAAGTCTAAAAGACTCCAGGACCACCCAAGTACCATTCGCTGGGGCATCCCACTTTGTCAACCCCCCCCAGATTTCCCGTTTCATTTCCCTGCGCACCTCTAGCTGTGCTCTTACCAACACCAGGCCTTTCTGAATGGCACGCCGACAGCGCGACATGAGCAGGGAATGTGGCTGGCAGCGCACTCGACATTATTGCACTCATCGAGCCCGCTGATTGGCTGAGTGGCCCCGTTCAGCCAATCAGCACGCTAATTTTCAGCCGCGTCTGCAGCGTAGGAATGCCAAGGTGAGTCTTCTGCATGATCCATGAGGCTACACACAGTAGAGCATCCCAATTCGGTATGCCCCACCTAAGAGGAACAACATTAGAAAAAGTTTCAAAGGTTCGTCAAATAGAAAGATCAGTAAAAGTTGACACTCCCACGGCGACCGGTTTCTGGTAGGTCTACCCTGTAGCAGTCTGATGCTGAAACTGAGCAAGACACTCGATAAATAGTGCAGAAAGAGGGGGCCACGTGTACAGACTCCACCTATCCAGCGTGGGTTGGTTAATAATGAGCAGCTGGGATTTCTGTCCTGCTGTTTAACAGCTAAGCCCGTCTATGTAGGTGGGGTATTGGGGAATCCCGTAGGGCGTGGTCAAAAACATGCAGATCAAAGCACAAGCCTGCTGGTCACTGAGGTTCCCTGAAAAAGGCACCTACTAATGTACTGCAGCTTCTAGTCTTATTAGAGGAAGGCATTGCTGGTAAGCCAGTGAGAGTGGAAGTTGAGAGGATTGCGGTTGCTGAAACGTTCCATATTTTTCAAGTGTACAGCACGGCCTGTTTCATTTCAATCATTACTTCTGGGTATTCCGCCACAAGGTGGCGCAGTTGACTGCAGAAGACTTGTGGCTCCTCCCGGCCCTATAAAAAGCCAGGAATCACCCATAGACCCCCAGTGTTTCTCTGCAGTCATGACTGCGAAGACCAGAAGATGGCTCTCTATGTTATTCACAGGCGAGCGGGGCAACCAAGCCTGCGGCCCTGCAAGCCTATTCCCACCCGCCTCCGGACCCTCCTGCCTCCCAGCCTTGGCTGACGGATCGGGTGATGGTAGGGGAGCACCTGGGTCGGGTGCTCGGTGTGCTTTGCTCCAGGCCGCAGACCCTATACTCTGAAGGGTAGCCGGTCATAGGTATATGGTGAGCCTATAGGGGGAATGGATGAACCACTGCTGCTTGTGTGCCTGAGGTGTTTTTACTGGGGTGAGTCTTTATTGTGGGGTTGTCTGTGTGGGACTATTTCTTCCTTGGGGGCTTCGTTTACCCCTCCCCCCCTCCCTTCACTGGTCTGTCTTGCAGACGGGATAGCAGCATTGTGGTTTCTCCCGGTTCCATACCCCCCCCTCCCTTGGTTCCCTTTCTGCGGGGTATCCCTTGGGGGCATCCCGGGTGGGCCTTCTTAGCCTTATTTCGTGTTGGCTTATTGTGCCTTGTTGCTAATCACCATATGGAGGCTTCTGGGGATAGCGAGCTTGGGGGCCCCTCGGGGCTGCCTCGCCTGTGTGTCATGAGCTGGGCATCCCCTTTGAGTGGTGGCTGCGCGGTCTGTGTTCCGTGCGCCCAAAGCATTATTGCGGAACAGGCTGGGCTGAGCGCATCTCTTTCCAGCCCTGTCCTCCCTACGGCATCTCCTACTCCCCCGCGTCTGCATTTACCTCCCAGCAAGGGGGGAAGATAGCAGGGGGTCGCAATCGGACCTGGCGCTGCACGTGGCCAGCATTGAGCGACAACTGGCCCGGCCAGCTGCGGGCAAGGCCTCTAGCAAAAAGAGGCACCTTGACGTGGATTTGTCCCTTTTTGCCAATGTGGACGAGGGCCTTGATATGTACGGTGGCCGTGACTCCCCGAAGGAGGAGGAGTTTTTTCCCATGACTCGGATTCCCCTGGGAATTGTCAGGGTGAAAATGACAGTGATTTAGGATCTTCCTCGGACGAGGATACCTGGCTCCCAGATGATGCTCCTGTCGGCTGTTTTTGATACCTTACACACCGCCCCCCTAAAGGTGGCGAAGAAGAAGCAGGGCAAGCCCTTCCGCCCCGGCAAACAACGCCTGGAGTTTCCGGAACAGGGCCATTTCTCTAATATGGTCCTCAAGGAGTGGGAGCGCCCTAACAGGTTGCCTTTGGTGCCTAAGGGGTTGGACAGAAGGTATCCCTTCTATGCGGATTTGGTTAGGCGCTGGTCATGCCCGCCTGAGGTGGACGCTCTGGTCCTGGGGCTATCTAACACTTGATCCTAGGGATATCTCCCCCGACACTACCACCTTGCGTGATAGCGCGTACCGGCGTATGGATCAGCTGGCTTGCCATGCCTTCACCTTTGTAGGTGTCCGGTCTGCGCCACAACTATTGTGGCCATTGCTATTAAAAAGAAGTTCAGGCGCCTTGCTGAGGCCGCCCGATCTCACAAGATCATGGAGGATTATAAGGACCTTTTGCTGATGGTTGATATGACTTTGTTGCCTTTGTGCTGTCTGCTATGGATGATGCCGTCCGGTTTGGCAGTAGGGCCTCGGCCCTGCTGATTGCTATGCGTAGGTCCGTCTGGTTGTGTCAGTGGGTGGCTGACACCACCGCTAAAAAGTCTCTTACTGGGCTCCCTTTCACTGGTCTTCGTCTCTTCGGTAAGCGTCTTGGCGCTCTGACCAAGGATGGTAGGCTTCCCCAGCGTAGGAAGCAGGTTCGGCCCTTTCGGGGATTCTCTTCCTTTCGCCCTTCAAGGGGAGCTCGTGGATCCTCCTTTTCAGGTAGTCGCAGAGACTCTTGGGGTCGAGGCAGATCCCGGTCTCTCCTGGGGAACCAAGCCCAAACCACCTACCAAGGCCTCTCAGGCATGAGGAGGCGCCCTCACCCGACCGGGTGGGGGGGCGGCTTCGGATTTTTGCTCACGTCTGGAGACTGCGCGTCTCAGACCGGTGGATTCAGGAGGTGGTTTCCTCCGGATACAAGATAGAGTTTGCAGCCTGGCTGCCCCCAAGATTCCTCTGGTCCCGGATATCTTTAAACCCCGTGTCGGCTCAGGGACTGCGTTTGGCTGTCAACGTCTTCTGGCATCCGGAGTCATTTGTCAGGTACCTCTTCAGGAATGGGGTCGGGGGTACTACTACAACCTGTTCACGGTGCCTAAGAAGGACGGCTCCCTGAGGCCCATCCTGGACTTAAAGGGCCTCAAAAAATTTGTCAGGTTCAAGCACTTTCGCATGGAGACCTTACGCTCGGCCGTAAGTTCTCTTCGGCCGGGCGAATTCATGACCACGGTGGACATCAAGGATGCCTACCTTCACGTTCTGAACTTCCCAGGTCACCAGAGGTACCTGAGGTTCTCTCTGGGGGATCAACACTACCAGTTTGAGGCCTTGCTGTTCGGTATCACCTCGGCTCCTCGGGTTTTCACCAAGGTGCTGGCTGGTGTTATGGCTCTCCTGAAGAACCAGGGCATCCGCATCCTCCCTTACCTGGACGACATTCTGATTGCTGCTCAGTCTCTTCATCAGGCCGAGATGGTTACTCAGGTGGTGACAGCCACACTCGAGTCCTTCGGCTGGGTGATCAACTATCCCAAGTCTTCACTATCTCCATCTTTGTCGAGGTTCTTCCTGAGCATGACGCTGGATACTTCTCAGGTCAAGGCTTTTCTCCCTCAGCAGAAGGTGGAGGGCCTTCAGTTGCAGGCGCGGGTCCTGCTGTCGTGTCCTCACCCCTCCATCCATCTGGGGATGCAGTTGGTGGGGATAATGATGTCCTGCTTCAAGGCGGTTCCCTTTGCTCAGTTCCACATGAGACCTCTTCAGTCACATCCGAGTCTGCTTGGGATCGGACTCAGGAGTCCATGGATCAGGAGTTTGCTCTGTCCCCTCTGGTCAGACAGTCCCTCTCGTGGTGGATGGATTGAGGAATCTTCTAGTGGGCAGGTCCTTTCTGTCTCCGCGATGGGAGATTGTCACCACGGACACCAGTCTGACCGGCTGGGGGGAGTTTGGCAGTCACTGAAGTTCCAGGGTCAGTGGGGTCCCCAGGAGGCCCACACACCCATCAACATCCTAGAGCTGAGGGCGATCAGGTTGATGCTCTTCCAGTTGATTCCCCACCTTCGGGGTCGTGCCGTACAAGTCCGCTCGGACAATCAGACGACCTATATCAACCAACAGGGAGGGACCCGAAGTAAGCGAGCCCTCAAGGAAGTGTCTCTTATCAGGGGCGGAGGAGACTGTTCCCTGCCTCTCGGCGGTTTACATTCCGGGGGGTGGAGAACCAGGAGGCAGACTCTCTGAGCAGGGGGACGTCTTGTCTGGGGGAATGGTCTCTCAGCAACAAGGTATTTCACGCTCTGTGCCGCCGCTGGGGTCAGCTGGATGTGGACCTGTTTGCGTCCCGTCACAATCACAAGCTTCCAAGATTCGTCTCCCTGTCAAAGGATCCTCTGGCCTTCGCCACGGACGCGCTAGCAATTCCCTGGACGGCGTTTCGGCTCCTTTATGTATACCCTCCCTTTCCTCTTCTGGGTCGTGTGCTGTGCAAGATAGCCCAGGGGGGGTACCAGCCATTCTAGTCTGTTTCATCCCTCCCTAGTTATCATTGCCTTGGTTGCCTCTTTATGGTGATTTGTTCAAAAGTTATTTTTTGTGAGGCTGTGTATATTTTATCATGGTTTATCTCCCGGCTTCTTGCATAACTGCTTTTCAACACTATGGGTGATTCCTGGCTTTTTATAGGGCCGGGAAGAGTCACAAGTCTTCTGCAGTCAACTGCACCACCTTGTGGCGGAATACCCAGAAGTAATGATTGAAATGAAACAGGCCGTGCTGTACACAGTAAAATCAATTCTACAGGTGAGTAATCACAGAATTGTTTTTTTTCCCAGGCTGAAGAAAGGATCGATATTAAAATAGAAAATCTTGATGAAAGATCTGCAGATATGAGATTAGACAATCAGCGCGAGGTAAAGGAAGCGTCTCCTGCACCCATCACAGGTAAAGGATTTCTGGATCGTATGGGACATCTTCCTCCTCCTTGTCCAGTTTTTGGATTAGTGTTTCTGTATTTTCCACAGAGAAATCAAGCCAGAAGCATCTCCCAGAGAGATGTTCCCCTGGACTCTATTCTCAGGACTCCACCATTATTCAGCCATTTCAGGTATATGAATTAAATGATAAATGATAAGACTAGATAAATCACATTAAAGCAGGTAGAACAATAATAACAGTGTTATTTTTATTTAGTCAGGAAAGCCACCTACGAATGATGAGGATGTGGTAGCAGAGGTGTATGTGAGGGGTTACGAGAGCTGTGTGAAGGAGATCTCCTCGGAAATCAACCCAGGTGAGCAAAAAAAGCAAGTTAAAGGAACAGTATCGCAAATTTTTCTTGGTGACTTATATTTAAATGGTACTTTTAATATAGGTAAGTGTTGGAGTAAGAATTACAAATTTAGAAAAAAATGATGTGTGTGTTGAGCAGCTGGAGACTAATAGCTCATGTTTATGTCTGATGAGTGTCTGGTCCCGACACTCTGGCCTGTTCCACGCTGAGGAGAGGGGTGAAACAATGTATCAAAGTATCAGCTGTTCAGTGCTGGCAGCCGTCCAGCATAAGATAACAACATTGCAACATTGCCTGGCCAGAACTTATATATCTAAAACAGAGAGAAAAGCTCTAGAAGTCATTTAGCTGATTTTGACAGTTTTCCCTTCATGTTGGCTCTGCTGCAGAATCTTTCAGTTTACCATATTCTCTCTCTTTTCTCAACACATTTTTCCATATGATCTTTCTTTCAGCTTTGTGTGTTTTGAGCAAAGCCCAACCCAGGATTTTCACTATCTGGAGTTTTGTTTTGCGCCCCTAGGGGCATCCCGACTTGGGATGCCCTGATATGTGAAATCCCCAAGTTCGCCTGTGAAAACGTGCCTTTCCCTGCCCCACAGCGCATGCGTGGGCTCTCATCCAATCATCTCTGTTTGCACGCAGATGGGGAGCCTGAGCAGTAACCTTCCTGGCCGCCCGGCCTGTCTAAATGACTATCTGCGTGAGCGCGCCAGAAAAATGGGGGGATCTGTGGTTATCCAGGGGTCGTTTCACACAGTGGGGCATCCCGATTTAGAATGCCCAAGGGGCAAGGTCAATGGCCGGGTCTTATAGACTTCAGGGTCGGCCACTCAGGGTTTTGTTCCACTTTAATACCTTTAGATTTTCCTGCACAGTTATTCAAAGAAGAATTTCAGTCATTTTCAGTCAGTTTAGTTTATTTTGTATAGATTTTACACATTTGAGTCACCTGATCTTATAACAAAAGCAGCACCTCACACACACACAGCCGTTACCACTGATTACAGTGTCAGCCTCTGAGGTAAAGTGTTGCTAGGAGACCAGTGGGCTAAATGAAGCAGCTCACTAAATACAACCCAGCAGATCCCCCTATTCAGCAAATGGACTGAGTCATTGTCATTATACAATTTAAAAGAAAGGCAGATATTTTTTCCTTTTTCTATCGCCAGATTATTTATACACATGTTAGAAGCTATTGTGTGGCTAATTATGTATCTTTTTTAATGCAAATTTCGCGATACTGCTCCTTTTAAGTTTAATCTAAGGTTGCTACAGTAGAGTAAATGTGGGGGCTCATCCGGGATATATAAATGTCAAACAAAGAAATGTGGGGCTAATCCTGTATTATATAAATGTAATACAGGCTAGAAATGTGGGGGCTTTTCCGGGATTCAATAAATGTCATACAGGGTAAAAACATGGGGGCTCGTCCGGGATATATAAATGTCATGCAAAGTAGAAATGTGGGGCTCATCCAGGATTATATAAATGTCATACAGGGTAAAAATATGGGGGCTTGTCTGGGATTATATAAATGTCATACAGGGTATATATATGTGGGGGCTCGTCCGGGTTTATATAAATGTCATACAGGGTAGAAATGTGGGGGCACGTCCGGGATATATAAATGTTATACAAAGTAGAAATGTGGGGCTCATCCGGGATTATATAAATGACATACAGAATACAAGTGTGAGGGCTTGTCCAGGATATAGAAATGTTATACATAGTATAAAAGTGGGGGCTCGTCCGGGATATAGAAATGTTATACATAGTATAAATGTGGGGCTCGTCCGGGATAAAATAAATGTCATACAAAGTAGAAATGTGGGCCTCATCTGGGACTATATAAATGTCATACAGAATACAAATGTGGGGGCGTGTCCAGGATATAGAAATGTCAGAGTATAAACGTTGAAGCTCATCCAGGGTTATAGAAATGTCATACAGGGTAAAAACGTGGGGGCTCGTCCGGGAAATGTAAATGTCATACAGAGTATAAATGTGGGGGCTTGTCCGGGATCAAATCAATGTCATACAAAGTAGAAAGGGGGGTGCTCATCCGGGATTATATAAATTTTATACATAGTTGAAATGTGAGGGCTTGTCTTGGATATAGGAATGTCATACAGAGTACAAGTGTGGGGGCTCTTCCGGGATATATAAATGTCATACAAAGTACAAATGTGGGGCTCATCTGGTATTATATAAATGTCATACAGAATAGAAATGTGGGGGCTCGTCCACTATATATAAATGTCATACGGAGTATAAATGTGGGGGCTCGTCCAGGATATAGGAATGTCATATGTTATCCTCGTCCTGTCATGTGTTATTGTTTTGGGAAGTCTAGAAATAAAAAAAAAATTAGCTGAAATCCGGTTATACGTAAATGTCAATATAAAAATTGGGCAACGTGTGGTTTCCCATAGGTGGGGCTTGTATGGAAACTCCCTCAAAGAGATGCCCTCCTCCGCTTCCCTCCCAGAATTCCACCCTAGAGGAGCCCAGCATCCCACACTATTATCAGGTAAATATCACTACAGATCCCACATATTACCTCCCTGGATAATTATTATAGTGAATACTGATTCGCTGCTGATTCACTGTTTATGTGGTGCATTAAAGTCCAGATATTTTAACCTTTTTTGTGTTTAAGGGTGTCATCATTACAGATGAGGAGAAGAATGCCAAGGGTAGGGAGTGGATTGCAAAAAAGGAAAACCCTCCAGAGATGAGCCCAGGTGAGCAATTAATTCTAAGATTTCGATAATTTCATTTGTTATTGTAAAATTAAAGTGGAACAAAACCCGGGGCGGTCGTCCCTGGAATCTAAAAAATTTCAGGGCAGGCCGCTAGCCATCCCCATGGGCATCGGCCCCACTGTGTGAAACCCTGTCCCCTGGTGTGCTGCAAAACTCACCTCCTTCCTGGCGCGTCAGCGATGTCAACAGACGGACTCATCCCCACATGTGCTGCTGATGAGCTTACTGCGCTCCCAATTACCGAAGCTCTGAATGCAAATGGACCCGTTTACCGAGCTCTGATTGGAAGAGAGCCACCACATGCAACGTAGAATCAGGTGTTCTGAGGGGTTTTGCACAGTGGGGCATCCCAGTTCGGGTTGCCCCTGGGGCACAGAACAAAACCTGGATTAATCAAAGTCCCGGGTTTTGTTATGCTTTAATACAGGAAGTGCAGCAACACAATAGACATGTATTGACCCCCCACCCCATTGGCTGTAAATCAGGTGTTTTTATTGACAATTTTTATTATTACACTACATCCAATATAATTCATTCAGCCAGCCCCTGGGATTGCCCAAAATTTTCCCTCAATCTCTCCCCCCAACTGCAGGCACCCATAACCAGTTATTCACGGGTGTGCCCACATTGGATGGGGGGGGGGCTAGCAATGATGCCGGAGGATGACACACAAGCCATGGGAGCGGGGATTGAGGTAAAACTACACATGCTGCGGGGCATCCCAAACTGGGATGCCTCTGGGGAGAACTTTCATGACTTCTGTGTCATTGGTTTTGGTCCCCATGAAGGCTCCTTATTTATTCAGATTACATGTAGTGTTACTCAGTTTCCCTTTTCACAGACTGAACTTCCTTTTGAATTGGCAGCATGAGGGAATTGCGAAACTTTAACCTGGGAGAACGGGACCTCTTCCTGCCTCATTACCATATTTTTTCCCCCAAAAGTGGGGAGAAACTGTCAGTGCGTCCAAAAACCAGAAACGTAAAAAGATATACTTCCATAACCCTTGTACCGCGGATCCCAGGACGTCATCCGATGAAAGAGCGGCGGGCAGGGTAACTGAATCCCACCCACTGTGCCCTCTCTGGTCGCTCCCGGCACCGCCGTGCGCACACCCGGTTCAGTGGCTGGGGTTCAGTTAACCTGCCCTCTCCCTGTCCGCCTCTCTTTCATTGGCTGGCGTCCCGGGAGCCTCAGCGTGAGGCCAATGAAAGAGCGGCAGACAGGGAGAGGGCATGGTAACTGAACCCTGCCCAGTGCCCCCCCTCTGTCCGCTGCCGACACCACCGGTATAGTCTAAGTATGTTACACACCCCGCTTCCAATATTCATGACATATGGGTTATGTCCAGTAGAGGGCGACCTTCTGCAGAGATGACAGGAAAAAATACCGTTCCATAAATACCTAGGACCTCCCACACATTTCCAGTATTCTCTGCAGGAGTCGGCGAGCAAGTCAGAAGATGGCTGTCTCTTCCTTGCAGATACGCCGGGTTCACACCCGGCCATATTTGTCCCTATTTCTGCCCGGACCTTGTAAATTTAAACCCCTATGCCTCCCAGCCTAGGCTGCAGGTCCGGGTGAGGGTAGGATACACTTTATTAGGTGTACTGATAGGAGCCTTGCTCCTCCGTGAGACCCCATTACAGGGGGTAGTCGGCTACCAGGTTCCCTGGTTTGGGATGCCCTGTCCGTTTCCCCACTAGCTTCTATTGTACTTGGGGACTTCCTCTTCCATTACTCCCTTTCCCGCAATGGGGGGGGGGGGCATTGTCTTTTCACTTTGGTCTTCTTCCTTGTTTGATGTATGTATGACTGTGTGTAGT
This sequence comes from Gastrophryne carolinensis, assembly GCA_027917425.1. Taxonomy (NCBI): domain Eukaryota; kingdom Metazoa; phylum Chordata; class Amphibia; order Anura; family Microhylidae; genus Gastrophryne; species Gastrophryne carolinensis. The sequence continues at coordinate 627,161,569 of CM051235.1, forward strand.
GTTATTACTGTGCCAGTGTTTGCTCTGGCGCCGCCGCGCGCCTGGAGCCTTCGGCTCCGCACTCCGAGGGGAGAGCTTCTTCCCCTCCTGCTGGGGGGGGGCGGGCGCTCGGCGCGCTGGTGGCGGCCCGTCCCCCTCTCTCTGGCGCCCTTTGCGGTGCCTGGCATTGGCCGGGAACCGCGTCTATGGGGAAGGGGCGGGGCCAGCTACGGCGCGCGATCTGCGCTGGTCCGGCCCTTCTTCTCCCTCTGTGGTCTGCACTGGCTGGACGGAGGCGCCATTACGGATTTGTGAGTGTCCCCGAGGGGGCTACCCTTTTGCCCTTTACTTGCTCAATCGTATAGTGTGCACATTGTCTAATGCGGCTGCTGCCATTATATTACAGTCTCAGTACACAGTGTTTTCATTTCATTTTACTGTCTGCAAGCATGTTTGTTATTGAAAGTGTGCCTTGCTTACGGGATTCCCCCTCTCCCTCTTATGTCTTTCAGGAGGACCCTGCTTAGTTGAAAGGGGGTTCGCCCGGTCCTAGGGTCCCTTGGAGAAATTGGGGGCAATATTATTGATATTATTATTGTAAAAATCCTCCCGCTAACGGACTTAAGGGGCATCCCGGGTAGCTTCTAGCGTAATTCCCTCTGGTCATTGCGACTACCATAAAGATTACCATATGGAGGCTTCCCAGGATACCGGGCTCAGGCTCCCTTCAGGACAAACCCGGCAGTGTGTGGGTTGTGGGGCATCCCTTACGGGGGATAATGTACTGATTTGCATACCATGTGCTCAGCAGGCCATAACGCGGCAGTCGGGGTCCCAGGCGTCTGGGTCCGTGCCTCTGGCCTCATCTACTACCCCACCCCGCCTTATCCGTACCCCAAGTGACACTGTCATTGGCGGGGAGTCGCAATCTGATGTATGTGCTAGATTGGCCAACATCGAGAAATTGATTTCTAGCTCTGCGGCCAGAAAGAGAAGACATCTGTCTCCGCCGCCCCGGTTCTGGATTTTGATGACTATGATTCCCTTGACTGGTCTGATTAAGGAGGGGGAATTGCTTGCTGAATCTGATGCTGAGGATCAGCAGTTTTTTGATGCTGATACTGGGCAGGCGCAGGGGGATGCCGTTGATATCCCCATTTATTTGAGGTGCTAGATATTTCTCTTGGTGAGGACAAGTGAATTTACCAAATGGCCTGCCATGCCTTCGCTAGTGTGGGTTCAGCCTTGCGGCCTGTTTGTGCGTCTGCGCTCACGGCTGTGGCTACCAGGTCTGTGGTTAGAGACCTGTTGAGTGGTTCCCAGCTTAACCCGGCCAGTGATGAATTCACAGCCCTTAAGCTGTGTGAATTGTTCATGTCTTTTGTTTTATCCGCCTTGGATGACACAATATGCATGTGTAGTAGAACCTCGGCGTTGCTAGTGGCTATTCGCCGATCGGTCTGGTTGCGCCAATGGGCGGCTGACATTGCGGCTAAGAAATCACTTACAGGGCTACCCTTCCTGGGTATGCGGCTGTTTGGAGATAAGTTGGATTCGGTGGCAAAAGGGGGAAAGTTACCACAACGTAAGAAGCAGCGTCGCTCCTTTCGGGGGGCAGGCTCCTTTAATGCTTTCTTTCGCGGTGCCAGAGCAGGCAGAGGTTTTGCCTACTCTACCTTCAGAGGTGATTCCTGGAACAGAGGCAGAGGACTTTGTGGTTTGTGGTGGGAGATCAGCATTTTCAGTTTGTGGCCCTCCCTTTGGGGCTGACCTCGGCACCAATGGTGTTCACCAAGGTGCTGGCGGGCATAATGGCCCTTCTCAGAGCCCAGGGTATTCGCATTGTGCCGTATCTGGACGACATCCTTATTACAGCATCCTCTCTCAGACAGGCGGAGCTAGACACCAGGACGGTGGTGACGACGCTGGAGAGGTTCAGCTGGGTGATCAACCATCCCAAGTCTTCTCTATCCCCGTCAAGGGGGATTTCGTTTCTGGGCATGAATCTGGATACCGTTCAGACCAGGGTGTTACTACCTCAGTCGAAGGTAGCAGATGGTTCAAGATCTGATACGTCTTCTCCTGTCCAACCCTCGCCCGTCTATCCGGCTAGGGATGAGGCTGGTGGGATTGATGGTGGCTTCCTTCGAGGCAGTTCCCTTTGCTCAGTTCCACATGAGGTCGCTTCAGCTCCATTTACTGTTGGCCTGGGACAGATGTCCGCTGTCATTGGATCAGTCATTTCTGATGTCTCCCCGGGTTCGGCAGTCTCTTCAGTGGTGGCTGGAACCAAGGAATCTTCTGAGGGGCAGGTCTTTTCTGACCCCTTGTTGGGAGACGGTCACCACGGATGCCAGCCTGTCGGTCTGGGGGGGGGGGGGGGGGGTTTCTGGAAGGAACATTAGTTCCAGGGGCTGTGGGGTCCTCGGGAGGCCCACACCCCCATCAATGTCTTGGAGCTGAGAGCTATTCGGTTGGTACTGTCACGCTTGACGCATCACCTCCAGGGTCTACCGGATCAGGTTCGATCAGACAATCGGACTGCGGTCGCTTACATCAATCACCAAGGAGGGACTCGCAGCAGGAGTGCCCTCAGGGAGGTTTCTCTGATTCTTGCATGGGCAGAGAGCAATGTCCCATGCATTTCAGCGGTGTACATTCCGGGTGTGGAGAACACGGAGGCGGACTCCCTGAGCAGGGGATTCTCTCGCCGAGGGGAATGGTCGCTCAACCACAATGTGTTCCGGTCCCTATGTCACAAGTGGGGGATTCCGGCATTTGTGTCTCTGTCTCAGGATCCTCTGGCCCTGTCTCTTGCCTGGAGTGATCTGGGGTTCCTGTACCTGTTTCCCCCCTTCTCCATGGTGGGCAAAGTGGTGCGCAAGCTGGCTCTAGAGGGTGCGCCAGCAATTCTGGTGGCCCCAAGGTGGCCAAGACAGGTTTGGTTTGCAGACATCGTGCGGCTGGCGGTAGATCAGTACAGGTTGCCCCTGTTCCCGGATCTGATCAATCAAGGTCAACTTTGTTACCTCAATTTACAAACGCTGGCTTTGACGGCGTGGCTGCTGAAACCTCCATCTTAAAGGAGGAAGGTTTGTATGATGCTGTGATTCAGACACTTGTTAGAGCTAGGAAGAGATCTTCCTCTAACATATACTACAGGACTTGGAGGTCCTATATTGACTGGTGTGAGGCTAGGATATTGCCTTGCAGCATTCCTTGGTTAGGACTTTTTTCCAGGGGGTCACTCATGTGCAGCCCCCTAGAAAGCCCTTGTTGCCCGTTTGGGATTTGAATTTGGTTCTGTCGGCCCTCCAGGGGCCTCCCTTTGAGCCAATGCAGGATGTGGCACTTTCAATGCTTACACAAAAGATTGCTTTTTTGGTGGCTATTACCTCTGTTCGACGTGTCTCTGAGTTGGCGGCTCTTTCCATTCAAGCCCCTTACTTTGAGAGACACCAGGACAAGGGGGTTTTTCGTTTTAAGCCAGATTTCCTTCCTAAGGTGGTTTCTGCCTTCCATCTCAATCAGGACGTGGTTATCCCTTCCTTGTGTCCTGAGCCTAGCAATGACAAGGAGATGGTCCTGCATTCTTTGGATGTGGTTCGTTGTGTGAAGTACTATTTGGTGGTTACTTCTTCCTTTCGTAAGACGGACGCCCCGGAAAGATTTGGCGCCTGCCAAGTCTACCATTAGTAATGGATACGTCAGGCCATTGTTGGGGCCTATATTGCCAAGGAGAGGGGTCCCCCTTTTCAGATCACTGCTCATTCTACTCGTGCTGTTGGAGCGTCTTGAGCCTTTCAGCACCAGGCTTCTGTTGAACAAGTTTGTAAGGCTGCTACTTGGTCTTCGGTTCACACTTTTTCCAAGTTTTATAAGGTTGATGTGCGGGCCTCAGCGGATGCTGTGTTTGGCCGCAAGGTTCTGCAGGCTGCAGTGGTTTAAATTGGTGCATTATTGCCTTTTTTGGGATCCCCACCCATGTTGGACACTGCTATTGGATGTCCCATATGTCATGAATATTGGAAGCCGGGTGTGTGACATACTTGGAATAATACCATTTTGTGATTACTCACCTGTAAAATGGGTATTATAAGTATGTCACACACCCCGCTTCACCTGCCCTTATTGTATTCTGGATCCTTTATATGGTGAACCTTTTATTGTAAAATTTATTATTACATTTTTTGTATTTGACTCTTCCTGGTCCCCTAACTGCTTTCCTATACTGGGTAATGTGTGGGAGGTCCCAGGTATTTATGGACCGGGAGGGGCTTCTTTTTTTCCTGTCATCTCTGCAGAAGTTCGCCCTCTACTGGACATAACCCATATGTCATGAATATTGGAAGTGGGGTGTGTGACATACTTATAATACCCATTTTACAGGTGAGTAATCACAAAATGGTATTTTCTCGCGCTGGCGTGCGCACACACCCAATCCATGCAGCCGGTATGCGGACGCAGGCCATGCCCACTGGCTGCACAGAATGGGTGTGTGCGCATACCGGCCCGAGAAGCAGCGGTGGTGTTGGCAGCGGCCAGTGCGGGGGCAGTGGTTCAGTTACCCTGCCCTCTACCTGCCTGTTGCTCTTTCATCGGCGCGTATTTTTTTTTCTCCACCGTGGAGTGGGGATGGGGGGGGAGGGGGGGGAATCAGCCACACTGCCTATGGGAAAGGGATGGGGGGGATGCCACACTGTCTATGGGAATGGGAGGGGGGAATGCCACACTGCCCATTGGAATGGGATGGGTGAATGCCACACTGCCTATGGGAATGGGTTGGTGGAATGCCACACTGCCTATGGGGAATGGGAGGGGGGATGCCACACTGCCCATGGGAATGGTATGGGGGGATGCCACACTGCCTATGGGAATGGTATGGGGGGATGCCACACTGCCCATGGGAATGGTATGGGGGGATGCCACACTGCCTATGGGAATGCGATGGGGGATGCCACACTGCCTATGGGGAATGGGAGGGGGGATGCCACACTGCCTATGGGGAATGGGAGGGGGGGTGCCACACTGCCTATGGGGAATGGGAGGGGGGAATGCCACACTGCCTATGGGAATGGTATGGGGGGATGCCACACTGCCTATGGGGAATGGGAGGGGGGATGCCACACTGCCTATGGGGAATGGGAGGGGGGAATGCCACACTGCCTATGGGAATGGTATGGGGGAATGCCACACTGCCTATGGGAATGGGATGGGGGAATGCCACACTGCCTATATGGGGAATGGGATGGGGATGCCACACTGCCTATGGGGAATGGGAGGGGGGAATGCCACACTGCCTATGGGAATGGTATGGGGGGATGCCACACTGCCTATGGGGAATGGGAGGGGGGATGCCACACTGCCTATGGGGAATGGGAGGGGGGAATGCCACACTGCCTATGGGGAATGGGAGGGGGGAATGCCACACTGCCTATGGGAATGGTATGGGGGAATGCCACACTGCCTATGGGAATGGGATGGGGGAATGCCACACTGCCTATATGGGGAATGGGATGGGGGAATGCCACACTGCCTATGGGAATGGGATGGGGGAATGCCACACTGCCTATGGGAATGGGATGGGGGATGCCACACTGCCTATGGGAATGGGATGGGGGGATGCCACACTGCCTATGGGAATGGTATGGGGGGATGCCACACTGCCCATGGGAATGGTATGGGGGGATGCCACACTGCCTATGGGAATGCGATGGGGGATGCCACACTGCCTATGGGGAATGGGAGGGGGGATGCAACACTGCCTATGGGAATGGGATGGGGGGATGCCACACTGCCTATGGGAATGGGATGGGGGATGCCACACTGCCTATGGGAATGGGATGGGGGAATGCCACACTGCCTATGGGAATAGGAGGGGGGGATGCCACACTGCCTATGGGAATGGGAGGGGGGGATGCCACACTGCCTATGGGAATGGGAGGGGGGATGCCACATTGCCTATGGGAATGCGATGGGGGATGCCACACTGCCTATGGGAATAGGAGGGGGATGCCACACTGCCTGTAATGGGGTGTTTTAGCACACCATTTGGTTTAGAATCTTTTTTTTTTTTTTTCTTATTTTCCTCCTCCAAATCCCAGGTGCATCTTATGGGCGGGTGCGTTTTATAGTGCGAAAAATACCTTATTCTTAGTATGTCACACACCCCGCTTCAAGAATCCATAACATGTGGGTAATATCGTCCTGAAGAGGCGTTCCTGCAGAGATGATAGCAAAAGAAAGCCCCTCCCCGATCCATAAATACCTGGGACCTCCCACTCACTACCCAGTTTTCCATCTCTGCAGACGGCGAGCAAGTCAGAAGATGATGGCTCCTCCTTGCACAGGGGGATTTAAGGTAGCCGGGATGTTTCCCGGCCTGTTATGTATTTTTTCCGTTTGGACCTCTTTTTCCCCTTAATATATATGCCTCCCAGCCGTGGCTGCAGGTCCAGGCGAGGGTATATTGGCACCTCTGGTGCTTAGGAGCAACGCTCCGCCGTGAGACCCTATACGAGAGGGTAGGCGGCTTTACCGGGTTGGTGACCCCGGTTTGGGATGCCCTGTCCCTTAGCCTTAATATGGGAATGGCCCTCCCAGGACCCCCTTTGTTCCACTATGGAGATGGGGGGAGTGGGTTCTCCTTTTTATTTCACTTACTTATTTCTTTAACTTTTTGTTATGTGTGTGTTTCTTTAATTTTATCTGCACCGCGGCCGTTTATATTATGGGCCTCCGTGCTGTGCTGCGGTCCCCTGCTCAAAATGGAGGTATTTTACCTCAGGATATCTCTTGTGAGGTATAGGAGGGGGCGGGGCCGGCCCTTCGGGGGGGGCCGAGGTCCGTTCCTCCCGGCTTTCTTTATTGCTTAATTCACTGGCCAAGCACCGCAGCAGTACATTTGCTGCGGCGCCGGCCGGTTTGGCGCTCTTTTCATGAGGGGATTTTTTCCCCTCACGATTCTTATGGGGGCGGGGCCGGACTTGCGGCGCGCAATCGCGGCCCGCCCACTACCTTCCCAGCGCCGCTGAGTTGCGGCTTGTCTGTGACTGTTGCTAGGCATAGGAGGGGGGGGGGCGTGACCTTAACAACGCGCGCGTCCCGCGCTGGCCACGCCCCCTCCTCCTCTTCTTTCTGTCAGAAATGATTTCTCCTCACGATCGGGTGGCAGTGTGACGTCCCGGCGGTGCTGTGAGTGGTCTGTGGCCTTTCTCTTTTTTACTCTGCTTCTTGTTGCTTCTTTTTCTCATGGTTCTTTCTTTCTTCTTCTTTCAGAACGGAGGCTTGTAATTCTGATCTTCTATAGTATTAGAGGTTCTTTCCTGGTCCTCATCCCTGGGTTCATTTTATTTGTTCACAAATCCTCCCACTCGGGACATTAAAGGGGCATCCCGGGTTGTCTAATTGGCGTAATTCCCTGGGTCTTAGCGACTATTCAAAGTTCACCTTATGGAGGCATCCCCTGATACTGGGACTGGGACCCCTTCGGGGCATCCCAAAAAGTGTATGTTGTGTGGGGTTTCCATTGCTGGGGATGATGTGTTACTCTGTATACCATGTGCACAGCAAACTATTACGCTGCAGTCCGAACCCCAAGCATCGGGGTCAGCACAGCCGGTCGCCTCAACTCCCCCTCCCGCCTTGACTCGTGCCCCGTGTGACGTTGTCATGGGCAGGGACCTGCAATCTGAAATGTGCGCCAGATTGGCTAGCCTTGAAAAAATGCTCTCTAGCTCGGTCGCCCGTAAGGCTCCGTCCAAGAGAAAGCATTTGTCGCCGGCTCCGCCGGTGGATGATCTTGATGACAGAGATAATCTGGATTGGTCCGATTATCCCCAGCTAGAGGACGGGGAGGTTGATGAGGGTTCAGAATTTTCGGACGATGAGCAGTCTGCTGGTGCTGATGCCGAGCTTTCTGACTTAGGGAGATCCTTGGACTCTCCTCAAGCTCTGTCTCTGATGCTGGAAGTTCTGAACATTTCCCCTCCAGAGGAGGTGTCACACCAGAAGGGTGAATTGTTTGAGGAATCCAGGCCGCGCCTGGAGTTTCCTACACAGCGGCATTTTGATAGAATCATTGACAAGGAATGGGATAGGCCGGCTCGGCTCCCTGGCATCCCTCAGAGGTGGGATAGGAAATATCCCTTTCCTCCTGAGGCGGTCAAGCGCTGGGCGTCTCCCCCCGAGGTAGATGCTCCGGTTTTGGGGTTATCCAACTCCTCGGTTTTAAACAGACCTGATTGCTCCATTCTCAAAGATGGAGAGGATAAACGTATTGATCAGATGGCTTGTCACGGCTTTACCAGTATTGGGTCGGCCATCCGGCCTGTGTGTGCTTCGGAACTAATGGTTTTGGCTGCCAGGTCTGTGGTCAGGGACCTGTTGTCTTCTTCTGGGCTTCGTCCTGGTAGTAACGAGTTCCTTAGCCTTAAACGATGTGAGTTGCTTTTATCCTTTGTGTTGACTGCCTTAGATGACACCTTGATGATGTGTGGTAGGACGTCGGCTCTGCTTGTAGCTATCCGGCGGTCGGTGTGGCTGCGCCAGTGGGCGGCCGATTTCATGTCCAAAAAGTCACTGACGGCTTTACCCTTTCTGGGTCTACGGCTCTTTGGAGAAACATTGGACTCTGTCACCAAGGGTGGTAGGTTACCTCAACGTAAGAAACAAAGCTGCTCCTTTCGAGGGGCGCCTGCCTTTAACCCCTCCTTTCGGGGAGCCAGATCTGGCAGGGGTTCTGCATTTCCCTCTTCCAGAGGAGATTCTGGAAGCAGGGGTAGAGGACGTGCCCGTGCTGGATATAGTTGGGGCTCTAAGCCCAAACCGGCGGCTAAGCCGGCTCAGCAATGAGGGGGCGCCCTCACCCATGCGGGTGGGGGGACGGCTGCGACACTTCTCCCAGATCTGGGATCAAGAGGTCTCGGACAGATGGATCCGGGAAGTGGTGTCTTCCGGTTACAAGCTGGAGTTCGAGCTCCGCCCCCCTTCCAGGTTTGTCAGGTCTCGGATGCCGTCGGAGCCTCTAGCGGCGCAGGGGCTCCTGGTGGCAGTGGAGAATCTTCTGGACATGGCTGTCATTTGCCCAGTGCCCCCTTCAGATCGGGGCAGGGGCTTTTATTCCAATCTGTTCACAGTACCCAAGAAGGACGGGCTGGTCCGGCCCATCTTGGATCTGAAGTTCCTCAACAGGTTCATCTGGCCGAGGAAATTCTGCATGGAAACGCTGCGTTCGGCCATTCATTCTCTTCGTCAGGGAGATTTTCTGACGTCCATAGACATCAAGGATGCTTATTTACACGTTCCGGTTTTTCCAGCTCACCAGAGGTTTCTCAGGTTCGTGGTGGAGGATCGGCACTTTCAGTTTGTGGCACTTCCTTTCGGTCTCACCTCAGCTCCTCGGGTGTTCACCAAGGTGCTAGCGGGAGTGATGGCTCTGCTAAGGGTTCAAGGTATCCGCATCGTGCCCTATTTGGACGATCTACTGATCATGGCCTCTTCCTTCAACCAAGCGGAGTTGGACACCAGAGCGGTGGTGTCTACTCTGGAGAGGTTCGGTTGGGTGATCAATCACCCCAAGTCTTCTCTATCTCCGTCCAGAATTTTGACATTTCTGGGAATGTCTCTGGACACTTCACAGGCCAGGGTGTTTCTGCCCCAGGCCAAGATTCTTTTGATTCAGGAGTTAGTTCGGCTTCTCTTGTCAACCCTTCATCCGACCATCCGGCTAGGGATGAGGCTGGTGGGGCTAATGGTGGCCTCATTCGAGGCAGTCCCCTTTGCGCAGTTTCACACAAGGACGCTTCAACTTCATCTGTTGAAGGCTTGGGACAAGTCTCCTCTTTCGTTGGATCAGTTCTTCCTGATGACTCCCCGAGTTCGTCGATCCCTGCAGTGGTGGCTGGGGTCGGTCAATCTGTTGAAGGGCAGATCTTTTCTGGCTCCGTGTTGGGAAACTGTCACCACGGATGCCAGTCTGTCAGGTTGGGGGGGTGTTTGGAAGGACCTCCAGTTTCAGGGTCTGTGGGGCCCGCAGGAGGCTCACGAACCCATCAATGTTCTGGAATTGAGAGCCATCAGGCTGGTTCTGTTTCACTTGACTCATCAGTTGAGAGGCCTGCCAGTGCAGGTCCGGTCGGACAACAGGACGGCGGTGGCTTACATCAATCACCAAGGAGGGACTCGCAGCAGGAGTGCCCTCAGGGAAGTGTCTTTGATTCTGGACTGGGCAGAGACCCACGTCCCGTGTATCTCAGCAGTCTACATTCCGGGGGTGGAGAACACGGAAGCGGACTTGCTGAGCAGGGCCTCCTCTCGTCAGGGGGAGTGGTCTCTCAGTCCCAAGGTGTTTCGTTCAATATGTCTCAGGTGGGGGGTCCCAGCGGTGGACCTCTTTGCTTCTCGTCACAATCACAAGCTTCCAGTCTTTGTGTCTCTCTCGCAGGATCCTCTGGCTCTGGCAGTGGATGCCATGTCTCTGAACTGGAGGGATCTGGGGTTCCTTTACCTGTTTCCTCCGTTCCCAATGCTAGCCAGAGTGGTGCGCAAACTGGCCTTGGACGGCGCGTCAGCAATTCTGGTGGCCCCAAGGTGGCCAAGGCGAGTTTGGTTCGCAGACCTTGTAAGACTGGCAGAGGATCAGTTTGCCCTGCCTCTGCTGCCGGACCTGCTCACCCAGGGTCGGCTACGCTATCCCAATTTACCATCGCTGGCTTTGACGGCATGGCTGCTGAAACCGCCATCTTGAAGGAAGAAGGTCTTTCTGACGCGGTGATTCAGACTCTTATCTGTGCCAGAAAGCGCTCTTCCTCTTCTATTTACTACAGGACTTGGAGGTCCTATATTGATTGGTGTGAAAGTAGGTCTTTCTCTTGTCGAGAGTTCTCCATACCTAGAATTTTGGAGTTTCTTCAACATGGTCTAGATCTGGGGCTCCAGCTTAGTACATTGAAAGGGCAGGTTTCTGTCCTGGCGGTGTTCTTCCAAAGGTCCTTTGCACTTCATCCCTTAGTCAAGACCTTTTTCCAGGGTGTTACGCATGTTCGGCCTTCTAGGAAGCCTTTTGTTCCAGTTTGGGATTTGAACCTGGTTCTTTCTGCTCTCCAGGGCCCTCCGTTTGAGCCCTTGAATGAGGTAGATTTGTCTTCTCTTACGCAAAAGGTGGCCTTTTTGGTGGCGATCACTTCGGTTAGGCGTGTTTCTGAGTTGGCAGCTTTATCCATTAAAGCTCCGTACTTCGAGAAACATCAGGACAAGGTTGTCTTTCGTTTCAAGCAGGATTTTCTTCCTAAAGTGGTCTCGGAGTTTCATTTGAATCAGGACATTGTGTTGCCTTCTCTATGCCCAAATCCCAGTGACGATAGGGAAAGGGCTTTGCATTCCTTGGATGTAGTTCGTGTTGTGGTATATTATATGGAGGTTACGTCTTCCTTTCGTAAGACTGATGCCTTCTTTGTGGTGCCCTGCGGGCCTAGGAAAGGTTTGGCTCCTGCCAAATCTTCCATTAGTAAATGGATTCGTCAGGCCATCATTGGGGCCTATTCTGCCAAGGGGAGGAGTCCCCCTTTTCGTGTTACTGCTCATTCTACTCGTGCAGTTGGTGCGTCCTGGGCTTTTCAGCACCAGGCTTCTGTTGAGCAAGTTTGTAAGGCCGCTACCTGGTCTTCTGTTCACACCTTTTCCAAGTTTTACAAGGTTGATGTTCGGGCTTCAGCGGATGCTGTTTTTGGCCGCAAAGTTTTGCAAGCTGTTGTGGTTTAGGGTTGTGCATTGTTGCCTAGTTTTGGATCCCCGCCCTTGTTATGGACACTGCTATTGGATGTCCCACATGTTATGGATTCTTGAAGCGGGGTGTGTGACATACTAAGAATAATACCATTTTGTGAATACTCACCTTGTAAAATGGGTATTATAAGTATGTCACACACCCCGCTTCAACCCGCCCTTTTGTATTTAGGATCCTCTTTATTGCGAACTTTGCGTGGTTGTGTTTATATTTGCCTCTTCCTGGTCCCTTACCTTACTGCTTCTGTATACTGGGTAGTGAGTGGGAGGTCCCAGGTATTTATGGATCGGGGAGGGGCTTTCTTTTGCTATCATCTCTGCAGGAACGCCTCTTCAGGACGATATTACCCACATGTTATGGATTCTTGAAGCGGGGTGTGTGACATACTTATAATACCCATTTTACAAGGTGAGTATTCACAAAATGGTATTTTGTCTGTGTTTATTTCATGTAGATGGATCTGTTATGAGAGATAATCCAGAAAGCAGCCTTCATTATTCCCAGTGTTCCCCCGAAGAGGAGGAGCAGGACATCCTGCAACATTATCTGGTAGTTTAATCTGCTCCTCATACTTCAAATGTTAGTCACTTTTAAGGTTGTTTTTGATTGATTATTGTTTTTGGAATTTGCCTTTTAAGGATGTTGTAAAAATTGAAGATTCGGATGAAGAAGATGTTCTGGAGAGGGAGGACGAGCAGCGTGGTGAAAGGCCGATCCTTCCAGAGATCAGCACAGGTCAGCAATATACATTTACGGGACACTTGTCCTAAAGACTTTAGGGCTTGCAGTGCCAAAGTAACTAGAAGATCCCCTTACCGATCGTCCTCCTGCAGCTCCGGTTTGTTGCACTTCCAGGTTCCTGGCTGGCGGGTGGGTGTGGCCAACACCTATTGAAAACAATGGATGCGTGCATAAACGGAAGTTAACTTTGTTTTCAATAGGCGTTGGTGGTGCCCTGCTGCCTGTCGTAATCTGGAAGCCATTTCCCAGCTTCACAAACCGGGGCTGCAGCAAGTGATCGGCAGCCAGGGGATCTTATCGTTCCCTCTGGTAATGCCGGCCTGGAGTCTTTGCTGACTTTCCTTGAAGTTCAGAAAATATTCCTGGACTTTCCTCTTCTGTTAGTAACTGGGAAAACCGAACAACAAATATTAATCTACCGCTCTCCCACCCACCACACCATGTGACACAAAGGCTCAGGAGCCATCAGCCTCTATTAGACTCCTGCTATCCTGCTCACTACACCATGTGACACAAAGGCTCAGGGGCCATCAGCCTCTATTAGACTCCTGCTATCCTGCTCACTACACCATGTGACACAAAGGCTCAGGAACCATCAGCCTCTATTAGACTCCTGCTATCCTGCTCACTACACCATGTGACACAAAGGCTCAGGGCCCATCAGCCTCTATTAGACTCCTGCTATCCTGCTCACTACACCATGTGACACAAAGGCTCAGGAGCCATCAGCCTCTATTAGACTCCTGCTATCCTGCTCACTACACCATGTGACACAAAGGCTCAGGAGCCATCAGCCTCTATTAGACTCCTGCTATCCTGCTCACTACACCATGTGACACAAAGGCTCAGGAGCCATCAGCCTCTATTAGACTCCTGCTATCCTGCTCACTACACCATGTGACACAAAGGCTCAGGAGCCATCAGCCCCTGTGGTCTCCTGCAGTTTTTAATTTGCAATGTTGTACCCGTTCCTTTATTTCTCCTTTCTTCCAGATGAGCAGTATGTTATCAGCCACTCGGGTATGTGCCTGGATGAGGAGGACATTGCAGATTTTCCAAGCGATCGCCCTCCCCCCCTGAGTTACTTACCTGTGTTTAATACCACAGAGCGATCTGTTGAACCCTCTACACATGGAGGCCATTTTCCCCGTCTGGCGCAGCCCGTCCTCAACCCCCCAGCTACATGGATCGATCTATCGGGTCAATGTTACGAGCCGGAGGATGCCAACCGGACGCTTCAAGAAGCCAAGAAGTCCTTTTCCTGCCTGAGCTGCGGAAAGTCTTTCAAACACCGGTCGAAACTGGAGACGCACGAGAGGACCCATAACGGTCACAGGCCGTACGCATGCTCGGTGTGCGACAAACGCTTCACCCAGAAGGCCCACCTCGATACCCACACCCGGATCCACACGGGGGAGAAGCCCTTCGTCTGCTTAACGTGTGGGAGAAGCTTTAGAGATAGGTCCAACCTCATCACCCACCAAAGGACTCATACGGGACTGAGGCCTTATTCTTGTCTCAGGTGTGGCAAAAAGTTTCGCAGGAAGATGCATCAGAAGGAGCACGTGTGTGACCACCCCGCCCACTATTTTAAATGAGGACTATTTAAACCGGGTGAGTAAGGCCGAGATATAAAGCCCTCGGGTTATTGTGGGCAGGAGCTGAACGGCAAGCCTGGTATCCAATGGGCCATTTCCAGGAGAACTAGAAAGGAAGGTGGAAAAGAAGAATAGCAAATGAAGACTTTAGGGGCCTGGGATACCTTCAGCCACCACTGACGCGCCCTGAAAAAGGAAACGTCTTATAACAATGTACAAGAGGTGGAACCCATCTCTATTGGCTTCAAGAGTATTGATGTCATAGAAGCGCTCCTACCATGAAAAGATTGTAGTGGCTGCTCTGGCCAGCGGTGGCGCTGCATCAATATAACTAAACAGACAGCCAGCACGCCAGAAAGGGAAACGGGGAGGCTGATTCATTACTAGCGCCAGGTACCGACAGATGAGCGTCTGTAGCGAGGCATTGAGAGCGACCGCTAGTAGTCGCTGTGCTCTGCCATGGTTCGCTGTTTCAGAGCGTCTCAGTCGCTGGCTGGCATTGATGAATATATTGTGTGAGTCGCTCTAACACCATTACAGTGCTGTATGGGAGCGAGCGGTAGCGCCAGCTCAGTGCGACCGACTCACACCATATTCAGCAAAAAAAAAAAAGGCCTCACACTGCGCCGGCGCTCAAAATCGGGTTGTTGTAGCCCAGAGCGCCAGACACCGTCTGTTTTTGAACACATATCCACCAGTAACAAAGCGAAAACATATGGAATGACATTGTTATAACATTGTGACACTTTAATACCAGACCTGTAAGGACAATTCTGCATAAAAATATTTTAATTCAAAAAAGGTTTCAAAAATGACTTTTTCTAGGCCAGGAGAGGTCACACAATGATTTGATAATTAAAAAAAAAAAAACAAAAACAAAAAAAAAACATAAAGAGAATAAATGGAACCTCCATTGAAATGTATGGGAGAGCAACAGGTAATACCAGGCGCTCTGGAAGCTAGAGCTCCGGCACTATACGCTGAGCCGTCTGTGATAATGAATCGGTCGCTACGTGTCGCTGTTATAGTCGCTTACCAGATTCGCTTTGATAAATGTGGTGTTGTGTACAGCGCCCGGTGTTCACCTGCCGCTGCCAGTTGTTACCTGGCGCTATGGCTTGATAAAAAAAAAAAACCCCGAACTGTATTCAATACTCCAAAATGTACTGAGTAGTCCAGAAAACATACAAATGCAAAGTCCATTTAGTTCCTTGCCCGACGTTTCGGGGCGGCACCCGCCCCTTCATCAGGGATATACAAACAAGCAAGCAGGGTGAACACTGAAGCAAGCGTTAAATCGCCTACAGATGCTGAAAGTCCCGCCTGACGTCATCGATGATACATACATATCATATACATAACAGATATCCCCAATATAGGGAATACATACCTCCCAAGTGTCACTGATTAGGAGGGACCATGTCCCCCCCGTCCCTCGTTGTTGTCATTTGTCCCTCTTTCAGGTGTAACCTGCAGATCTGCAGCAATAAATGATTAATTTGCCTATTCAAAGTGTTTCTATTGTTGTAACTGTTACATCCTATCTCCTATCCATCAATCAATGAGGGGGCGTGGCCTGATTTAACGGATGTCCCCCTTTCCCACCCTGAGAAGTTGGTAGGTGTGGGAATATTAATGCATGAAATGTATGAGATAATGCTCTAGTAGTAGGTGATGCTGCCTCACGGCCATGTTGGGAGACTATACCCAGCGGGCCGCCTCACTGCCAACACGCTGCGCCGCGGTCGCCTAGCAGTGGGAACACAGCAAGCACATTGTGTCAGGTGGTAAAGACACGTGCGGCCTGGCCCGAATTCTACCCAGTCACCAGTGACGCGCGGTCGTTGTCCCCCTGATCACCGTGGACAAGGGTGCGGGACGGAGTGGATGCCATAGACGCCGTCCAGTCGCGGTCAGGCCTGGTGGCAGTGAGAGCCCATGAGCAGGCGAGGGGCACAACTAGAGCATGATCTCATACATCTGATGCGTTAATATTCCCTATATTGGGGATATCTGTTATGTATATGATATGTATGTGACGTCAGGCGGGATTTTTGGCATCTGTAGGGTATTTAACCCTTGCTTTAGTGTTTACCCTGCTTGCTTGTTTGTATATCCCTGATGAAGGGGCGCGTGCCACCCTGAAATGTCGGACAAGGAACCAAACGGACTTTGTATGTTTTCTGGACTACTCTGTGAACTTTTGGAATATTGAATACACTTCATTTCACTTTCTGTTTCGTTTTATTGGCTTCAGTGTTTTTCCTTTTCAATGGCCAAGTTATGTTGCCTTTAAACTCAGAGAATACAATATATATATATATGTTATATACTGTGTATAATATTGAATTTATTCCTACAATCCTATTGTGTGTGTGTGTGGGTTTCCTTACTGCTACCACGTGGCTACAAACTCCAGAACGACACTGTATGGGAAGGGTCCCGCTGTTATGGAGGAGGAGTTATCCCTGGCTGCACACGAGACCGGCCCTTGGGCAGTGTCAGAAGGAGTGTCCTCCTCAAGGGGGTGGGGGGGGGGGGATTCCCTCAATCATTCCTTCCTTCCTTCTTTTTCTTTTTTACATCCCCCCTTTATCTTTCCCACATTCCCTCTTTCTTTATCTTTCTTTTACATCCCCCTTTTATCTTTCCCACATTCCCTCTTTCTTTATCTTTCTTTTACATCCCCCCTTTATCTTTCCCACATTCCCTCTTTCTTTATCTTTCTTTTACATCCCCCTTTTATCTTTCCCACATTCCCTCTTTCTTTATCTTTCTTTTACATCCCCCTTTTATCTTTCCCACATTCCCTCTTTCTTTATCTTTCTTTTACATCCCCCTTTATCTTTCCCACATTCCCTCTTTCTTTATCTTTCTTTTACATCCCCCTTTTATCTTTCCCACATTCCCTCTTTATCTTTCTTTTACATCCCCCTTTTATCTTTCCCACATTCCCTCTTTCTTTCTTTTACATCCCCCTTTTATCTTTCCCACATTCCCTCCTTCTTTATCTCTCTTTTACATCGATGTTCACCCCGCGTCCCCCAGAAGCTGACTGGTGGCAGTCTGGCACTCACACGCTTACTGATATATCATATCGTAAGTCCCCTGCGCCATCCACAATGTATCACCATTCACCAGACAGCCTCCGCAATGGGCGTCCTCCCCCTGCCATCAGTCGCAGTGATGCTGGCATGCCCACTCCATTCACTGCGATGGAGGAGGCATGCTGGGGCTTTGTTATAAAACCACTTTCGCTAGTACTAGGCATCTGTGCTGTGTGTAAACCCCACCTGCCAAAATTAAGCCAACCTCCCTTTATACACTGACTAGTTAGGTAAGTGGGCAGGTAGGTAGGTGAATGAGTTGATAGGCAGATAGGTGGGTGAATAGGCAAGTAGCTAGGAAGTTGAGTGGTTAGGGAGGTAGGATGGTGGTTGGATAGCAAGATGGTAAGTGGGCATGTATGTAGGTATGTAGGTAGGTTAGGTGAGAAGGAATGTAGGTAGTTGGGTGGCTCAGTAAGCAGGTGGATAGATGGGTGGGTGATTGGGCTGGTAGGTAGGTAGGCGAGTGGATCAGTAGACAGTTATTTAAAAAATTAGGTAGGAGGGTCAGTAGGCAGGCAGATAGGAAGTTGGGCGAGTGGGTGGATAGGTAGGTAGGTGGGTCAGCAGGTAGGATGGTAAATGAGTGAGTAAGTAGGTAGGTGGGTGGATCAATATGCAGGCATAAAGGTCTCATGTAGCAAACGAGAGATGTGAACATCAACATCCACACAAAGTCACCATGTTTAATAGTATCTATATACAGCAATAGTATCTATATACAGCAATAGCCCCTTAGCGCTGCACCTCCTCCTCTCTTAGAGCTGTCTGCAGTGCCTGGCAGAGGTAACATGCCCCCCCCCCCCTCTGCAGAGTGCAGTGGAGACATCCCTCAATACAGCTTACAGCCAGTGGGGGCATCCCTCATTACAGCTTACAGCCAGTGGGGGCATCCCTCATTACAGCTTACAGACAGTGGGGGCATCCCTCAGAACAGCCAGTGCAGGCACCCCTTATTACAGCTTACACCCCGTGGGGGTATTTATCATTACAGCTTACAGCCATTGTAGCAAACTTCCCTGCTAGAACTGTGTACTGTGCTTTGTAGTAGAGGCATGTGCAAGAGACGTATTCTAAGTATGTCACACACCCCGCTTCAAGATATTCATTACATGTGGGTAGTATGGTCTGAAGAGGGCGATTTGCAGAGATGATTGGAGGAAAGAAAGCCCCTCCCAGTCCATAAATACCTGGGACCTCCCACTCATTCCCCAGTTTTCCATCTCTGCAGACGGCGAGCAAGTCAGAAGATGATGTCTCCTCCTTGCACAGGGGGATTTCAGGTAGCCGGGTTTATTCCCGGCCCGCTTTTCTCTCTATTTCCACCCGGTTATGTTTTTTATAAGTCCCAATACACATGCCTCCCAGTCTAGGCTGTATCCCGGGTGAGGGTAGAATGGCACTTTTAGTGCTCTGGAGCCATGCTCCACCGTGAGACCCTGTACCAGAGGGTAGGCGGTTATCCGGGCTGGTGACCCCGGTTTGGGATGCCCTGTCCCTTGGCCCCCCTTTCCTGATGCCCTTCTCCTGTGGTGGTGGGGATAAAATGTCGGGGGCCACCTTTTTTACCTCAGAGTTAGGATTTATTTATTGTGCATTGTTTCACTGCTACTGGCGCCAGAGCTGAGGAGAACTTTTCTCCTCAGAAGTTGTAGTTGGGGGGTGGGGCCGGCTGTTGGCGCTGGCTTGTCCCCCTGGCTTTACTGTTTTTTGTTGCGGTGACTACTGCAATGGCCGCGGCGCGGTTATTTGCGCTGGCGGTTCCATTAATCTTGTGAGGGGAGATCTCCCCTCACGCGCTGGCCACAGTGGGCGGGGCCGGGCGATTGCGCGTCGCCGCGGCCCGCACCCATTACATCCCTGGGGTCTTTGTGGTTACCGGCGCCGCGGCTGCTGTTCTTGCCATGGCGCCGGTATATGTGTCCGCTATAGTGTTTTTCTGAGGTAATTTACCTCACACATTTTGCCATTAGGGGCGCAGACCCACTGCGGAGCCCGCTTTCCGCTCTGTAAGGGGGCGGAGCTACGCATATCGCGCGCTCAGCGCTGGCCACGCCCACAGGCTCCTCTCTGCCTCTGTGAGCTGCGTGTGTGGTGGACGCCATTTACCTCACGCAGGAAGGCACAGTGAGTGGCCCTATGGGCCATATATATATATATATATATATATATATATATATATATATATTTACTTATATGTAACCCTTTATATCCGGCAGTCTTTCAGGTAGAACGCCTTAGGTTTTAAGGGGTCTTCTTCCGGTCCTTGGGTCCCTGGGTTAAATTCCATGTTAAAATCCTCCCACTTGGGACAATTATAAGGGCATCCCGGGTTGCTTACTAGCGTAATTCCCTCGGTCATTGCGACTACATATAAGTTCACCGTATGGAGGCATCCCCAGATACCGGGCTCCCCTCGGGGCAATCCCGGAAGTCCATGGGCTGTGGGGTATCCCTAACAGGGGATGACGTATTTCTATGTATACTATGTGCACAGCAGACTATTACACGGCAGTCAGAACCCCAGACGTCTGGGTCAGCACCGCCGGCGTCATCCCCTTCCCACCCCATCTTGGCCCGTGTCCCGTGTGACGTTGTCACGGGTGGGCAGTCGCAATCTGATGTGTGTGCTAGATTGACTAATATTGAAAAATGTATTTCTTCTGCGGTTGCCAAGAAGGCTCCAGCTAAGAGAAAGCATTTGTCACCGGTCCCACCGACATTTGAATATGACGATGAGGATCGCCTGGATTGGTCAGATTACTCCCCTCTGGAGGAAGGGGAGCTATTTGACGAATCGGATTATTCGGATGACCAGCTATTCGTTGGTGCGGACTCTGAGAAGGGGTCAGGGAGTTCTTTGGATACTCCTAACGTCCTTGCTCAGATGTTTGAGGTTCTGGCTATTTCTCCTCCAGAGGTTGCTCCTCATCAACAAGGGGAGTTTTATGAGGAATCCAAGCCGCGCTTGGAATTCCCTAATCAAAGGCATTTTGATAAGATTATTTCTAAGGAATGGGAGAGGCCGGCTCAGCTCCCAGGCATTCTTCAGAGTTGGGATAAAAGTTATCCTTTCCCTTCGGACACGGTTAAGCGCTGGACGTCCCCCCCTGAGGTGGATGCACCAATTCTGGGGTTATCCAATTCAGCCGTTTTTGAATAACCCCGATTGCTCTTCTCTTAAAGATGGAGGGGATAAACGAATTGGCCAGATGGCTTGTCATGGGTTCGCCAGTATTGGGGCAGCCATACGGCCCTTTTTGCGCTTCATCTCTGCTGATGGTGGCTACCAGGTCGGTGGTCAGAGACTTGTTGTCATCTTCCGGTTTGCACCCGGACAGTGACGAATTTCTGGGACTTAAACGTTGTGAGTTATTCTTGTCTTTCATGTTAGCCGCCTTGGAGAGCTTCTGCTCTGATGGTGACTATAAGGCGTTCAGTTTGGTTGCGCCAGTGGGCGGCCGACTTTGGGCCAAAAAAGTCGCTGACGTCTCTCCCATTCGTGGGGCTATGGCTTTTTGGAGAAAAATTGGATTCAGTAGCTAAGGGGGGTAAGTTACCTCAACGCAAGAAGCAACGACGTCCCTTTCGCGGGGCGGCTTCTTTCAATCATTCCTTTCGCGGATCCAGAGCAGGAAGAGGTTTCGCCTTCCCTTCCACTAGAGGAGATTCCTGGAATAGGGGCAGAGGACGTGCCCGCTCAGGATACAACTGGGGTTCATAACCCAAAACCTGCGAACAAGCCTGCTCAGCAATGAGGGGGCGCCCTCACCCGTGCGGGTGGGGGGACAGCTGCGACACTTCTCTCTGATCTGGATTCGGGAGGTTTCGGACAAACGGATCCGGGAAGTCGTGTCTTCCGGCTACAAGTTGGAGTTCAAGTCCCGTCCTCCTCCGCTTTTCTTCAGGTCTAGGGTGCCCCCGGACGCACCTGGCGCACAGGGGCTTCGGGAGGCGCTTTTCAAGTCTTCTGGAGATATAGGTCATCTCGCCAGTGCCCCTATCAGATCAGGGTCGGGGATTTTACTCAAATCTGTTCACGGTCCCCAAAAAGGATGGCTCTATCCGGCCCATCCTGGATCTGAAGATCCTCAACAGGTTTATCAGGCTGCGAAAATTTCGCATGGAATCGCGTCGTTCAGCTATCCGCGCTCTCCGTCAGGGGGACTTCATGACGTCCATAGACGTCAAGGACGCTTTCCTCCATGTCCTGATTTTTTCCCGCGCACCAGAGATTCCTCAGGTTTGTGGTGGAAGATCGGCACTTTCAGTTTGTAGCTCTTCCTTTTGGTCTCACCACAGCTCCAAGGGTTTTTCACCAAGGTGCTCGCTGGGGTGATGGCTCTTCTTAGAGCGCAGGGAATTCGCATAGTGCCATATCTGGACGATCTCCTCATCATGGCATCATCATTCAGCCAAGCGGAATTGGACACCAGGACGGTAATATCCACTCTGGAGAGGTTCTGCTGGGTGATCAACTATCCCAAGTCCTCCTTTTACCCGTCCAGGATAGTATCCTTTCTGGGAATGTCTCTGGATACAGATCAGGCCAGAGTGTTCCTTCTTCAATCCAAGGTTCTTTTGATTCAGGAATTGATTCGGTCGCTCATGTCCATTCCTTGTCCGACCATTCGACTAGGAATGAGACTGGTGGGGTTGATGGTGGCCTCCTTCGAGGCAGTCCCCTTTGCCCAGTTTCACACGAGGACGCTACAACTCCATCTATTGTCTGTCTGGGACAGATCTCCTCTGTCGCTGGATCAATTCTTTCTGATGTCTCGCCGACCACTCAGGTGGTGGCTGAACTCAACCAATCTGTTGAAGGGCAGGTCTTTTCAGACTCCTCGTTGGGAGGTGGTCACCACGGATGCCAGCCTCTCAGGATGGGGGGGCTTCTGGAATTATCTGCAATTTCAGGGGTTGTGGGGACCCCTGGAAGCCCACGAGCCTATCAACATTCTGGAATTGAGAGCCATCAGAATGGTTCTTTTTCGTCTGACTCATCTCCTGCAGGGCTTGCCGGTCCAGGTTCGGTCGGACAATCGGACGGCGGTTGCCTACATCAATCACCAGGGAGGGACTCGCAGCAGGAGTGCCCTCAGGGAAGTGTCATTGATTCTGGACTGGGCGGAGAGCCACGTCCCGTGCATCTCGGCAGTTCACATTCCGGGAGTAGAGAACTCGGAGGCGGACTCTCTGAATAGGTGGTCAGCCCGCAAGGGGGAGTGGCCTCTCAGTCCCAAGGTGTTTCGTTCAATTTGTCTCAGGTGGGGTTCACCGATGGTGGACCTCTTTGCCTCCCGTCACAATCACAAACTTCTGGCATCTGTGTCTCTGGCGAAGGATCCGCTAGCCTTCGCGACGGACGCCGTGTCCCTGAACTGGAGGGATCTGGGGTTTCTGTATCTGTTCCCTCCGTTTCCCATGGTAGCCAGAGTAGTGCGCAAGCTGGCTCTGGAAGGAGCGTCAGCAATTCTGGCGGCTCCAAGGTGGCCAAGACAGGTTTGGTTCGCAGACGTGGTAAGGTTAGCAGAAGATCAGTTCGTTCTGCCCCTGCTGCCGGATCTGCACACACAGGGTCATCTACGTTGCCCCAATTTACCAATGCTGGCTTTGACGGCGTGGCTGCGGAAACCTCCATCTTGAAGGAGGAAGGTCTTTAGGAAGAGGTTTTCTTCTTCCGTTTACTATAGGACTTGGAGGTCTTATATTGATTGGTGTGAGACTAGGGCTTTCCCTTGCAGGGAATTCTCTATTTCTAGAATCCTGGAGTTCCTGCAACATGGTTTGGATCTAGGGCTCCAACTTAATACTCTGAAGGGGCAGGTGTCTGCCCTGGCGGTGTTTTTCCAAAGATCTTTTGCGCTTCATCCGCTGGTTAAGACCTTTTTCCAGGGGGATACGCACGTGCGGCCCCCTAGGAAGGCTCTGATTCCGGTTTGGGATTTGAATTTGGTTCTTTCTGCTCTTCAGGGTCCTCCCTTTGAGCCCTTGCATGATATTGCCTTGTCTTCCCTTACTCAGAAGGTGGCCTTTTTGGTAGCTATCACTTCTGTTCGGCGTGTTTCTAAGTTGGCGGCTCTGTCCATTCAGGTCCCGTATTTTGAAAGACATCAGGACAAGGTGGTTTTCTGTTTTAACCCGGATTTCCTTCCTAAGGTGGTTTCTGCCTTTTCACTTAAACCAAGACATTGTTTTGCCCTCTCTGTGTCCTAATCCCAGTAACGAAAAGGAGAGGGTCCTGCATTCCCTGGATGTGGTTCGAGTTGTGAAGTACTATTTGGTGGTAACGTCTGCCTTTCGTAAGACTGATGCCTTCTTTGTGGTACCCTCTGGGCCCAAGAAAGGTTTTGGCGCCCGCTAAGTCTTCCATCAGTAAGTGGATTCGTCAGGCCATTGTCGGGGCCTTTTCTGCTAAGGGGAGAAATCCTCCCCTTCGTGTTACAGCTCATTCTACTCGTGCGGTTGGGGCTTCCTGGGCTTTTCAGCACCAGGCCTCTGTTGAGCAAGTTTGCAAGGCCGCTACCTGGTCTTCTGTTCACACTTTTTCAAAGTTTTTACAAGGGTGATGTTTGGGCCTCAGCGGATGCTGTTTTTGGCCGCAAAGTTCTGCAGGCTGCAGTAGTTTAAGTTGTGCTTTATGCCTTGTTTTGGATCCCCACCCTTTATGGACACTGCTATTGGATGTCCCACATGTAATGATTATCTTGAAGCGGGGTGTGTGACATACTTAGAATAATACCATTTTGTGAATACTCACCTTGTAAAATGGGTATTATAAGTATGTCACACACCCCGCTTCAACCCGCCCTTTTGTATTCTGGATCCATCGTTTTGTGAACCTTGCGTTGTTATGACTAATATTTGGCTCTTCCTGGTCCATTACCTTACTGCTTTCTTTATACTGGGTAATGAGTGGGAGGTCCCAGGTATTTATGGACTGGGAGGGGCTTTCTTTCCTCCAATCATCTCTGCAAATCGCCCTCTTCAGACCATACTACCCACATGTAATGATTATCTTGAAGCGGGGTGTGTGACATACTTATAATACCCATTTTACAAGGTGAGTATTCACAAAATGGTATTTTTTCATCTGATCTTGTAATAATATCATACACAGCAACTTTACCAACAAATGTGCATCCTGAATTGCTTATCCCATTGTTATGTCGGATCCCATTCACACTATATCTCATTAACATTGTTCTATTCTGGTCTGTTCACCTCTGGAATTTATTTGTTCACTATTGTTACTCAATTTATCTATAATAACATTATCAGCCCTGCTCCATTCCTCATTGGAAACCATTGTGTAGATTTCATTATCTAGTCTACGCTACTGAAACCAACAATAACCCTATCCTACATATTGTCTTGTCGCTGATGTCCCAGATTGTATCTTGTGGGTCAAGTCTCGGTTCCTGTGGCATGTAGTTCTGGAAAGAGCCTTAGGTTTTCCATGCTCTTGGAAGGAGTATGCTGGTATAGTAGCATAAGATGAGTTTTGGTAAATGATTTCCTAGCTGATGGTATAGGCCAAAATCTGATTGTTATGCTATGAAAAGTTATGTGAGAAACTCAGCCCCTATTTTGGCCACGGCAAATGTAAAAGTGTCGTCTCAGGTGACGGGGTGAGCTCAGCTTTAGCAGGAGCTCATAACACCCCTCCCCAAAGGTTTGATCAGTGCAGGCCACCCCGAAGTCCAACCTGGAAGGTGTGACCCCCTTTGTTACGATTTTGTTCAATCTTGCCCAAAAGAGCTCCTATTGGTGATCAATGCATTTGTCTGCTTCACATGAAGAGATCATTGAGCATGGCAGTGAAACACAGTCTGCATGTGCGCCAGTCACAGGACTCATGGACTCTATGAAATTGATGCTGCTGTTGCTGCTGTTACCTTCCTCCACAGGCTTTCACAGGCCTTAGATACTCTAAGTGACTGTTGTTGCAGTTACCCTCCCTCACTGGCTTCAATAGACCTTTAGGGGCTCAATGGATCTGCTGGCTCTGTCACATTCCTCCAATGGCTGTAATAAGACCATTGGCAGCTCTATGAGGCTATGATGGCTGTTAGGGGCCCAATGGGACTTCTGCTTCTGCTACCCCTCTCCACTGGCTGTCTAAGGTCTTTGGGGGCTTAAGGAGACTTCTGCTGCTGCTTTTATCCCTCTCCACTGGCTGTCTAAGGCCTATAGTGGCTTAAAGAGACTGCTGCTACTGCTACCCCTCTCCACTGGCTATCGCAGGCATTAGACACTCAGAGGAGAATTGAGTGTTGCCAACCCACCTCCTTTAGCAGTCACAGGCCCCATGAACTCTATGATACTGCTGCTTCTGCAATCACATCACAAGGCCTTTAGGGGCTCAGTAAGTCTCTGGCTACTTATATCCACCTCCACTGACTGTCCCAGGCTTTATGGTCTCTGTGAGAATGTTATTGCTGCTATCCTCTTCCTCTGGCTGCCACTGGCTTTTAGAGGCTTAATGATACTGCTGCTGCTGTTACTCTCTTCCAATTGCTGTCACGGGAATTAAGGTGAGACTGAGAGACTACTGCTGCTGTCACCTTCATCCATTGGCTGTCAGAGGCCTTTTGGGGCTCAGTGAGGCTGTTGCTGCTGCTGCTACCACTATCCTCCACTTTTGGGGCTCAAGTATGATGCTGCTAATACTCCTCTCCACTGGCTGTAACAAGCTTTTAGGGGCTCACTGCCACCCTCCATTGGCTTCCATGTGTCTAAGGGGCTCAAAGAAACTGCTACTGCTCTCACTCTCCTCCACTGGCTATCAGAGGCCTTTAGGGGCACAAGGAGACCGGTGCTGCTACCTTTCACAACTGGCTGCCACATGCTTTTAGGGGACTCTAAGAGACTGCTGCTGCTGCTACTACCGCCCTGCATTGGCTTTCACAGGCCTAAGGGCCTCAAAATAACTGCCCCTCCTACACTGGCTGTCACAGGTTTTTAGGTGCCCGGAGAGACTGCTGCTGCTGCTGCTGTGGTTACTATACTCTGGCTTTCACAGGCGTAAGAGTCTCACAGTGACTTTTCTGATGTTCCCCTCCACCACTGTCTGTAACAGGCCATTAGTGGCTCAAAGAGCATGCTGCTGCTGCTACCCCTCTCAGCTGGCTGTCACAGGCCTTAGACACTGAGAAAGGGATTAGCTGTTGCCAACCCACCTCCTTTAGCAGTCACAGGCCCCATGAACTCTATGAGACTGCTGCTTCTGCTAAAATATCCATCAAATTGCTGTCAAAGACCCTATAGGGGCTTAAGGATACTTAAAGGAGCAGTATCGCAAATTTTTCTTAGTGACTTATATTTAAATGGTACTTTGAATGTAGGTAGGTGTTGGAGTAAGAATTACAAATTTAGAAAAAAATGATGTCTGTGTTGAGCAGCTGGAGACTAATAGCTCATGTTTATGTCTGATGAGTGTTGGGTCCCAACACTCTGGCCTGTTCCACACTGAGGAGAGGGGGGAAACAATGTAACAAAGTATCAGCTGTTCAGTGCTGGCAGCTGTCCAGCATAAGATAACAACATTGCAACATTGCCTGGCCAGAACTCATATATCTAAAACAGAGAGAAAAGCACTAGAAGTCATTTAGCTGATTTTGACAGTTTTCCCTTCATGTTGGCTCTGCTGCAGAATCTTTCAGTTTACCATTTTCTCTTTCATATTCTTATTTTTCATTTTTCCATATGATCTTTCTTTCAGCTTTGTGTGTTTTGAGCAAAGCCCAACCCAGGATTTTCACTATCTGGAGTTTTGTTTTGTGCCCCTAGGGGCATCCCGACTTGGGATGCCCTGATATGTGAAATCCCCAAGTTCGCCTGTGAAAACGTACCTTTCCCTGTCCCACAGCGCATGCGCGCGCTCTCATCCAATCAGCTCTGTTTGCACGCAGATGGGGAGCCTGAGCAGTAACCTTCCTGGCCGCCCGGCCTGTCCAAATGACTATCTGCGTGAGCGCGCCAGAAAAATGGGGGGATCTGTGGTTATCCAGGGGTCGTTTCACACAGTGGTGCATCCTGATTTAGAATGCCCAAGGGGCAAGGACAATGGCCGGGTCTTATAGACTTCAGGGTCGGCAACTCAGGGTTTTGTTCCCCTTTAATACCTTTAGATTTTCCTGCACAGTTATTCAAAGAAGAATTTCATTCGTTTTCAGTCAGTTTAGTTTATTTTGTATAGATTTTACACATTTGAGTCACATGGTCTCATAACAAAAACAGCACCTCACACACACACAGCCGTTACCACTGATTACAGTGTCAGCCTCTGAGGTAAAGTGTTGCTAGGAGACCAGTAGGCTAAATGAAGCAGCTCACTAAATACAACCCAGCAGATCCCCCTATTCAGCAAATGGACTGAGCCATTGTCATTATACAATTTAAAAGAAAGGCAGATATTTTTTCCTATTTCTATCGCCAGATTATTTATACACGTTATAAGCTATTGTGTGGCTATTTAATTATTTATCTTTTTTAATGCAAATTTTGCGATACTGCTCGATTAAGGAGATCCTCCTCCACTGGATGACACATGTTTTTAGGTGCACAGAGAGACTGCTGCTGCTGCTGTGGTTACTATACTCTGGCTTTCACAGGCCTAAAGGTCTCACAGAGACTTTTGCTGATGTTCCCCTCCCCCACTCAAAGAGCATGCTGCTGCTGCTACCCCTCTCAGCTGGCTGTCACAGTCCTTATAGACACAGGCCTTTGAGACTTAGAGAGACTTCTGCTGCTAATACATTCCACCACAGGCCGTAAAAGCACTTTAGGGGATCAATGAGACTGCTTCTACGGTCAACATCTTGCACTGGCTGTCTAAGGTCTTTCTAAGCTTAAGGAGAGGGTCAGGAGGAGGAAGAGAGAGGCCTTTTATACTGAGAGGCGGGGCCTCTCTGGGTTCTCTTATAAAAGTGAAGGCCTGGGGCTGGAAGGTCACTTAATAAAAAGTGTTACTCCACAAATGGCCATGTATTGTATTGTATTGTATTGTATTGTATTGTATTATATTATATAGTCACACATGATGAAGCACATTACACACACACACACACACACTGATGTAGAATATAATATAAACATATAATAAGCACAATAGTGTATCGTATGGGTGGAAGACCACAGGAGGCCTCTCTAGAGGAATATATGCAGAGTTATGGGGGGGGGGGGTTATGAGGTCACCACCTTCTAGTGGTTGTTGTGTCACTGTTCACTAGTGGCCTCTCTATAGGAATATATGGAGGGTTATGGGGTCACTTCCCCCTAGTGGCCTCTCTATAGGATTATATGGATGGTTATGGTGTCACTTCCCCCTAGTGGCCTCTCTATAGGAATATATGGATGGTTATGGTGTCACTTCCCCCTAGTGGCCTCTCTATAGGAATATATGGAGGGTTATGGTGTCACTTCCCCCTAGTGGCCTCTCTATAGGAATATATGGAGGGTTATGGGTCACTTCCCCCTAGTGGCCTCTCTATAGGAATATATGGAGGGTTATGGTGTCACTTCCCCCTAGTGGCCTCTCTATAGGAATATATGGAGGGTTATGGTGTCACCTCCCCCTAGTGGCCTCTCTATAGGAATATATGGAGGGTTATGGTGTCACTTCCCCCTAGTGGCCTCTCTATAGGAATATATGGAGGGTTATGGGTCACTTCCCCCTAGTGGCCTCTCTATAGAAATGTATGGAGGGTTATGTGGTCACTTCCCCCTAGTGGCCTCTCTATAGGAATATATGGAGGGTTATGGGTCACTTCCCCCTAGTGGCCTCTCTATAGGAATATATGGAGGGTTATGGGTCACTTCCCCCTAGTGGCCTCTCTATAGGAATATATGGAGGGTTATGGTGTCACCTCCCCCTAGTGGCCTCTCTATAGGAATATATGGAGGGTTATGGGTCACTTCCCCCTAGTGGCCTCTCTATAGGAATATATGGAAGGTTATGGGGTCACTTCCCCCTAGTGGCCTCTCTATAGGAATATATGGAGGGTTATGGGTCACTTCCCCCTAGTGGCCTCTCTATAGGAATATATGGAGGGTTATGGGTCACTTCCCCCTAGTGGCCTCTCTATAGGAATATATGGAAGGTTATGGGGTCACTTCCCCCTAGTGGCCTCTCTATAGGAATATATGGAAGGTTATGGGGTCACTTCCCCCTAGTGGCCTCTCTATAGGAATATATGGAGGGTTATGGGTCACTTCCCCCTAGTGGCCTCTCTATAGGAATATATGTATGGTTATGGTGTCTATACCACCAACCAGGACTGCACTGCCGGAATAATCTCTTACAGGTGCTAGCCCCTAGGACCACTACTATGATATCTATGTACTTATAGCTGGGACTCCAGGGCTGGCCCACCTCTATGTCCTATTAAACAGGGCTGCACACTGATTAAAAGTTAATCAATTTATTATTCATAGAAAACACATGTAGTATTCACAGAGATACATACATAACATATACTTGACATCACACAACATCACATCATAAAAAACGTAAAATTAAAAACCAACAAGTGGGGAGGATCTCCAGGGCTTCACTTAATTTTAGGTACACTTTAATGATCTTAGCACCAAGATCAATCGTGCATAAATGTTATGGCATAAAGCCTATATGGGGGCATGCATATATAGGCGTTCAACAGAGTAAAGTGCAAGTGCTTACTGGATGCTAATATCTATTAAATCTATATGAAGGTAAATAATTAAATTGGTAATTAATTCATAAACAAAAAGTGCCTCGACTATATACAGTGCATTAAAACCTCATATATAACTGCTCTCACACGTGATCTCACTAAAAACCATGCAAAGTGATAAGTGCTGAAGTGCAAACATGCAAGTGCCTAAATAACTACTAACCCTATGTGCCTTTGTTCAGCGCCATATATGCATCTCAGCCATCATCATAAAGTCATCAATAGTAACAAGAATAACAATAACGCGCCCTTCCCGTCCTCCCCACTTACCTCACCTACGCGCTGCGTGGTTAACAACCACTTCTCCTGAGTGCCACCTCCCCCTAGTGGCCTCTCTATAGGAATATATGGAGGGTTATGGTGTCACTTCCCCCTAGTGGCCTCTCTATAGGAATATATGGAGGGTTATGGTTCACTTCCCTCTAGTGGCCTCTCTATAGGAATATATGGAGGGTTATGATGTCACCTCCCCCTAGTGGCCTCTCTATAGGAATATATGGAGGGTTATGGTTCACTTCCCCCTAGTGGCCTCTCTATAGGAATATATGGAGGGTTATGGGTCACGTCCCCCTAGTGGCCCCTCTATAGGAATATATGGAGGGTTATGGGTCACTTCCCCCTAGTGGCCATTCTATAGGAATATATGGAGGGTTATGGGTCACTTCCCCCTAGTGGCCTCTCTATAGGAATATAGGGAGGGTTATGGGGTCACTTCCCCCTAGTGGCCTCTCTATAGGAATATATGGAGGGTTATGGGTCACTTCCCCCTAGTGGCCTCTCTATAGGAATATATGGAGGGTTATGGGTCACTTCCCCCTAGTGGCCATTCTATAGGAATATATGGAGGGTTATGGGTCACTTGCCCCTAGTGGCCTCTCTATAGGAATATATGGAGGGTTATGGTGTCACTTCCCCCTAGTGGCCTCTCTATAGGAATATATGGAGGGTTATGGGTCACTTCCCCCTAGTGGCCTCTCTGTAGGAATATATGGAGGATTATGGGGTCAGTACAGTGTATTATGAGGGAGGCCTCGATCAGTCCCATAGATGTGGGGACAGCTGGTCTAGGGAGTCGCTTTGCTCCATGTTTGTGGCCATAGAGAAGTCTCCTCGCTACAGGTGTATGATCCTGACATTGGTGGGAGGCTTCAATGCCACTGTATAGGATGTGGCTTTGTCCTTTAAGCACTTGGTGCTTTCCTCCTGCGTGTCATGGAAATAAAACACATGAAAATATGACATAATAATAGTTTGTGCTTTTCGGGGTCAGATGTGCGTGTTTAGTGCTGTGACGGGCCCAATGTTTTGGGGTGTAGTGGCCGCCAATTCACTTGTGTCCGTTTCCCCGGAAGCTTCTTCTTAACAGTTAACGGCCGCATTGAGCAGAAGGAAGACTGGAACAGATAGTGCTGCAACAGCGCCGCCTGGTGGCTAAGGGGGAGAGCACCCCACAAAGGATGCTGGGAAAGGCTTTCCCTACTCGCCCACGATTGGAGGAAATGTCATTTCAAATTTCCCGCCCAAAAAGTGATTGGCGCATAAGAAAACCCACCACGAGGCCGTAGTCACCGTTTCTATGGCGTTTGAAATGCCGGGTATTTCCCCTCTTGTAATATTCAGTGCTGTAACTGCACGAGCTAAACACACATATTACTACGTCTTTCCCTTAGCTCTCGTTATTGTTATCTCCTTCCATCCCAAATGTGTGTTGTTCGGCGCAGGTTCTAATGAAGGGACCGCAATGCGGGTGGAGATCACTTTCAGAGCTGTGTGGACTTGAGCAGTGCTCAGACTGTCGGTGTAAATGTTCGCTAGGAGCCCGAGGGCCGCGCGTGGCTTTGTTCCTGCACAAAGCACAACGAGCGCGGAAGCCCCGCCCTCGCCCCGCCCATTTTCTGTGCAGTCTCCCATCAGGTCCGCTTCGGCTGTATATAAGGAGGGGCTGGAGAGCGGTTGAGAGCAGTCGTCTGAGCGAGAGAAAGCAGCAATTGAATTTGAGATGTCTGGAAGAGGCAAAGGCGGGAAGGGCCTGGGGAAAGGAGGCGCCAAGAGGCACAGGAAGGTGCTGCGTGATAACATCCAGGGCATCACCAAGCCCGCCATCCGCCGCCTGGCTCGGAGAGGGGGTGTCAAGCGCATCTCCGGCCTCATCTACGAGGAGACCCGCGGGGTGCTCAAGGTCTTCCTGGAGAACGTGACGCTGTCACCTACACCGAGCACGCCAAGCGCAAGACCGTCACCGCCATGGATGTCGTCTATGCTCTCAAGCGACAGGGACGCACTCTCTACGGCTTCGGAGGCTAAACCCACCCGCTCGCTCCTTCTTAGCCCATAGCAGCAAACCAACGGTCCTTTTAAGGGCCACCCACTACTTCCTACAAAGAGCTGTATATTCGCTTTTGGAGACGCCATAGCGCCCTTCATTCATGCACTGGATACTGTTGATAGTTGTAAAGGGGGCACGAGAGATTTGAGATAGGACTGGATATATATGTGCATATAGGATCAATGCACTTAGCAAGCACTTTGATCTCATAAGCGTCGGTCAGTATGTTCTTAAATCCAGCATGATTATAAAATTTTTATCTTCAGATTGGTAGCAATCATTGGTGTATAACATCAATTGGTTAGTCCTGGAGTTCCTCCCCACTTGGTTTTTGTGTTAATACTAGACATAAAAATCAGATAAGTGTTTTGTATGTTTCATTGTGATGTATGTCATATTTGATGAAATCCTTTTCTGAATAAATTATATTTATGGATCATTAGTGTGCAGCCTTTGAGGACAGAGTTGTGGGTTAGCCCTGGAAACCCACGCGTAGTGGTATAGTGAGACCCTTAGGCTGGCACCTACTTTAATATCCTGGAGGTGGTGCGTATCCAATTGTTTGGGAGTTTTGTACTACATGTAATCTATACGTATGGACATACAATGGCATAACGTAGCTCTGCTGGGAAACTGTGGGTGGCTCTTAAAAGAGCCTTTGGTTTGTTTTAGGAACAGGAGAGAGCGGTTACTTGGCGCTGGTGTACTTGGTGACGGCCTTGGTGCCCTCGGAGACGGCGTGCTTAGCCAGCTCACCAGGCAGCAGCAGGCGGACGGCGGTCTGGATCTCCCGGGAGCTGATGGTGGAGCGCTTGTTGTAGTGAGCCAGGCGGGAAGCCTCGCTGGCGGTGCGCTCGAAGATGTCATTGACGAAGGAGTTCATGATGCTCATGGCCTTGGAGGAGATGCCGGTGTCAGGGTGGACCTGCTTGAGCACCTTGTAGACGTAGATGGAGTAGCTCTCCTTCCTGGTCTTCCTACGCTTCTTGCCATCTTTCTTCTGGCTCTTGCTCACCGCTTTCTTGGAGCCCTTCTTGGGTGCTGGGGCGGACTTGGCTGGCTCAGGCATGACTGCAGCTAACACTCGTCTATTGCTCGGAGACAATGTGCTCGCCCAGCCCTCTGCTGCTGCTCTTATAGGCCCCTTATGCTAACGAGTATTCCTGGTCGCTCAAAGTATTATTGGAGGGGAAAACTAACGCCCACAACAGTGATGTCACTTTGCTCCTCCCAGTCTCCTCTGATTGGTGCATTTCAGAAATCCACACGCCTATGGCTGGGCTGTGGAGCGTCCAATGGCAGCAGCGCACGCCTCCTATTGCAAAGGTAGAAATGGGAAGGGGCGGCTTGTCAGAGTCATTCTCGCAGTGACTGAACGCGGATCTTTGTCTCACTTTCATCATGTCTGCACGCGGCAAACAACTATAGACTTCGCTAATGAAACCGGCCGTTTATTTGCACTGGAAATCATAGCCGCAATTCAGTCCCCGCTCTTGATAGACGTCAAACATCACGTGATGTTTGGAATTGCCCGCCGTAATTCTGTAACGGCGATGGCTGATCATTCCCTGTCTAATGCCCGGCCAGCCCTTGTAATGATGTCTCTATTTATGTTTGTGCTGTGCTCTCAGATCACCCCACACACTCGGCGATGCCGATCTACTTGCAGGTCTTCAGTGGTAGGAATACACCGAGGACCTGCTTAACCCATCACCAGAAATCAGACGGTTTGGGGTTGATTCGGCACAGTATTTATTTTTTTAATTATTCGAGTTTCTTGGTGAGTAAAGACTCATGATTTTTTTTTTAGCAGCTGAATTACACCAAGGAAAAACTATCGTAAGAAAACGTTTTTACAAAAAATATGTTGCTGGATCAACCCAAACGAGAAGAGAGATGGAAGGAGCGTATATAGAAAAAGGAATGATTAAGCAGTGGGAAGAGAAAAATGTAATGAAAACTCTGAAAGGAGAAAATGTGTCATAAACAGCTACAAGTGGAAATACGGTGTACAGAGAATGTGACAAAGGAGAAAGCAATTAAAGGAAGGTTGAAGAAAAAACGGGAGCAGTATAAAAAGAGAGAGAGAGCAATGGAAAGTGGAAGGGATGTTAAACGGAGAGAGAGGTGGACAGAAAGTAAAAATCAGTTGGGATGAAATTGTGAGAGATAGTTTGAAGGGAGGTGGGAAAGATAAAATGATCATTTTAAATAGAAACAGAAGGAAGGAAAGAACAGAGATTGAGGGGAAGTGTAAAAATACAATGAGATGTTTTTCAACAACACATGACAGAACCAAATTAGAAAGAGAAGCTAAACATATAGAATAACACAGAGAAGAGAAAGTAACATGATAAACTAGATAAGGGGGGAACATGCAAACCAATATATTTCTATATGATTGTGTTGGTAGAAGATGTGCACAGGCTGAGGCAGGAAATCTCGCCATGCATATGAGCAGCAACAGAGCCCGGGTTGCCGATATAGTCTTAGCACTGCGTAGGAGAATAAGGGTCAGAAATGGCCATCATTACATGGGCTGTAGGAGCCAAATAAAACTATCCACTTTTTCAGTCTTTGCTAAGAAAGGTGAAATATAATATAACAGTTACAATTAGATAAATAACTTACTTGGCCTGAAAAACAATTCAGCACCGTGAGCTAAACTCCTTTAATCAGAGCTATCGCTGCATATGTACAAGTAGAAAGGCCCTGATGTGTGAGGGAAATTTGCTAGAAAAAATGAAGGTCAAAGCTCCACAAATTTGTGCCGCGATCCTGCCCATGAAGAGATTTTATTTAATCCTAACGTTGGACAGTTATGGGTAGGGATGAGCGAATCGATCCGGACGAACCCGGATTCGATCCGAATTTCAGGAAAAATTCGATTCGGATCGAATCCGAATTTCCCCGCGATTCGATCACTCGAAGTTTTCCTTTAACATCCATTCATTTACATTACAGGCATTCTAAGATGGCGGGCGGGACATGTCTGGACATGTATCCCGCGCCAGTGCAAGCTGGGGCAGTCACATGCAGCCTATCAGCAGCCAGCAAGCCCGGTGACGTCACACAGCGGTATTTAACGGCGGCCATCTTGCTTTTCCTCATTTCTCTATTGCATTCGTGACAGACAGAACGCTGTGTAGCTGAGGCAGTTAGACAGGCAGGGACAGACAGGGACAGGCTGGAGACAGGCAGGAGACAGACAGGAGACAGACAGGAGACAGACAGAAAGCCAGGAAAAACGGAGCTGGCTGACAGGGAGATTTTTTTTTTTTCATCCAGCCTTTGTTAGCGTTTTCAGGCTGCTTATAGTAACTAACTGTGCATATATACTGAACTGATCTTAAGTCTGCTGTGAGGCATCCCATTCTGTGACTAAAGCAGCCTCTATTTAATAGCATAATAACCATTTGCACTTATTCTCATAGAAATCAGGCCTGATAAAGACACTTTTGCTGTGCATGCTCTCTGGTTTTTGTGGCACTGGCATCCCATTCTGTGACTAAAGCAGCCTCTATTTAATAGCATAATAAACATTTGCACTTATTCTCATAGAAATCAGGCCTGATAAAGACACTTTTGCTGTGCATGCTCTCTGGTTTTTGTGGCACTGGCATCCCATTCTGTGACTAAAGCAGCCTCTATTTAATAGCATAATAAACATTTGCACTTATTCTCATAGAAATCAGGCCTGATAAAGACACTTTTGCTGTGCATGCTCTCTGGTTTTTGTGGCACTGGCATCCCATTCTGTGACTAAAGCAGCCTCTATTTAATAGCATAATAAACATTTGCACTTATTCTCATAGAAATCAGGCCTGATAAAGACACTTTTGCTGTGCATGCTCTCTGGTTTTTGTGGCACTGGCATCCCATTCTGTGACTAAAGCAGCCTCTATTTAATAGCATAATAAACATTTGCACTTATTCTCATAGAAATCAGGCCTGATAAAGACACTTTTGCTGTGCATGCTCTCTGGTTTTTGTGGCACTGGCATCCCATTCTGTGACTAAAGCAGCCTCTATTTAATAGCATAATAAACATTTGCACTTATTCTCATAGAAATCAGGCCTGATAAAGACACTTTTGCTGTGCATGCTCTCTGGTTTTTGTGGCACTGGCATCCCATTCTGTGACTAAAGCAGCCTCTATTTAATAGCATAATAAACATTTGCACTTATTCTCATAGAAATCAGGCCTGATAAAGACACTTTTGCTGTGCATGCTCTCTGGTTTTTGTGGCACTGGCATCCCATTCTGTGACTAAAGCAGCCTCTATTTAATAGCATAATAACCATTTGCACTTATTCTCATAGAAATCAGGCCTGATAAAGACACTTTTGCTGTGCATGCTCTCTGGTTTTTGTGGCACTGGCATCCCATTCTGTGACTAAAGCAGCCTCTATTTAATAGCATAATAACCATTTGCACTTATTCTCATAGAAATCAGGCCTGATAAAGACACTTTTGCTGTGCATGCTCTCTGGTTTTTGTGGCACTGGCATCCCATTCTGTGACTAAAGCAGCCTCTATTTAATAGCATAATAACCATTTGCACTTATTCTCATAGAAATCAGGCCTGATAAAGACACTTTTGCTGTGCATGCTCTCTGGTTTTTGTGGCACTGGCATCCCATTCTGTGACTAAAGCAGCCTCTATTTAATAGCATAATAACCATTTGCACTTATTCTCATAGAAATCAGGCCTGATAAAGACACTTTTGCTGTGCATGCTCTCTGGTTTTTGTGGCACTGGCATCCCATTCTGTGACTAAAGCAGCCTCTATTTAATAGCATAATAACCATTTGCACTTATTCTCATAGAAATCAGGCCTGATAAAGACACTTTTGCTGTGCATGCTCTCTGGTTTTTGTGGCACTGGCATCCCATTCTGTGACTAAAGCAGCCTCTATTTAATAGCATAATAAACATTTGCACTTATTCTCATAGAAATCAGGCCTGATAAAGACACTTTTGCTGTGCATGCTCTCTGGTTTTTGTGGCACTGGCATCCCATTCTGTGACTAAAGCAGCCTCTATTTAAT
This sequence comes from Gastrophryne carolinensis, assembly GCA_027917425.1. Classification (NCBI taxonomy): domain Eukaryota; kingdom Metazoa; phylum Chordata; class Amphibia; order Anura; family Microhylidae; genus Gastrophryne; species Gastrophryne carolinensis. The sequence goes on from CM051235.1 coordinate 627,198,874, forward strand.
AGCATAATAAACATTTGCACTTATTCTCATAGAAATCAGGCCTGATAAAGACACTTTTGCTGTGCATGCTCTCTGGTTTTTGTGGCACTGGCATCCCATTCTGTGACTAAAGCAGCCTCTATTTAATAGCATAATAACCATTTGCACTTATTCTCATAGAAATCAGGCCTGATAAAGACACTTTTGCTGTGCATGCTCTCTGGTTTTTGTGGCACTGGCATCCCATTCTGTGACTAAAGCAGCCTCTATTTAATAGCATAATAAACATTTGCACTTATTCTCATAGAAATCAGGCCTGATAAAGACACTTTTGCTGTGCATGCTCTCTGGTTTTTGTGGCACTGGCATCCCATTCTGTGACTAAAGCAGCCTCTATTTAATAGCATAATAACCATTTGCACTTATTCTCATAGAAATCAGGCCTGATAAAGACACTTTTGCTGTGCATGCTCTCTGGTTTTTGTGGCACTGGCATCCCATTCTGTGACTAAAGCAGCCTCTATTTAATAGCATAATAAACATTTGCACTTATTCTCATAGAAATCAGGCCTGATAAAGACACTTTTGCTGTGCATGCTCTCTGGTTTTTGTGGCACTGGCATCCCATTCTGTGACTAAAGCAGCCTCTATTTAATAGCATAATAAACATTTGCACTTATTCTCATAGAAATCAGGCCTGATAAAGACACTTTTGCTGTGCATGCTCTCTGGTTTTTGTGGCACTGGCATCCCATTCTGTGACTAAAGCAGCCTCTATTTAATAGCATAATAAACATTTGCACTTATTCTCATAGAAATCAGGCCTGATAAAGACACTTTTGCTGGCCAAAGCCCTACTGGACCCTGCCAGGTCCATTCCTGCCCAGGGCATCCCATTCTGTGACTAAAGCAGCCTCTGTTTAAGACCATATAAGCATTTGCTCTTATTATATTTATATTATAAGACACTTTTGCTGGGCATAGGCTTACTGCTGCCTGCCAGGTGCACTTCTGTTGAGGCATCCCATTCTGTAACATAGCATACCCCTCTTTATTTACACTAAGCAGCTCTCTTATTTACACTAAGCAGGCCTGTTGGAGGCTGAGTGTTACTGCTCACTTTTGGTGTGCATTATATTCTGTTTTATATAGACCCACTGCTGCCTGGGGGTTCTTAAAATATCACCTACTACCACGCCAGTTAGACTATGTCGGGCAGACAAGTGCCTGGAAGTGAAAAGAGGAGTGGCAGAGGCCAAGATTCCGCAGGCAGAGCTCGCATCAGACTGGGGGCCAGTAGCAGCAGGAGTCACGCTGAGAGACCTAATCTGCCAGTATCTGCTAGCGGTCGGGTCTCCACCAGTAACGCATCTGCCGTGGTAGATTGGCTGACGCGCTCATCAACAACATCATCACAACTTACATCTGAGACCCCCAGTCTAGGGTCGGTAGGTTCCTCTGACACAACCCTGAGTTGGCATGCCCCGAGAGCAGTCCCTGTCCTCCCATTGCCTCTGTCCTACGCCGTTCCCTCCCCCAGCGACGTATCCTATGCTTTGGGTTCAGCTCCACTCTTTAGTGAGGAGGACGATCAGATACAGGAGGACAGTCAGCAGCTACTGCCCAGCCAAGAAATGGAGGTGGCTTCTTTAGCTAGGCAGACAAATAGTGATGTGGACAGTGTCGTGGGTGCTGCGAGCGTTCCAGCTCCTGCGCCAGACACTGTTGACGAATCCACGAACATCAGTGACGTACAGCCACAACCCGGTGATGATGATGATGATGACGATGAAGCCGATCGCACTTGGGAGCCGGGTGATGAAGGGGCTTCATCGTCATCATCAGGAGAAGAGGGGCGCAGGTTGCCCCGGAGTCAGCAGCTGAGGCAGCAAGGTGGTAGCAGTCAGCATGGGGGCACAATTCCAAAGGCTGGAGCCGGCCGGGGCCGGGGCCGGGGTAGAGCACCTGCTGTGCGGCAGTCTACCTTATCGGGAGGTAGTGGAGCAGGGGTTCCTGGAGTTGGCAACAGCAGCAGTGAATCAGTGAGGCCAGGGGGTGGGAAAAGTAGCTACTCGGCAGTGTGGCAGTTTTTCCTGAGGCATCCGCAGGAGGGTAACATGGCCACATGCAAGATATGTAGGCAAAAGGTGAAGCGTGGCCAGGGTCCAAATGTTGGCACCACGGCCCTGCGTCAACATATGATGCGTCACCATAAAACGACCTGGGAGAACCGAGGCTCCCAAGGGGTGGTCCAGTCTGCTTCCTCACCAAGTGAGCTCCCAATTTCTGCCAGCCAAGGCTCCAGCACCTCAGCCGAAGGCAGCTGTGCGTCACACCCATCCTCTGTCGCTCCTGCTCCTCCTCCTCCTCCTCCAAGTCATGCATCCCGCCAGCAATCCATCAGCGAAGCCATGTCCAAGAGACAGCAGTATGCGCCCACTCATCCTACGGCGCAGAAGCTGAATGTGCTCCTGTCCAAGTTGCTGGTGCTGCAGTCGCTCCCTTTTCAGGTGGTGGAATCTGCACCTTTCAGAGAACTGATGGCTTGTGCCGAGCCGAGGTGGAGAGTCCCAAGCCGTCATTTCTTTGCCAAGAAGGCAGTACCAGCGCTGCACACTTTTGTTGAACAGAAGGTGGGCCAGTCCTTGAGCCTGTCGGTGTGTAGCAAAATACATGGCAGCGCCGACATCTGGAGCTGTAACTACGGTCAGGGGCAGTACATGTCGTTTACGGCCCACTGGGTGAATGTGGTCCCTTTGCAGCAGCAACTTGGACAGGTCACGCCGCTTCGGCCTCCGCGCTCTCTGCCCATTGGGCCTGTGACACCGTGCGACTCGGCCTCCTCATCCTCCGCCATCTCCTCACCCTCCACTGTAGGCTCAAGTCTCAGTGCCCCTCCAGTCTACCATGTGTGCAGGGCACGGAGGTGTCACGCAGTGCTTCACATGGTTTGTCTTGGCGAACGGAGTCACACAGGGGAGGAACTGCTTAAATGTATTCATCAGGAAATCCAAACATGGCTTACTCCGAGAAAACTTAAAATGGGAATCATGGTTACCGACAATGGGAAGAACATTTTGTCTGCGCTGCGCCAAGGAAGCCTGACCCATGCCCCCTGCATGGCTCACGTCTTCAATCTGGTTGTCAAGCGGTTTCTGAAGTGTTCCCCCCATCTGCAGGACATCCTAACAACTTCACGGAAACTTTGCATGCACTTCAGCCACTCCTACACCGCCAAACACACCCTTCTTGAGCTACAGCGTCAGAATGGTATCCCCCAACATAGTCTGATTTGCGATGTTTCCACCCGTTGGAATTCCACCCTTCACATGTTGGACCGATTATATGAACAGAGAAAAGCCATCACGGATTTCCTGATGATCCAAGCAGATAGGGGGACTCCCCTGTGTAACTTCAATGTCAACCAGTGGCAGCTCATACGTGACACCTGCCGTTTGCTCAGGCCCTTTGAGGAAGCCACTTTATTTGTCAGTCGGCAGGATTACGGGATGAACGACGTGATTCCACTGCTTCATGTACTACAGCACATGTTGGAAACCATGGCTGGTCAGGGCACTGGAGACATGGCGTTTACATCTTACGGCCACATGAACCCCGTTGGAGCTGAACTGGAGGAGGAGGAGGAGGAGGAGTTGCCCAGCGAAACACAGTTTAGGCTTGGCGAAATGGCTGGTTTATCTAGTCAGCGGACAGGAGAGGAGGAGCAGGAGCAGCCAGAGGAGCTAGAGGTTTTTGAGGAAGGAGAGACAGAGGACCCGGGCACACCGTGGCAGTATGCAGTGGAGATGGAGACAGGTAGTCCATCCGAGTCACTTGCGCAAATGGCACGAAGCATGCTCACATGCTTGCGTAGTGACCCCAGAATTGTTTCCATCTGTCGGCGGGATGACTTCTGGCTGTCCACCTTATTGGACCCTCGCTTCCGGCACAAAATGGGGGCATTTTTTAAACCCACCGAGAGGGAGGACAAACTCAACTACTACAAAGACATTCTACGTAGGCAGTTGGCCGATGCCTATCTGCGCCATGGTCCATACTCTCGCAGGTCTGACTCGAGGGGACCTCTGCGCTCACCTTCCACTGCCATGGCCGCTGGGGGGGTTGGCAGCAGCAGCAGCAGAAGCTCCATCAGCAGCAGCAGCCTCAGTCTTCAGTCGCTAATGAGTAGCTTTCTACACCCGCATAGTGAGGCTACTCATGAGCAGCAGGAAGACCTGGAGCAGGACCTGAACCAGCAGGTCATGTCATACTTTGACATGACCATGCCAACACACCTTGAGGATCCGCTGGACTTCTGGGCAGCCAAACTTGATTTGTGGCCGCAACTAGCAGAGTTTGCCCTGGAAAAGCTGTCCTGCCCGGCAAGTAGCGTGCCATCTGAGCGGGTGTTTAGTGCGGCGGGGGCCATAGTTACGGCGAGGAGAACTCGTCTGTCAACTAAAAATGTGGAGAGACTCACCTTTGTCAAAATGAATCAGGGATGGATCAGCCAGGATTTCCACCCACCAATGCCTGATGCATGCGACTAGATTCAGCATGGTGCCACGTTTTACACTTTACAAATGGTGCAAAACATATTTATGTCTTTAGGCCATTTTTTGGGCTCCTGCTGCTGCTACTGCCAACTTCTGCCAACTCCAGGGTGTGATTCATCCAATTTTTGGGCTCCTGAAGCCAACTCCAGTGTATATTTGGGCTCCTGCTGCTACTACTGTCAACTCCTGCCAACTCCAGGGTGTGATTCATCCAATTTTTGGGCTCCTGAGGCCAACTCCAGTGTATATTTGGGCTCCTGCTGCTGCTACTGTCAACTTCTGCCAACTCCAGGGTGTGATTCATCCAATTTTTGGGCTCCTGAAGCCAACTCCAGTGTATATTTGGGCTCCTGCTGCTGCTACTGTCAACTCCTGCCAACTCCAGGGTGTGATTCATCCAATTTTTGGGCTCCTGAGGCCAACTCCAGTGTATATTTGGGCTCCTGCTGCTGCTGCTGCTGCCAACTTCTGCCAACTCCAGGGTGTGATTCATCCAATTTTTGGGCTCCTGAAGCCAACTCCAGTGTATATTTGGGCTCCTGCTGCTGCTACTGTCAACTCCTGCCAACTCCAGGGTGTGATTCATCCAATTTTTGGGCTCCTGAGGCCAACTCCAGTGTATATTTGGGCTCCTGCTGCTGCTACTGTCAACTCCTGCCAACTCCAGGGTGTGATTCATCCAATTTTTGGGCTCCTGAAGCCAACTCCAGTGTATATTTGGGCTCCTGCTGCTGCTACTGCCAACTTCTGCCAACTCCAGGGTGTGATTCATCCAATTTTTGGGCTCCTGAAGCCAACTCCAGTGTATATTTGGGCTCCTGCTGCTGCTACTGCCAACTTCTGCCAACTCCAGGGTGTGATTCATCCAATTTTTGGGCTCCTGAAGCCAACTCCAGTGTATATTTGGGCTCCTGCTGCTGCTGCTGCTGCCAACTTCTGCCAACTCCAGGGTGTGATTCATCCAATTTTTGGGCTCCTGAAGCCAACTCCAGTGTATATTTGGGCTCCTGCTGCTGCTACTGTCAACTCCTGCCAACTCCAGGGTGTGATTCATCCAATTTTTGGGCTCCTGAGGCCAACTCCAGTGTATATTTGGGCTCCTGCTGCTGCTACTGTCAACTCCTGCCAACTCCAGGGTGTGATTCATCCAATTTTTGGGCTCCTGAAGCCAACTCCAGTGTATATTTGGGCTCCTGCTGCTGCTACTGTCAACTCCTGCCAACTCCAGGGTGTGATTCATCCAATTTTTGGGCTCCTGAAGCCAACTCCAGTGTATATTTGGGCTCCTGCTGCTGCTACTGTCAACTCCTGCCAACTCCAGGGTGTGATTCATCCAATTTTTGGGCTCCTGAAGCCAACTCCAGTGTATATTTGGGCTCCTGCTGCTGCTACTGTCAACTCCTGCCAACTCCAGGGTGTGATTCATCCAATTTTTGGGCTCCTGAAGCCAACTCCAGTGTATATTTGGGCTCCTGCTGCTGCTACTGCCAACTTCTGCCAACTCCAGGGTGTGATTCATCCAATTTTTGGGCTCCTGAAGCCAACTCCAGTGTATATTTGGGCTCCTGCTGCTGCTACTGCCAACTTCTGCCAACTCCAGGGTGTGATTCATCCAATTTTTGGGCTCCTGAAGCCAACTCCAGTGTATATTTGGGCTCCTGCTGCTGCTACTGCCAACTTCTGCCAACTCCAGGGTGTGATTCATCCAATTTTTGGGCTCCTGAAGCCAACTCCAGTGTATATTTGGGCTCCTGCTGCTGCTACTGCCAACTTCTGCCAACTCCAGGGTGTGATTCATCCAATTTTTGGGCTCCTGAGGCCAACTCCAGTGTATATTTGGGCTCCTGCTGCTGCTGCTGCCAACTTCTGCCAACTCCAGGGTGTGATTCATCCAATTTTTGGGCTCCTGAAGCCAACTCCAGTGTATATTTGGGCTCCTGCTGCTACTACTGCCAACTTCTGCCAACTCCAGGGTGTGATTCATCCAATTTTTGGGCTCCTGAGGCCAACTCCAGTGTATATTTGGGCTCCTGCTGCTGCTGCTGCCAACTTCTGCCAACTCCAGGGTGTGATTCATCCAATTTTTGGGCTCCTGAAGCCAACTCCAGTGTATATTTGGGCTCCTGCTGCTACTACTGTCAACTCCTGCCAACTCCAGGGTGTGATTCATCCAATTTTTGGGCTCCTGAGGCCAACTCCAGTGTATATTTGGGCTCCTGCTGCTGCTGCTGCCAACTTCTGCCAACTCCAGGGTGTGATTCATCCAATTTTTGGGCTCCTGAAGCCAACTCCAGTGTATATTTGGGCTCCTGCTGCTGCTACTGCCAACTTCTGCCAACTCCAGGGTGTGATTCATCCAATTTTTGGGCTCCTGAAGCCAACTCCAGTGTATATTTGGGCTCCTGCTGCTGCTACTGCCAACTTCTGCCAACTCCAGGGTGTGATTCATCCAATTTTTGGGCTCCTGAAGCCAACTCCAGTGTATATTTGGGCTCCTGCTGCTGCTGCTGCCAACTTCTGCCAACTCCAGGGTGTGATTCATCCAATTTTTGGGCTCCTGAGGCCAACTCCAGTGTATATTTGGGCTCCTGCTGCTGCTGCTGCCAACTTCTGCCAACTCCAGGGTGTGATTCATCCAATTTTTGGGCTCCTGAAGCCAACTCCAGTGTATATTTGGGCTCCTGCTGCTGCTACTGTCAACTCCTGCCAACTCCAGGGTGTGATTCATCCAATTTTTGGGCTCCTGAGGCCAACTCCAGTGTATATTTGGGCTCCTGCTGCTGCTACTGTCAACTCCTGCCAACTCCAGGGTGTGATTCATCCAATTTTTGGGCTCCTGAGGCCAACTCCAGTGTATATTTGGGCTCCTGCTGCTGCTACTGTCAACTCCTGCCAACTCCAGGGTGTGATTCATCCAATTTTTGGGCTCCTGAAGCCAACTCCAGTGTATATTTGGGCTCCTGCTGCTGCTACTGCCAACTTCTGCCAACTCCAGGGTGTGATTCATCCAATTTTTGGGCTCCTGAAGCCAACTCCAGTGTATATTTGGGCTCCTGCTGCTACTACTACCAACTTCTGCCAACTCCAGGGTGTGATTCATCCAATTTTTGGGCTCCTGAGGCCAACTCCAGTGTATATTTGGGCTCCTGCTGCTGCTGCTGCCAACTTCTGCCAACTCCAGGGTGTGATTCATCCAATTTTTGGGCTCCTGAAGCCAACTCCAGTGTATATTTGGGCTCCTGCTGCTACTACTGTCAACTCCTGCCAACTCCAGGGTGTGATTCATCCAATTTTTGGGCTCCTGAGGCCAACTCCAGTGTATATTTGGGCTCCTGCTGCTGCTGCTGCCAACTTCTGCCAACTCCAGGGTGTGATTCATCCAATTTTTGGGCTCCTGAGGCCAACTCCAGTGTATATTTGGGCTCCTGCTCCTGCTGCTGCCAACTTCTGCCAACTCCAGGGTGTGATTCATCCAATTTTTGGGCTCCTGAAGCCAACTCCAGTGTATATTTGGGCTCCTGCTGCTGCCAACTTCTGCCAACTCCAGGGTGTGATTCATCAATTTTTGGGCTCCTGAAGCCAACTCCAGTGTATATTTGGGCTCCTGCTGCTGCTGCCAACTTCTGCCAACTCCAGGGTGTGATTCATCCAATTTTTGGGCTCCTGAAGCCAACTCCAGTGTATATTTGGGCTCCTGCTGCTACTACTGTCAACTCCTGCCAACTCCAGGGTGTGATTCATCCAATTTTTGGGCTCCTGAGGCCAACTCCAGTGTATATTTGGGCTCCTGCTGCTGCTGCTGCCAACTTCTGCCAACTCCAGGGTGTGATTCATCCAATTTTTGGGCTCCTGAGGCCAACTCCAGTGTATATTTGGGCTCCTGCTCCTGCTGCTGCCAACTTCTGCCAACTCCAGGGTGTGATTCATCCAATTTTTGGGCTCCTGAAGCCAACTCCAGTGTATATTTGGGCTCCTGCTGCTGCTGCTGCTGCCAACTTCTGCCAACTCCAGGGTGTGATTCATCCAATTTTTGGGCTCCTGAAGCCAACTCCAGTGTATATTTGGGCTCCTGCTGCTGCTGCTGCCAACTTCTGCCAACTCCAGGGTGTGATTCATCCAATTTTTGGGCTCCTGAGGCCAACTCCAGTGTATATTTGGGCTCCTGCTGCTGCTACTGTCAACTTCTGCCAACTCCAGGGTGTGATTCATCCAATTTTTGGGCTCCTGAGGCCAACTCCAGTGTATATTTGGGCTCCTGCTGCTGCTGCTGCCAACTTCTGCCAACTCCAGGGTGTGATTCATCCAATTTTTGGGCTCCTGAAGCCAACTCCAGTGTATATTTGGGCTCCTGCTGCTGCTGCTGCTGCCAACTTCTGCCAACTCCAGGGTGTGATTCATCCAATTTTTGGGCTCCTGAGGCCAACTCCAGTGTATATTTGGGCTCCTGCTCCTGCTGCTGCCAACTTCTGCCAACTCCAGGGTGTGATTCATCCAATTTTTGGGCTCCTGAAGCCAACTCCAGTGTATATTTGGGCTCCTGCTGCTGCTGCCAACTTCTGCCAACTCCAGGGTGTGATTCATCCAATTTTTGGGCTCCTGAGGCCAACTCCAGTGTATATTTGGGCTCCTTCTGCCCCTCATAGTGATGCCACTTCAACTCTCTGCAATTGTGCCGCTCTGCGATTCTATTAGCGATGCCTCTGATCTGCATGTGATATTTCTTCAAAGTATTATTTAACAAACCCAGCACGCATCCTGTGCGTGTTACAGCAAGGCTGAATGGTTTACAACCCTATTGAGGCTGTAGGAGGCTCAGAAATAGCCGTTTTTAATAGCGATTCGTCGCGAATTTATTCGGGTCGAAACGATTTTTGTCGGAAAATTCGGCGAATCAGTCGAATCGAATTTTTCAAAAGTTCGCTCATCTCTAGTTATGGGATTTGAATGTCTGTGGATTTTCTTTGTAATCACCAATACACTGACAAGTGACCTCTTGTCATGTCAGATCCGTTTTTTCTTTCCCCTGTTTTATTTCCTGTTATTCTCTTCCCCGATCTCAGCTCTATTAGCGCCATTTTCTCCCTTTAGCCATAGCAACGCTCTTTCTGTTCTTCAATGAGTCTCATGAACCATTTGAGGCCCAAACCCATTTTCTCCTCGCCAGAGGCTTTCCAGTTCTGACACAGCATCGTGCCTTCTCTTTTGGCAGGTGCTACATCCGGATTCTAGTCTTCTGCATTTATTATTATTATTATTATTATTATTATTGTCCTGGTTAATCACAATGCCAGCTACAGTATTCTGGAACATGCCCCAGTCCTCACGTTTAAGTGCCTCACCTACTTGCTTAAGAGCATCTAAAGGCCGCTAAAATGGAATGATTGCACCCTTCCCTACCAGATCCTTGCCCTCCACATCAAATCTATTGTCTCCATTCAAAAGATCCAGGCTCCGAACTTCAGACATTTCCCAACAGCTGGAAATGAAGTAAGTGCACTTAGGCTCACACCACGACCCCCTCCCTGCAAAATAAAGAAACACACACACTGGCTGGAGATGCGGGTCACATCATTGGTTCATTCTCTGGTTGGAACTCTGTCAATGGGCAAATCTGATGAATGAATGACACTATGACCTGGATTGATGGGCTTCGGTGGTTGGTGAGTATCATGTTTTTTTTTTTCTTTTTTTTCCCACCGTTTACTTAGCATGCAATACCTTGTGGTGGAAGGCTATTTGGGAATATTTATTATTAAAAAATAGGAACCTACGAGTCAGCGTGTATAAGAGTTGTATAAAACAATTTTAGGAACCCTGGAAAGCTGATGCCGCAGCTCATTGCCTTCTGAAACAGCGACTGTGATGATTGACGTTTGTTAAGATACAGAATACTTTTATGAATTGGAAATATAGTAACACCAAGTAGCGAAGTGAAGGCTGATCAGGGCCTATGATTTGTAACAAATGCTTCAGTGAAAGAGAAGCGATACAATGTAACAAAGCGTTCAAAATCCTTACAATGAAAACTGTCTGCGCGGCGCCACCTGCTGGAAATTAGAGGGAGCTTCAAGTCAGTGCGCGCTGCTTCCAGGCTGAGTTTCCAGAGTTTTTAAAGTTGGTTTAACTCTAGAAAGGACAGCGGTTTTGGCTAGAACTAAGCGGGTCGCTTTTCCCATCTAAGCTCTAATCGTTTTCTTTACTGTTAACATCGTCCATGGTTTTTGGCGGGCGTTTTGAACTATCCAATGAAAACAAGGGGCGTGTCTGGCACAGCCGTTACTCAGGCGGCGTGGGTATAAAAGAGAGAGCCGCCCGCTATAAGCATTCATTCATTTCGTTCCGTAGTGAGACAAGCTCAGTCAGTGCGATGGCCCGAACCAAGCAGACCGCTCGCAAGTCCACCGGCGGCAAAGCTCCCCGCAAGCAGCTGGCCACCAAGGCGGCCAGGAAGAGCGCCCCGGCCACTGGCGGAGTCAAGAAGCCTCACCGCTACCGGCCCGGCACCGTCGCTCTGCGAGAGATCCGACGCTACCAGAAGTCCACCGAGCTGCTCATCCGCAAGCTGCCTTTCCAGCGTCTCGTCCGTGAAATCGCCCAGGACTTCAAGACCGATCTGCGCTTCCAGAGCTCCGCCGTCATGGCCCTGCAGGAGGCCAGCGAGGCCTACCTCGTCGGACTCTTCGAGGACACCAACCTCTGCGCCATCCACGCCAAGAGGGTCACAATCATGCCCAAGGACATCCAGCTCGCCCGCAGAATCCGCGGAGAGAGGGCCTAAGGAAACACCCTGCGCCCCAGCCTCTCCCACATAAACCACAAAGGCTCTTTTAAGAGCCACCAAATCCTCCTGCAAAAGAGCTGCACATTGCCCGCACTCCCGTCCCCCACTCTCCTTCCTTTCATGCTGCATTGCCACAAGCCACCCGCTGCCGGGAGGACGTGGTCTGGCACAGCGCCGCCATTGCACAGGGTGTTCGGTAACACAGGCAGTTTAACTGATCCAATGTCTGTCAGTAGCGCCCGGTAGAAACGGCCGATGATACACAATCTGTTACCGCCCGCACTGTGTCCATAAGCAACGGTTATTATATATAATCCGTTGCTCCACCGTGTACTCTGATCACACACCCTGTTGGAATGGCCACAGTTCCGTATCGGGGACCCTCCTCCCCAATGCTACTTTGGGGATTTCAATAAAAGCCGCCACACGCTATGTTGAAGAGGCCCGGTCACCTCAGCGCCAGTCACACACACCCCCAACCACTTTAACCCGGGGTCATAGGAAACATCTGGCCTACAGGAGTGCCGGGACTGGGTGCCCACCGTTTATCACAGACCTGGTGAGCACAGAGCCTGCAGCAACGCGGGTAGGGCAGGCGGGCGATCGGTTACAGCTCTTTGGAGAGGAGTTGGTGGCTCTGAAAAGAGCCTTTGTGTTAGCAGGGGGTAGCGACGACCTGGAGCAATTACTTCTTCTTGGGCGCAGCTTTCTTGGGCTTTGCCACCTTCTTTGCCGGGCTCTTGACCACCTTGGGCTTGGCAGCCTTCTTTGCCGGGCTCTTGGCGGCCTTCTTGGGCTTTGCAGCGGCGGCTTTAGGCTTTTTGGCAGCTGCCGGTTTCTTGGCTGGAGCCTTTTTGGGGCTCTTGGCTGCGCTGGGAGCTTTCTTGGGCTTTTTGGGAGACTTGGCAGCGGAAGCGGGTTTCTTGGCCGGGCTCCTCTTCTTGGTCGCCTTTTTCTTGTCGGCTTGGTTGAGCTGCTGCTTGTTGATTTTGAAGGAGCCGGAGGCGCCGGTGCCTTTGACCTGGACGAGGCTTCCTTTGGTCACCAAGGCCTTGAGAGCGAGCTTAACGCGGCTGTTGTTCTTGTCCACATCGTAGTTTGCAGCGGACAGAGCCTTCTTGAGGGCGGGCAGGGAGGCCCCGCTGCGCTCTTTGCAAGCGGACACGGCCTTCAGGAGGAGCTCGGAGACGCTGGGCCCAGAGGACTTGCTGCCGCTCTTCTTGGCGGCTCCAGCTTTCTTGGGTTGCTGCCGCTTCTTCTTGGCGGGAGTCTCCGTTGCGGGAGGGGCGGCTGGGGCAGACTCAGGCTCGGACATGGCTGCTAAATGAACAGGCAAACATTCCTGCTCGCCGCCTTCATTAGTGCTTATATAGAGCGTGCTCTGTGCCGCTATTGGCTAAGGCTGCAACGCAATCCTGCACACCGATTGGCTGCACATTAAGACACGCCCACGGCCTCTGCTACCGGAGCTGGAGAATCCTTGTTGCCGATCTGTGTTTCTCTGGCGGAGGAAAACGCTGATTTCTCCGGCGTGTGGCGATGCTGAACCTATCCCCGGAGCTCGCCGGGTCCCTCTACTGCCCTGTAGCCACCTGTGAGCGCGCTGTCACCCGGGGCTGCTCACTGGGCTGATAGAACAGCCTGCAATGACTCTCTTCCCGTCACAGACACCCCGAGAGCGGCTTGTCACCCCAAAGTAAAAGCACATCAGGGTGTCCCCGCAGCTCACACTGACAGGGGCTTGAACCTCACACGCTGTAGTTTAAGGGCCGCTAATTGCTTCATACTAACTCCTCATCTCTGTCCTCTATTGGCGAGTTTCAGCAGTGACAATAAAACAGTCCCACCTGCCTGGGCTGTGGAGGTGCCGGTATAGCCTGTGTGATCGGGACTCCGTGTCCCCCATCGTGCAGGCTGGGGAGGGGATGCCATGAACTGTGACTCCTCTGTTCATGGCTGCCTCTTCTTTGCTTCACATAAAGTGCTGCTTCCTCTCCACTCGGCTCCACGTGACATCTATGTGTCGCCATGCAGTCGGCCTCCACTCCTCTGGCTTCTTTGCTACACATGAGACTCTTTCTCTGCGCTTGCCTACCTACCAAATCGTTCATTTGTGTCACTATACAAATAATAACAAATACACTATAACAAATACTCTACAGACCATGACACCAAAGGGCCTAAATGAGGAAATGGACTATGCACCCTTTTCATAAAGATCCGATATATTCTCCTAACATGTCACCCAATACATCTGTTTAATACATCTGCATCCCATCAGTTGGATGACCCTCCTCACCTCCCTATCACATCATCAATTATACATCAGGCCTAGAAGGTAAAACACCTCTTTGGATATTTCATTCTTTGATCTGCGCAATTTTAGCCGACCATCACTGATATACACCGCCTGTTCATTACTACTACAGTAATTGTCCAATTAGGATCCTCATGTAGGGACCCACAATAACCGATAAGTATACTCTGGTTTCCTATATATTTTCTCTTTTTGTAATAAGGGCCCCACTCTCTGCCTCATTACCGATGGCAGGATCACTTTTAGGGATGAGCGAATCGATCCGGACGAACCCGGATTCGATCCGAATTTCAGGAAAAATTCGATTCGGATCGAATCCGAATTTCCCCGCGATTCGATCACTCGAAGTTTTCCTTTAACATCCATTCATTTACATTACAGGCATTCTAAGATGGCGGGCGGGACATGTCTGGACATGTATCCGCGCCAGTGCAAGCTGGGGCAGTCACATGCAGCCTATCAGCAGCCAGCAAGCCCAGTGACGTCACACAGCGGTATTTAACGGCGGCCATCTTGCTTTTCCTCATTTCTCTATTGCATTCGTGAGAGACAGAACGCTGTGTAGCTGAGGGACAGACAGTTAGGCAGGGACAGACAGGGACAGACAGGGACAGGCTGGAGACAGGCAGGAGACAGACAGGAGACAGACAGGAGACAGACAGAAAGCCAGGGAAAGGTAGGAAAAACGGAGCTGGCTGACAGGGAGATTTTTTTTTTTCATCCAGCCTTTGTTAGCGTTTTCAGGCTGCTTATAGTAACTAACTGTGCATATATACTGAACTGATCTTAAGTCTGCTGTGAGGCATCCCATTCTGTGACTAAAGCAGCCTCTGTTTAAGACCATATAAGCATTTGCTCTAATCATATTTGAAATTAGGCCTGATAAAGACACTTTTGCTGGCCAAAGCACTACTGTACCCTGGCAGCTCGATTCCTGCCCGGGGCATCCCATTCTGTGACTAAAGCAGCCTCTGTTTAAGACCATATAAGCATTTGCTCTAATCATATTTGAAATTAGGCCTGATAAAGACACTTTTGCTGGCCAAAGCACTACTGTACCCTGCCAGCTCGATTCCTGCCCGGGGCATCCCATTCTGTGACTAAAGCAGCCTCTGTTTAAGACCATATAAGCATTTGCTCTAATCATATTTGAAATTAGGCCTGATAAAGACACTTTTGCTGGCCAAAGCACTACTGTACCCTGGCAGCTCGATTCCTGCCCGGGGCATCCCATTCTGTGACTAAAGCAGCCTCTGTTTAAGACCATATAAGCATTTGCTCTAATCATATTTGAAATTAGGCCTGATAAAGACACTTTTGCTGGCCAAAGCACTACTGTACCCTGGCAGCTCGATTCCTGCCCGGGGCATCCCATTCTGTGACTAAAGCAGCCTCTGTTTAAGACCATATAAGCATTTGCTCTAATCATATTTGAAATTAGGCCTGATAAAGACACTTTTGCTGGCCAAAGCACTACTGTACCCTGGCAGCTCGATTCCTGCCCGGGGCATCCCATTCTGTGACTAAAGCAGCCTCTGTTTAAGACCATATAAGCATTTGCTCTAATCATATTTGAAATTAGGCCTGATAAAGACACTTTTGCTGGCCAAAGCACTACTGTACCCTGCCAGCTCGATTCCTGCCCGGGGCATCCCATTCTGTGACTAAAGCAGCCTCTGTTTAAGACCATATAAGCATTTGCTCTAATCATATTTGAAATTAGGCCTGATAAAGACACTTTTGCTGGTCAAAGCACTACTGTACCCTGGCAGCTCGATTCCTGCCCGGGGCATCCCATTCTGTGACTAAAGCAGCCTCTGTTTAAGACCATATAAGCATTTGCTCTAATCATATTTGAAATTAGGCCTGATAAAGACACTTTTGCTGGCCAAAGCACTACTGTACCCTGGCAGCTCGATTCCTGCCCGGGGCATCCCATTCTGTGACTAAAGCAGCCTCTGTTTAAGACCATATAAGCATTTGCTCTAATCATATTTGAAATTAGGCCTGATAAAGACACTTTTGCTGGCCAAAGCACTACTGTACCCTGGCAGCTCGATTCCTGCCCGGGGCATCCCATTCTGTGACTAAAGCAGCCTCTGTTTAAGACCATATAAGCATTTGCTCTAATCATATTTGAAATTAGGCCTGATAAAGACACTTTTGCTGGCCAAAGCACTACTGTACCCTGGCAGCTCGATTCCTGCCCGGGGCATCCCATTCTGTGACTAAAGCAGCCTCTGTTTAAGACCATATAAGCATTTGCTCTAATCATATTTGAAATTAGGCCTGATAAAGACACTTTTGCTGGCCAAAGCACTACTGTACCCTGGCAGCTCGATTCCTGCCCGGGGCATCCCATTCTGTGACTAAAGCAGCCTCTGTTTAAGACCATATAAGCATTTGCTCTAATCATATTTGAAATTAGGCCTGATAAAGACACTTTTGCTGGCCAAAGCACTACTGTACCCTGGCAGCTCGATTCCTGCCCGGGGCATCCCATTCTGTGACTAAAGCAGCCTCTGTTTAAGACCATATAAGCATTTGCTCTAATCATATTTGAAATTAGGCCTGATAAAGACACTTTTGCTGGCCAAAGCACTACTGTACCCTGGCAGCTCGATTCCTGCCCGGGGCATCCCATTCTGTGACTAAAGCAGCCTCTGTTTAAGACCATATAAGCATTTGCTCTAATCATATTTGAAATTAGGCCTGATAAAGACACTTTTGCTGGCCAAAGCACTACTGTACCCTGGCAGCTCGATTCCTGCCCGGGGCATCCCATTCTGTGACTAAAGCAGCCTCTGTTTAAGACCATATAAGCATTTGCTCTAATCATATTTGAAATTAGGCCTGATAAAGACACTTTTGCTGGCCAAAGCACTACTGTACCCTGGCAGCTCGATTCCTGCCCGGGGCATCCCATTCTGTGACTAAAGCAGCCTCTGTTTAAGACCATATAAGCATTTGCTCTAATCATATTTGAAATTAGGCCTGATAAAGACACTTTTGCTGGCCAAAGCACTACTGTACCCTGGCAGCTCGATTCCTGCCCGGGGCATCCCATTCTGTGACTAAAGCAGCCTCTGTTTAAGACCATATAAGCATTTGCTCTAATCATATTTGAAATTAGGCCTGATAAAGACACTTTTGCTGGCCAAAGCACTACTGTACCCTGGCAGCTCGATTCCTGCCCGGGGCATCCCATTCTGTGACTAAAGCAGCCTCTGTTTAAGACCATATAACCATTTGCTCTAATCATATTTGAAATTAGGCCTGATAAAGACACTTTTGCTGGCCAAAGCACTACTGTACCCTGGCAGCTCGATTCCTGCCCGGGGCATCCCATTCTGTGACTAAAGCAGCCTCTGTTTAAGACCATATAACCATTTGCTCTAATCATATTTGAAATTAGGCCTGATAAAGACACTTTTGCTGGCCAAAGCACTACTGTACCCTGGCAGCTCGATTCCTGCCCGGGGCATCCCATTCTGTGACTAAAGCAGCCTCTGTTTAAGACCATATAACCATTTGCTCTAATCATATTTGAAATTAGGCCTGATAAAGACACTTTTGCTGGCCAAAGCACTACTGTACCCTGGCAGCTCGATTCCTGCCCGGGGCATCCCATTCTGTGACTAAAGCAGCCTCTGTTTAAGACCATATAAGCATTTGCTCTAATCATATTTGAAATTAGGCCTGATAAAGACACTTTTGCTGGCCAAAGCACTACTGTACCCTGGCAGCTCGATTCCTGCCCGGGGCATCCCATTCTGTGACTAAAGCAGCCTCTGTTTAAGACCATATAAGCATTTGCTCTAATCATATTTGAAATTAGGCCTGATAAAGACACTTTTGCTGGCCAAAGCACTACTGTACCCTGGCAGCTCGATTCCTGCCCGGGGCATCCCATTCTGTGACTAAAGCAGCCTCTGTTTAAGACCATATAAGCATTTGCTCTAATCATATTGAAATTAGGCCTGATAAAGACACTTTTGCTGGCCAAAGCACTACTGTACCCTGGCAGCTCGATTCCTGCCCGGGGCATCCCATTCTGTGACTAAAGCAGCCTCTGTTTAAGACCATATAAGCATTTGCTCTAATCATATTTGAAATTAGGCCTGATAAAGACACTTTTGCTGGCCAAAGCACTACTGTACCCTGGCAGCTCGATTCCTGCCCGGGGCATCCCATTCTGTGACTAAAGCAGCCTCTGTTTAAGACCATATAAGCATTTGCTCTAATCATATTTGAAATTAGGCCTGATAAAGACACTTTTGCTGGCCAAAGCACTACTGTACCCTGGCAGCTCGATTCCTGCCCGGGGCATCCCATTCTGTGACTAAAGCAGCCTCTGTTTAAGACCATATAAGCATTTGCTCTAATCATATTTGAAATTAGGCCTGATAAAGACACTTTTGCTGGCCAAAGCACTACTGTACCCTGGCAGCTCGATTCCTGCCCGGGGCATCCCATTCTGTGACTAAAGCAGCCTCTGTTTAAGACCATATAAGCATTTGCTCTAATCATATTTGAAATTAGGCCTGATAAAGACACTTTTGCTGGCCAAAGCACTACTGTACCCTGGCAGCTCGATTCCTGCCCGGGGCATCCCATTCTGTGACTAAAGCAGCCTCTGTTTAAGACCATATAAGCATTTGCTCTAATCATATTTGAAATTAGGCCTGATAAAGACACTTTTGCTGGCCAAAGCACTACTGTACCCTGGCAGCTCGATTCCTGCCCGGGGCATCCCATTCTGTGACTAAAGCAGCCTCTGTTTAAGACCATATAAGCATTTGCTCTAATCATATTTGAAATTAGGCCTGATAAAGACACTTTTGCTGGCCAAAGCACTACTGTACCCTGGCAGCTCGATTCCTGCCCGGGGCATCCCATTCTGTGACTAAAGCAGCCTCTGTTTAAGACCATATAAGCATTTGCTCTAATCATATTTGAAATTAGGCCTGATAAAGACACTTTTGCTGGCCAAAGCACTACTGTACCCTGGCAGCTCGATTCCTGCCCGGGGCATCCCATTCTGTGACTAAAGCAGCCTCTGTTTAAGACCATATAAGCATTTGCTCTAATCATATTTGAAATTAGGCCTGATAAAGACACTTTTGCTGGCCAAAGCACTACTGTACCCTGCAGCTCGATTCCTGCCCGGGGCATCCCATTCTGTGACTAAAGCAGCCTCTGTTTAAGACCATATAAGCATTTGCTCTAATCATATTTGAAATTAGGCCTGATAAAGACACTTTTGCTGGCCAAAGCACTACTGTACCCTGGCAGCTCGATTCCTGCCCGGGGCATCC